>ML783798.1:614656-701935 GCA_009831015.1 Picea engelmannii
TTAGCTAGAGTATCTGTAATTTGGTTTAATCTCCTAGGAACATGAAAATATGTAATATAATCAAAGTTTCATTCTAAGAGACGTACCCTAAGGAATCATCGGTGTAAAGTTGGATCATGAACCCAGTATACTCTGTTTAGCTGCGACACAACTAGTTGAGCATAGAGATAGACCCAAAGATGAGAGATACCCAATGACAAGGCGTCACGAAGCAACTCAATAACTGCACTATACTCTGTGACATTATTTTTGGTGTCACCTAAGCATATACCTTCGAAAGATAACAATTGGCCCTGAGGTGTAAAGATTACCCAAGCTGCGGAGGCAAGCCTCCACGTGTGTCGACTAGCACCGTCTGCATACCTAACGAACACCTCAGAATCACTTGACATCTGCCATATTGAAGAAAGATAACATCAATGACATGTCCATAACACTTAAAAGAAACTTAAAAAGTAATAGTACAAAGACTATACATATGTTACAGAAATTTACCCACAGTGACCTATCTATGAGTAATACTTCTTGAGGTAGAGCCCATTTCTAGGCTCCACCAAAGCATTCCCTTCAAAATCAACCAAACAATAAGCGCCCTTTTTTAATACCTCTTTTACGATGAAGGGTCCGAACCACATGGGTTTAAACTTTCCTGCCCCCAGGGGGTCCTTGTCTTGGTCATAGACCAGGACAAGGTCTCCCTCAGAGAAAATCCAAGGACGAACGGGCCTATCATATTGACACTTGACCTTATGTTTGTGAGCCTCATTGGCCAGGGCTGCATCGTGATGCTACTCATCGAGCTGCACAAGGTGCACTAACTGTTCTTCAAGCGGATAAGTGTCTGGCAATAAATGTACTGCCAATTTTAGAGATGGGATTTGACATTTGATGGGAAAGACTGTCTCCAGCCCGTAAACGAGTTGAAAAGGTGAGAACCCGGTTGCAGTCTTAACAGATGTTTGCTATGCCCATAATGTCGAGTATAACATCAAATGCCAATTTGACTTGGCTGAGTTGATAGTTCACTATAGAATAGTCTTAAGAGTTTTGTTTACAACTTCCACCTGCCCATTGGCTTGGGGGTAGTAAGGTGATGAATGCTCCTACCGTAACCCAAGCTTTGATGTTAATTCGGTCATCATTTGGTTCTGAAAGTGACTGCCATGGTCAGTGACAATCTCTCTCGGGACGTCGAACCTTGCTATGATTTGGTTGAATAAGAAGAGAGTTGCAGTCTCTCCATCATCTTTAAACGTTGGCATAGCTTTGACCCACTTAGTGAAGTAGTCGACAGCTACGATGATATAGCGGTGCCCCCTTGCTGATGGTAGGGTTGCATGTAGTGTAATCAATCCCCCACTTAGTGAAGGGACCAACTGTGATGACAAGAAACATAGGATCAGGATGTGCCCTCATCTTCCGAGAGAAGATTTGGCATGGATGACACTTCTTGACCGATTCGATACAATCTTTGATAAGTGTCGGCCAGAAGTAACCTTCTCGTAGAATCTTTTGGGTTGTTGCCAACCCAGATAAATGACCGCCACAAGATCCAGTATGGAAATCGTTGAGCATGATGATGGCCTCCTCATGAGTGAGACATCGATGCAAGATGCAGTCTACACCTCTTCGATACAACGTATCATCGAGTATGAGATAATTCTTAGCCTGATGGCGTATCCGCCGATGCTCGTCACGAGAAGCAGAGGTGGGGCATTTCAAAGTCTAGAGATACATGAGTATATCTCTGTACCAGGGGTCTAAAGATGCAATCAAAAAAATATCTCCCCGGATAGGCGATTCCTTAGGCACAACGTCACCTAACTCAACTGGAAGTTCCGAAATAAGCTCTGCGAAGACCAATGACTTCTTGGACTTTGCTGAAACGAAGTCTAAGTCAAATTATTGGAGGATGACTATCCATCTACTGATTTTTCCGCCTATAACTCGTCGTGTCAACATGTATTGGAATGGATTCACGACAACAATGACGGTGGTCTTGTGAAATAGAACATAGTGACGGAACCGTTGGACAGCATGAACTGCTACCAACGCAAGTTTTTCGATATGAGAATAATTGAGTTCCGGTCCTATGAGGCCTCGGCTCAGGTAATAGATCATGTATTCTAATAACGAATCGTCTTCCTGAACTAAAACCATGCCAATGGTTGACTCTGTGGCAGCCAGATATAATAAGAAATCTTTGTTATAGTTAGGTGGTCATAGCAGAGGTGCGGTTGTGAGGGTGTGTTTTAATGTGTCGAAAGAGAATTGAGCGGCTTCGTTCCAAAAAAAAGGAACGTCATTCTTTAGTAAATGCATAAATCCTTTGGTGATTTCGGCATAGTTGGTGATGAAGCGTCGTAAGAAGTTCACCTTGCCTTGTAGACTCTGAAGTTGTAGGATTGTGCGTGGGGGGGGAAACTGGATTATTGCCTCCACCTTAAGAGGATCGACCATGATCCCTGTTGTTGATACGATGAAACCTAAAAAATGTCCTGATGTTACGCAGAAGCTACACTTGTTTGGATTCAAGCAAATCCTAAAGTAGTGACAGCGTTCAAAGATTAGTCTAAGGTGTGTGGGATGATCCATTCGCTTGCGAGAGCGTGATGCTAAATCATCTAGATAGGCCTCGACTATATGCTTGAGGTCATGAAAAGAAAAAGACATGGCCCGCTAGAATGTGGCTCCAACATTTTTAAGGCCAAAAGGCATCTTACGATATGCGAATGTACCCCACGGACAAATGAATGTCGTCTTGTGTTGGTCTTCAGGTTTGATTTGGATTTGATTATATCTCGAAAAACCATCCATGAACAAAAAGGATTCACAACCGGCACATTCATCAATGATCTGGTCAATGAATGGTGTTGGAAAATTATCTTTGGGACATGCCTTGTTCAAATCACGGAAATCGGTACATACACAAATCGTGCCTTGTTTTTTATTGACCGGCACAGGATTTGACACCCATTGAGTCAAATGGATAGGATAAATAAAACCTGCCTTTAGCAATTTCTCAACCTCAATCTTGATGGCTGCTGCTTTCTTGGGATTAACTGGACGAAGTTTTTGTCGAACAGGCTTAGCATCAGGATACGTTGTGATTTCATGTTCAACTATTTTCGGATTGATACCTGGCATTTCCTCATAAGACCAGGAAAAAATGTCGCGGAATTCTTTGAAAAGATCTGTGTAAATTTGAATCTCTTTGGGGGAGCCATCAACTCCGACGAAGACATTCTCCACGACGCCAGGGTTTCAGGAGATGTTGATGGGTATAGTTTCAACGATAGTCGCCATATTGCCCTCAGCATAAATTTCCCGCATAGCTAAGAGATTAATAGGACATGGTTGATCTCCCGTCATGGTAACGGTGAATTCTCCTGCTTCGATTCATCTTAACTCTGGGAGAAAATATGATCTATGATGAAGATATTCCCAAGGTTTGTTCGGACTAGTCATTACTTCGATTACTGCTCCGTCAGAAGGCAAGACTAAGTCTAACGAATCGACATTAGCAAGAGAACCCTGAGCCCAAATAGGCTCTAGAAGTGCATCTAACTCTTGTGCAGGAGTCGGCTCAGGGTTAGCTAAAGCTTACTGGACTAAAGAGTATGCTACCTCAGTGACCGAAAAGGGCATGGACATGCCTGAGTGCCTTGTCTCATCCATCGTGGTTGATGGGGAAGGAAGAATCCAAGGATCCTCAAAGTAAGTCATGCGGAACGACGAAACTTGAAAAATATCAACCTTATCGTGATTATATATAAGCTTGATATCGTCAGGAGGAGGTGGGTAATCGAAGGTACCCATCAAGGATGGGCACAAACCAACTCCTACGTTAATGACACCTGGTTGAGTATTATCAATCATCGGGACCATGGATGCACCCAAAGCTGGGTCAGGTCTGGAGAAAGATAGTTGATCGATGGTCACTATCTGACCCTCGTGTGGAAACAACAAGACTCGGAAAATTGTAGCAACCACAGCTTGCATAGCATAAGTCCAACTCCGTCCTAACAAGAGGTTATAGTCAAGGGGAGCATCGACTACCTCTACTTCGACACACACGGTTTTCCCTCCTAACTGCACAGGGAAAGAAGGAACAATGCCATGCGGTCGGAAAGAACAACCGTCGAAAGGAGTGAGGAGAGTAGGTGATGGAGACAAAGAGGGTTGGCCAATGGCCTTCCAACATGCTAACGACATAACGCATGTCGAGGCACCCTCGTCGACCACCGTGTGGAAGGTATTCCATGTAAAAGTTTTCGTAGGATGAGCCACTACTATCTAAAACGCTACGTGGTAAGGAAGACGAGGTTTAAAGTCGGTTGTATCTAACATGATGGTGCCCGGATTACAAGTCTCAGTAGAGCCCAAAGTGGTTAACAAGGATTTTCTATGAGCAGGGCAGCTTTGGAGGACCTCCAAAGCAGACATCGCACAAGGGGTTTGCGATAAATCTTCCACCACAGAGTAATTCTGGGCGGCCCTTTGCGTTTGGGTTGTGAGAAGCTTTTTTAAATGCACCCTTTGGAATGCATGTCATTGTTTCTCCCAACATCTTCTCAATCTGTAGAGGAAGAGATGGGAGATCAGCTTCTTTACCCTTCTCAGAAGCGCTTGGTTTACTATAGTCGTGCGCTCTAGTTGATATGAAAGCATCACCCCTAACCATATATACGTTCGCATATGAGTGATTGTTTGGAGGCGGGCAGGTTTCTTGGCTGCCCCCTTCTGTGCTTGTAGAGGCTTGAGTGATATTTTGCCCATGTTGAAAGGGATTAGTCAACACGGCTTGTTGTTGCTGTGTGACAAAATTTTGGGCCTCTGCAAGTCAAGGACAAAGATGGGTTGGGTGGTCTTCCACGCACAAGTTGCATGGATACCTCGCCTTCCGTTTTTCTGTGTTGTCCCCGCCAGCATTATCAGTGGGTTTTTTATCCCCCTTACCCTTCTTTCGTTGTTTTTTCTTCCCTTTAGGCTGTTGGGTGGCCTTTGGGTTAGTCGACTGCACGATGTGTACTTTTGACGTTTGGGTAGGGGGAGAAACCAAAGTAGTAGTTTGGCTGGTCGTTGTGTGTTGTATGGATAACTGTTGCAACTGTTTTGTCAATTGCTCAGTGGGCTTGGTTTGTATTGAACCAACAATACCATCGGCATGTGGTCCAGCTCTCTGTCTAGTTTTATCCAGTATCAAACATGGTGCATCTGGAAAGATGTTGTATAATAAACTAGACTGAGAATAGATGAGCTCAAACTGTTGAGCCCTCATGATGGCATCTTCTTCGGAGAAAAATCTGGATGCTGCGACATCTTTGGATAACTATGGGACCAAAGACTTAAGGAACCACTCAAGCAGGAATGCTGGTGGGACTGGTACTTTGATTAGACTCTTCTGGCGTCTCCACTCTCTGATATGATCAGAGATATGGTCTGTTGTCGTCTGTTCGAAATTGGCGAGCAGCTCTGTGCTAGCGTCGTATCTCACAGGTAACTGGAAATGGTTAAGGAAGGCCATCGCCAGTTCTTCAAAAGAAGAGTATCTTGAGCGATCGATCTCAATGTACCATTTCGCGGCACTCCCAATAAGAGTATGTTGAAACAATTGCAACTGTACGCAGTCATCTTTCAATGAGTTAGATGAGCACCAATGATGAAAGGTAGTCACATGATCACCTCGATCTTTATTAGGCTTGGCCTCGAACTTTGGAATGTCCGAAGGCAACTTTGTCGGCATAGGAGGCCAACGTGGATCGTGACAAATAGGATCATTTAACAACCTTGTCAAATATGACAAGTGTAAAGTCGCCAAGAATGGTAGTTTGGGTTGTTGTTGATAACCTGGGAAAAAGGGTCCTGGAGTTTGACTGGCACCAGGTTTCCAGGAAAAGTTTGGCTGCTGGCCCGGATTCTGGTAGAAACCATGGCCCTGGCCAACGTAAGGATTTTTCATCTGTGGAGATATCATCGGTTGATTTCCAAAAAAGGACATAGAGTGTTGGGCATGCATTGTATTCGGAGGAATTTGGGAAGGATTACCCCATGCCGGTCCTGCAGGGAGAGGCATAGTAGTCTGTCCGGGGTTCCATTGACTGTTAAAAGAATTACCCCAGAACGACATTCCGGAGGAGGGAACAGATCCTTGTCCTGAATTCCAAGGTCCTGCTATGTGTGCCCCCTGTGCAGGAATAGTACCCTGCGCAGGAGTAGATTGTCCAAAAACGGGGTTGCCCCTAGACGGGAAAGCGGTTGATGAGAAAGTGTTGTTAGAAAATGCTTTGTTCCAAGAAAACGGTGTTGAACCTACCGACATACTGTGCGTAGGTGTTCCTTGACTCCCTGCTCCAAATAAACTAGTGTGTGTAGGCTACCCGACGGACTACTGATGCGGTCCACCAAGCGAAGGGGATGAAGGAGGGATATGACCTCCTGCGTAAGGAAAAGAGTTAAAAGGGACAGGAGTGCCCCCAAGGTGACCTTGTAGAGGAGCATTAGAGCTCCCTGCCCCCAGACCCAAAGTCTGTAAAGTGGAGTAGGTTAGTGCAGAACTTGTACCTGAACTAGGCATACCGTATGAGAATGGAGGGTCTGTCGTACTAGGTGTGAAGGGGGTTGTGGCCGCTGCCATAGATGGGTTTGGTCCACTGTGCGACGTAGTTGCGACCAAGACCATGGTGGCTCGGACCGACGATGGTAGGTTAGGAGATGATTCTCCTGTGGTAGCAACTGTGGTGGGAATTGAAGAATTCCCAGAAGAAGTAACAATGTTTGTTTCCATTGTTGTGTGAGTCACTGTTTGGCGTTCGTGAAATTGGATTGGTACAATAAACAGTGCCAAGATATCAATGGTTGGGGTTTCAACCGAGACAAGAGCAGCGGTTGATTCCTCCGGGAGTTGTTCGGGCACAAACGTTTGTAACTCAGTCGCTTCAAAAGACCCTTGTTGGTCTAGCTTCCGCCTGAAAGGTGGCGGGGGTGGCTCCAGTGTAACCGACGGCATGCCAAGAAGCCTTCGTGACCGATGGAGCTCGAGATCCTCTACTATGTGAGAAGATCCAAGACATGCTAAGGTATTCTAAATGTTCAAAAGTAACACACACTAAAAAGAATCCCCTAAGAGATAAGACAAGAAATCACTAAACTATTTGGAAGAACAGTTACAACAACCAACACTAGAGCAACTTACCGGTGAGAGTGCAACTTGAACAAGGAAGCACCCTCTGGGTATACTCTGCAAAGTGTGGCCTGATGTCTATCCTAGGTACCGTGGTATACCCCCGAAATCACCTGTGTATGTCCCTAAAAATATTGGCAACTAGGTTGCCAGCACGCGAACAATCACCAGGCGGGTACAGTCGAAAGTCAGGTAGACCACAATGAGCAGGGTATCGAGCCCGAAACCTGTCAAGGGTATCGAGAGAAAATGTTCTGGAAGACAATTGAGGACCTCGAACAGATTCGAGACCCATGAAGCCCCGTGGAAAATGAAAACGACAGAATCCCAAAACAAGCCCTCTATATGTGTTCTCCACTACGATTGGTCCAGCTTTGGAGGGGTTATCTCCGCTACCTTTCCGCACGCGACCTTGTGTTTATCCCCTATGTTAGAGGGGGGTCCTGGATAAATTCCTTGAAATTTGACTTAGACACTCCCTATCTCAGACTCTAATTTTTGCTTTTGAATGGCCTTGAAGAGTTTCCTCTCAAACCTAATCTAAGGCCCTAGTCCTGAACTAGTTTGTGAACCCTACAAACATAAAAGTCTAGTAGATTTTAAAATTAGCGTTGCTTTTATGGATTTTTCTTACGTCATGGGGTATGAGGGTGAAACTGATGATGTGTAAAGATGAAAGCAAAAATGAATGAAAAAAGCTGGAAACAAAAGACTTTTACCAAATGCAAAATTTCAACAAGTTTTCACAAAGATTTTTTTTTTTTCTAAGATTTTATACAACCAACTCAAAGGAATTTCGCTCGACTACGAGATACTTATGATCTAAGTGAAATACCAAAAAAATTACGAAATAAAAGACTTTTCCCTAGCTAATGATGCGGAAACACACTCTTCAGCCAAAGAAGAAAATGAAAAGAGATTTTTTTTTTATTTAAGTGCTAGTAAAGCAAAAAAGGGAAAATACCGACAAGCAAAAAACCAAGAAAATTAATTATGGATTAAAGAAAAGATCTCAAAGAATCGGATTGAAGAATCACACAAAAGCAATTGAACAAACAATGACTCTCGCGCTTGTCTAAAAACCATAAAACAAATTTTTTTATTTTTTATTTTTCTGTCAACTATTAACTGAGAAAAAACAGGCTAAGGGTAAGATGAATCCTAACCTACTGACTGTTCAAACCTAGATTCAAACACCTGAGAGGAATACTTCTTATCAAAGGAGGGGATGATTGCCCCACCCTGAGCAAAAAGTAGCCTGTACAGGCACGCGACTGTCACTAAAACAACATGTGTGCAAACACGTGTTGAACAGAGACAAAAAGCATGTACACGCGGGCTGACCTTGTACAGGCCGTGTGTATATCTAAATTCTAAGGAAAAATATGAAAACAGGCAGTCCAGACCAGGAAGAGGCCTCTGGTATTGATAACCAGGATCCCTTGAAGGCTTGGATGCTCTTTCTAAAAAAAAAGACAAATAATGCAAAGAATAATAAGGCGAAAAAAAACAATCTGAGATAGGACTATGAACCAACAAGACTCAGACAGGATTCCAGAAAACCCCCTGAGAATATGTAATTCTCTTAGGGAAGAGGAAGACTGCCTCTAAGGTTCTCTGAACTCCTACATGCTACTTCTATCTCTACATCTAGCGTTCACATGCGGTCTGTCAGAGGATAGGGCGCAGGTACACGCGTTCAGGCCTTATGCAGGCCGCATGTACCTCTGTGTGTCCCAAAAAATACAGTCAAGCAAAAGTCAGGGAAAGCTGGTATGGAAAACCAGACTCCCTGCTAGCTCAGACCTTATAGAAACAAAAAAGACAGGCAAAGAAAAAAAATAGAAAACCTAGTCTTTTAAACTACCCACAAACTTAAATAAATCCAGGAACCCTAAAGAGTATTCTTCCCAGTCAATTCTGTTGTTGGGAAAAACACCCTACAGACTAGCAAACTAGGGTCAGACTTGCATGCAGATTTGACCGAATAGAAACTACTTTTTTACCTACATGCCAAGATTTAAATCCCTTTTTCTTAGTAAATGCATGGAAAAGGACCACCTACCTTATTACCATCATTCGATGTAGATCCTCTGTTGCGCTTTGATTACTTGCTTGCGCTGCTCCTTCCACAGATGACCTGCACTCAAGACAAACAACAACTATGCATGCATGCTACTTCTATACTCAAGGGTTAGAAATCAAGCATAAATTAATCAAACCATAGACAATTCATGAATTGGGACGGGAAAAGCATTCTTTTTATTACTAAAAGTGAATCAACTTACAAAAGCTGAGACCGACCACCGCTCCTTGAACCTGATCCTGGGCTCCTCTTCTTTTGTCCTTCAACTGCTTTGCGTTAAATCTCCTTTGGCATGAGGAAAGGCTAAAGGTTTGGGACAATGGATTACGTAAATGGGCAGAGTTTCTTCGCTATATTTTTCCCTCCTCCAAATGGTACCCCTACCCCTTCTTTTATAGGCTAGAAGGAGCTAGGGTTTTGGACGAACCCTCGACCATGCATGGCCGGGAGTTTCAGTTAACTGACCCATAGCTTTTTGTTCTGTCGGCAAATTTCCTTTTTTCTTGCTTTGTTAGGTACACGTGGGATGTTGTGAGTCAGCCAGCATGTACACGCATGCAGTAATGGGTTAGGGCGCGTGGGCCTTGACACAAGAGGATTTTCAAAGAGTTGTTCAGCAGAGTTTTGGAAAAGAAGGAATATGAGTTGGCCTGATGCCAGGTAAGCATGTGTGGTGCAATTTAGGGTTATAAAACCTGGTGTATATGATCACATACCTGCAAACCTTCCTTAACTTTAAACAACAAGAGACTAGCATTTACATCAAACTTTTCCTTAGTCTCACATGACTAGTTTTGGATTAGTCAACAACCCTAACTTGAAATAATGATAACTTTTTACCTGTAATGAATAAATATCTGAAACGGATACACAATGTTCTTCATTATGTATATATCCTTCCACGCCTCCAGGTTTTCCACCCTGAGATCCCCAATCTTGTTGAGCCAGTCAATGACTATCTTTGAGTCACCCAAAATATGTAGATCAGAAACTGGCATTGTAGCTACAAGCACTAAGGTAGCCCATGCACCCAAGAGCTCCACTCTAGTGTTTGTTCCTTTTCCACAATTCAAGGTCCATTTGTATTCTTTAAAATCATCTAACTTTAAGATACCTCCCGCTCCACTTAAATGGCCATTTTGTTGAGTCGCCCCATCGAACCAGGCTAAAGATTTATCTGCAGGAAAAGAAGGCACAAGGTTTTGAGGGTATAGTCTTTGTGTGGTTTCAAGGAGTAATCCAAAGCACTCCTAGATAAGTAGAAAATTCTTTGAACTGAGGGTATCATATATTTGAATATTGACTTGTTCCTATCAACCCAGATATACCAGCAGACGTAAGCTGGAAGAGTAATCAGTCTAAATTTATGAGAGGACCAATTCTTAAACAAGTCAACCATAGTATTACCATTCCAACCTATATCCAGGTTCAAGACCTTTTTAAGTTCATCCCATACTAACCGGGTAAAGGGCTAGACTAGAAAAATATGTTTGGTGGATTCTATATCTTCTTTGCACAGATTGCACATACCTTGCCCCTTCCAACCATGCTTTTGAATATTTTTCCAAGATAATATTTTATTTTCTACACTTAACCAACTAAATAACTTAATATTTAAGGGACACTCCCATTTCCATAACTTTTTCCTCCATCCTCCTAGCTTAGTAATCCACATGAGGTTTGATAAAGATTCATAGATATTCTTGAGAGAGATGTTTCCTAACTTGTCACCTCCATTCCATATCAACTCGTCTGGATTTAAAGTTAGAGAGATGCCCAAATCATTCAAGGATTTCCTATAACATTCCCACTCTTCAGCAAGTGGTGTCGTCAGATACAGCTCGATGCTATTGATCCATCTTATTCTTGTTGCTACTCCATTGACCTGTCGGCTTGCTTGATATAAGAAATGTATTCCTTTTTTATTCAACCAACTCACCAGATCCTGTGATAACAAAGCATCCTGCCCCATGCCTCTAATCATATCCTTACAACCTATAATCAAATGTCTTGAGCCTGGATTCCAATCCAACTAGTGGAGGATAATTAGTAAGGTATTACATAAATTTTTCCACGTTTGAGAGCCAGAGAGGTGAGTCATATCTGTCGATCGAAGCCAAGTCCAAAATGGAATATGTGGCAAATACTTATCTTTGAGAACACTCTGCCAAATCCTTGACTTCATTATGGCTCTCCACATAGTATTTTTTTCCAAGGATCTGTAGAATAGGAAAATGTTGCGAAGCCCCCAGCCTCCGTAAGATTTGGGTCTAGAAATAGATCCAACTGCATAAATGATACTTCTTTTTATGATTATTTCCAGACCACGGGAAATCAAAGCATATCTTTCGTATAGTATGAAGAACAGAAATCAGAATAAGATCAAGGGCCAACTAGTAAATTGGTTGAGTCTCCAAGACCTCCTTAAGCAAGACCAAACGTCCAACCAAGGACAACCACTTATTACTCCAATGAGAAATCCGAGACTCAAATTTGTCAATTAACCATTGTGAGTCAACTGCTTTGTAGTTGTCAAATTTTAACATATAACCCAAATATTTGAAGTCGTAAGCCAAGTCCTTACAGGGGAGGAAAAGAATGTACTTAATAGATTTTAGATTATATAAATGGACCCCTGAGTGTAGAATGATAAACTTCTGAACATTGATAATCATTCTTGAGGCGCTGCAAAAGTTCTGGAGAATGTCCTGTATAACCGCTCATTCTATAAGAGTTTCTCTAGTCATAATCAGAATGTCGTCGACAAAGAGGAGATGGAGAATGATAATCATCTTGGAAACCTTGATGCCAGAGATAAGGCCCTCAGGTTTTGCTTTTTTGAGCGCCATGTTGAGGCCTTCCATCACCATAATAAAGAGAAGAGGCAACATCAAACAAACCTGTCTTAGGCCCCTGTTGCTTTTAAAGAAGTTTGTGGGATCACCATTTATCATAATAGCATAATTGGTAGAAGTAACGCATGCCATAATCCAATTTGTACTAGGAATACCGAAGCCACTTTGAAGCAATATTAGCCTCAAATAATCCCAATTTGTACAGTCGTAAGCCTTTTTTAAATCAAGTTTCAGGATTATAGCTTGCAATTTCTTACTTTGGATACTATGTAATCATTCTTGTGTTGTCCCGAATGCATAAAGGATTTGTCTTCCTTTGAGGAAGCCCAATTTATCAGCTGATAAATATCTGGACAATATTGGTCTTATTCTCTTGGCAATCACTTTTGCGATAATCTTGTAGCATAAGTAGCAAAGGGAAATTGACCAAAAAACACTAAATCCCATCAGATTATTACCTTTTGGGATCAAGGAAATAAAGGTAGAGTTAATCGGATTGATTACCTTCCCTTGGATTCCTCCACCTTGTCTAAAAGGTCCTGACCAACAAGCTCAAAGAAGAATAAGAAGAACTCTATTGTCCATGCGTCCAGTCCGGGACTTTTTTCGTTTGTAAAACCTCTTAGAATATCTAGAATTTCATCTTTTGTGACAACTTGTTCCATAAGTCTTTGATCTTCATCCCGAACAATGTTTGGAAACATTCTAACTGAATTAATCTAATAAATAATGAAATTTTTTCCAGTGTCATTAAAGAATGATTGGTAAAACTTAGTAGTTTCTGCCTTGATGGCTTCCTGTCTCAAATGTGTAACCCTAGATTCATCATGGATCTCCCATATGAATTTTTTGTTTCACCTGTAACTCGCAAAATCATGGAAGAACTTAGTATTCTTGTTGCCACTTTTGATCCAAATTGCACGGCTTTTCTGGAACCAATGCTCTTCTTATGCCAACAAAAGTCTCTTTCTCTCCCTTTCAATATTAATGGCTGATTGTTCAATCCATTCATTTGAATTTTATATAAACATATGTTCATATTTTAACACCAAAGTCTCTTCAATATTTTTGAGTTCACTAGAATCCCAAAGAAATTTTTCCTTAGCCCAACTTTTTACATGGCATTTTAAAGTAGAAATTTTTTCCACCAATCTCCTTTAAGCATATGAAATATTGACCAGAACGGGATCCATCCAAACTTTCTTAACCATCAGTGCAAATGAATCCTTCCCGATCCATACAGGGTTTAGCTTAAAGGGATGTGTCACCTTCGGAAACCCCTGTCCAAGCTTGAGAAATACTGGTGCATGGTCTGACAGAAAAGGGTATTCACCCAAGTTTCGAACCTCTGAGTTGTAGCTAAAATCTCTTCTGCAACATAAAACCTGTCCAATCTCTTTGAAATACTATCAACCGCAACTCGACCGTTCATCCAAGTCGGCACTAGCTCTAATGGGAGGACATCGATAAGAGAGTATTTTAGAAAAAGAGATTTGAAAAAGCCCGCCAAGGGGTCTTGTAAATATTTTTGTCCCCAAATTATCTCCACAGGTGCAGTAGAGAAATTCAAATCTCCCACTATGATAATATCCTTTTGTGATAGGATCCCTGAAGCTTCCACTAAAACACATAAATCCTTTTTGTCCTGACAGGGTCTGTAGACATTCAAAAGTGAAAGCTTTCTTTTGTCCGTTATGGAGTGTCCTGACAATAGAATTCCACGGGTACTTAGAAAAGAATCAGAAACAAAGAAGTTAGGGTCCCAAGAAGCAAGAAAACCACCAGAAGTCCCCACTGCACTCACAACCCAATTCAACCACTCGAGCCTTAATTTATGTATAAAATTTCTTGCCTTGTCCGCCGACACCAAAGTTTCATGTAAAAAAATAATACTCGGGGAAGTATTTTTCAAAATTCTACGCAAGGAGTTTTTTTTCAGGGGTCCTCCAACCCCGCTAATGTTGAGGATAACTAAAATCATATCTTATCCCTTGCTATGGATTTTAAACCTCTAATCGCCCCAAGATCATATGAAGTGGAAGTCGTTGGAATAAGGTTGGAAGAGGGACCCACCTTCCTGCGGGCACTATGTCTTTTTAAAGGAGAAACTTCAAACCCCAAACCCATAGACCATGCAGGGTCTCATGTAGTAGTGCTAGCCTTCTTGTGATTGTCAGTAGGAGTACCTAATATAACCGTCCTCGACACAGGAGAGGTGCCTAGAAAGGTAGGAATCGGTAAAGCGTTTTTTAGCCTATGCCCGATAGGTATGAGATTTTCTAAGAGGCTATCCAAAGCGCTATCACTAAGCTTGGGTTATACATAACCAGGTGCAAGGTTAGTGTCTGAGACAGGCCCAAGGTGTCTAGTGATATGGTTCACATCTACCGGAGGATAAACCTCAAGAGTATCACGAGTGGCAGTCTCAAGAACTAGCTCATTGATAGAGGGAGGAACATAGATACAGTCAGAAGATGAACCCAGTCTAAGAGGCTAGTCTGGAAAGAAGATAGAGTTCAAATGTTCTCGTTCCCATGTTGTTAAAGAAGAATAAATCTTGGGACAGAAATTTCTTAACTTACCTATGAAATTTGCATCCTCATAAGTAGGGCTATCTAGTGTACTAAGACCAGGAAAATCTAAATGTTTGTCATCCTCCAATGGTGTAACACTATCACCAACCGAGTCAGTTGCTTCATCCTCGTCCGGTAGCGAGCCAAATACCTGAGTGCATTCCTTCCATAAGTGCCTTGTCCTTCTAAAAAGGGTGCAGTGGAAAGGAAGCCCCAAGTAGTCCAAGCGCGAGGCAAATAAGAGACCACGCCATTCGATATCCAAGACTTCCAACAAACCACCATGAATATCAATTTCAACGAGGATTTTAGCCATTCCTTATCCGCTAACAGAAGGTATTCTTATTCAATATTTAGAAAGTGTCCAATGGAGTTCTCGACCGCTTCCATTGATTTTTTGTTCCACATATGTAGTGGGAAGCTCGGGAGGAGCACCCAAATGTGCCTGAAGCTGAAATACTCAGTGGTCGGGTTAAAACTTAAACGCCATATTTTTAACATTAAATTTCCCCCATCATAACTCCAGAAGGTGTTCAAAACCTTCTTCGTATCTTTGGGGTTTTTAAATACAAAACCCGACAACCCTCTATGCAAGGAAAGCAATTCTGGAATGTAACCCAACAAAGGAAGCCAGTTCCGCTTCACCCACTCCTCCATAGCAATAGAGCACCTCGACCTATAAGCTAACCTGCCCACGAGTGCACAGAGCGACAAGGTGCAATATTCCTCAAGACCTATGTCCATCCTTAGCACTAACTTTCGTTTAGTGCACTCCAGCTTCCAAACTTTAACAGAGTGGGGGAAATGACTACTAAAGCTTTTTCGGCCCACCTTACTCTCGACTTTCCTTAAATCTGACTGATGGGAACTAGAAAGACTAGTAAACTGGCCACCTATAACCTGTTCTTTGATAGATGAACGTGAAACTTCGGGGAGGCCAGCTGCAAAAACCACAGGGTCATTCGCAAAGCAATTTTGAAGGTTTGTAGAACATTGATTATGACAGGATTTGATAGGAAAGGAGGGTAAGGAGCCTCCCATAGTCACGTCATCTTCAAATATCTTATTAGGGTGATAACCTGTATTATTAACTACATGGAGCACATCCAACGAAATCTTCCCAATGCACCTCGTCAACCGCACTCATGAGTGGGCTGACATCACGTTCCATTTGGGAGGGCACTTGCAAGCCACTTAAACACTAGCAACTGCAAACGGAAGAAGCGTAAGGGTCGGTCCAGTCCTGTCAGAGTTAAGGATGTTCTAGACGTACTCATAAATAATAAAAGGGATAAGAGAGGGCCCAGGTTACAGAGCACTGAGCAATAACTATCTCTTCCATTCCTAACAAAATCGTAACTAAACAATAAACTCAAACCAAAACTAACCCATCCTAAGACTTAAACAGAGACTAAAACATAGTCCAGTTACAGAAGATGCAAGTCTAAGGGTTATGCAAACCCTCTGTGATCCTAAGCATCCAATCCAAACTCCATTAACACTGAGCCCTCAAGATCTGCAACACTGGAATTTGAAATATCGCCTTCCCACCCCCTAGAGTTGTAAAAAACCAAGCATCACACCCCTCTGACTATGATTATCAATTAATATATCCAATCATAATTAATATATCCAATCATAATTAGGTACAATTAATAATTAAATCACAATTAACTATGATTAAATGTTAGTTATGATTAATCATCATGAGAGAGGGATTAGTATTATCATTATTAAATTTTTTAAGTTGTTTCTTTTAAATTTGTGAGAAGCATTATAACTTATTCAAAGATGTTGGACATTACAAGTGATACAAGTGTTTCACTTATGCAAGGGAAATTGTTTTTGAAGGTTAAACTACTAAACACAAGGATTATTGTTCATTCAGATTGTCGGTATTCTTTTGTCAAAATCAGTTAAATCTTACACTTGGATCCAACTATTTATTCATGTTTTAAAGAGATGTGAACCTTGACGAATAACCTAATATATATTATCCTGGTTATTAAATCAAAACCATATTAACAATAACAATTATTTCTATTCATTTAGATAACAATTATTTCTATTAGTGGGTGTGTGTTATGTGTACACAAATACATATCTCTCTCTCTCTCAAGCATGTCTAAGTGTTACTTCACTAGTGTTTATGGACATTTGACTAGTTTTGTAATGGTAGTGCCCAATCTTAATCACCCTTGATGAGGTGCACCAATCTACGCTAATAAATCTAATAGGAATATTATCCATGAATGTGGAGAAACATCTTTTGGATTTCCCCACAAAATTTTATTTGAACTACACACAAGCCTATTCATGTTCTTCAACATTACATTCCTTAAATAATTAAGTTAAACAACCATAATTAATCGTGGTTAAATATTAATTATACTAAAATATAATTAGAGATTGTTAAATATGTTTTGTTATTTGATAAAATGGAATTATTGTTTTTCTTTTTATCAATGTTCAAATCCTCAAACATATTTTCACCCATTGTGGATTGATGTGTACATAGAAACATGGTGTTTAATATGGTTGACGCCAAACATAAATTTTGGATGACTTTGGTAAAATAAATATTTCAATAATGATTGTATAACCAAGAAGTATTTTTATAACATGCAAAATGCATTTAATTCAATAATGATTGTATAATTAAAAACCATTTTTATAACATATGAAATGCTCTTAATTCAGTATAATATCTCATATTAAACACATTCAAATTTCTTCATCGTTATTAATTTTTTAAAATTTTTAAAATTAAAATTTATAAATAAACTTCATTAAATTTAAATACTAAATTTAAAAATATTTAATTTACCAATTCATTTAAAACTCACACCCAATTTTAACAATGATTATAAAAATATATTATTTAAATGACACAAACCAAAAAATATATATTTATTAATAATTTAACGTTTATAATCATTATCAAAATCAAAACCCTTAATCATAATTAAAACCATTACATAAACTACCCATTAGTGTTATTAATCATAATTAAAAACACTATATAAACCAAAATCCATTAATATGATTATCATAGTTAAAATTTATCACCGTTAATTAAAACTAATAATATATGTTACCTACTCCCACAATTAAATGTTTAGAAATCTATCATGACACTTTGTGACATTGAATACAAATATTTATTTTAAAATTTGCATGTTTCATAGAGTCCAAACAATTGCTTTGTCGTCATTGTGGTATTGCCCTCTCGTCTATGTATAGTTTTTCCAGAGAAAATTTCACATTATATTGATAATAAAATAATTTATTTACATATTAGTCCAAGATCAATTTTGATTTCCATTCAAAAGTCAATAAACAAAAGATGAGGAAAGACTTAGAATCCTGACATATCCAAAAGACCTATCCAGACATACTTCTTCGACAAAATAACTACAATACTTGCTAAAGTTTTCGCCATAGAGCTCTCTAACTAAGAGAGAAAAAACCCAGCACTAGGCCCAAAAAGAATGAGCACTAAGAAGGCTCAAAAAACTCAATACAAATTTAAAAACAGAGTAGGGCCCTCTTGGCCATCTACCCAATGGCTGTAAGCAATATGCCCTCGGCGTAAGTAAAGAGCCTTTTTTGAAAGGCAATCAACATCCTTGTTTCCTTCTCTGGAAATGTGCGCAAAAGAAATTGAGCTGAAAAGAGGAATGTGATCAGTGATTCTATTCTTCCATCCATCAAGATTAGCCACCAAAATTGATCCTTTCCTATTAAGCCAGTCGATGACGATCTTGGAATCCCCCAAAACATGTAAATCATAAATAGAAAGTCATGTGGAAAGAGTTAAAGTAGCCCAAGCTCCCATGATCTCTGCCCTGGTATTTGTTCCCCTGCCACAGTTTAAAGTCCACCAAAAGTCTGAATAATCATGAACCTTTAAGACCCCTCTAGCACCACATAGATTACCATTCTATTGAGTGGCACCATCAAACCAAGTATGGGCTTTATCTACCGGAAGGAATGTAGATATAAGCCTAGGGATAGGAACATTTTTATTTTTATCAAACTTGCCCACAACTCCTAAAACAAGATATACAATTCTCTGCATAGAAGGGATTCTATCCTCAAAAATTGATTTATTCCTATCCAACCATATATTCTAGCAAATAAATGCAGGAAGAGCATGTATATCAAAATTCTGCGATGCCCAATTTTGAAAGAAATCACACCATATTTCCATTCCACCCATAAGTGAGATTTATCTCTTTTTTCACTTCTTCCCATACTGAAACAGTGAAAGAACAACTAACAAAAATGTGTTTTCTTGATTCTCCCTTGACATTGCATAAATATCATAACCCAGGCCCCTACCAACCTCTCTTCTACAGATTTTCCAAGTTAATATTTTGTTTTTAGCTAAGAGCCAACTAAACAACTTTAGCTTCAAAGGGTAGTCCCATTTCCATAAATTCCTCCTCCAACCCCATATCTTGTATCTCCATAATTTGTTTGAAAGAGCTTCATAGACATTATTTACTAAAATTTGTCTAGACATATCCCCTCTTGTCCAGATTAGCTCATCTGACCTGTCAAGTAGAACAATACCTGAGTCAATCAAATTCATTCTGTAAATCTCCCATTCCACTGCTAGATCCTCCTCCAGGCCCATCTCATTACTGTTGTACCATATTTTTCCCAAAGTGCCTCTCATTGTGATCTGACTCGCCTGATATAGGGGGTGAATGTTCCTTCTGTTGAGACAATTTACCAAATCCAGAGATAAAAATACTCCTTACGCATTCCAAGTATAACGTCTCTCCCAACTGAGATTGAATGCTTCAATCCCGGCTTCCAAGCCATCCATTGAAGGATGATTGGTAAATTATTTCGGATATTTTTCCAAGACTGTGAACCAAAGGATGAGAATGCTCCCATCGATCGCAACCAAGACACCACAAATACATGCAGTAAATATTTATCCTTAATGACCCGTTGTCAAATTACCAGCTTCATCAAAGCTCTCCATAAGGTATTTGTTGCCAAATCTCTGTAGAAAACAAAGATATTCCGAAGACCCCATCCTCCAAAATATTTTGGTTTAGTGATGGAGAACCAGCTACATAAGTGATAACAATGATTTTTCTTATTTCTATACCAAAGGAAAGATATGCTCAGTCTGCGAATCTTGTGGAGAACCGAAACCAATAAATGTGCAAGTTTCATCCAGTAAACTGGAAGGCTCTCAAGAACCGCGTTAATTAACACAAAGTGCCCCCCAGAGAGAGTCATTTATTACAAAAGTGATTTATCCTAGTATCAAACTTGTCGATTAGCCATTTCCAGTCCTCCGACTTATAGCTATATGGCTTTAGCAAATAGCCCAAGTATTTAAATCCCACAGATAGCTCTTTACAGGGGAACAAAAGTAAATCTTTTATAGACTGGAGAGTTTTCGCAGAAACTCCCGAATGCAAGAAAATAGACTTTTGGACATTTATAACCAAACCCGAAGCCCGACAGAACACTTGAAGAATCTCTTGGATTTTTTCCCATTCAGCAGGAGAAGCTCTAGACATAATAAGAATGCCATCAACAAATAAAAGGTGAATGATCTTTATCAGTCTAGACACCATAATCCTCATGATATTACCATCATATTGTGCTTTCTTTTAGGAGAGACTAAGACCTTCCATAAAAAGAATGAAAAGTAAGGGCGAGAGCGGACAACCCTACCTAAGACCTTTGTTTCTCTTAAAGAACTTGGAAGCCTCTCCATTAATCAAAATAGCATAGGAAGTAGATACGACACAAGCCATAATCCAATTAGTTGTTGAAATCCCAAAGCCACTTTGAAGTAAAATTAATCTTAGGAAATCCCAATCAGTACAGTCATAGGCCTTTTTTAAATCAAGTTTCAGGATTATGTCTTGAAGCTTTTTAGATTTAATGTTGTGAATACATTCTTGAGAAGTGTCGATTCCATCAAGGATTTGCCTTCCTTTAATAAAACCCAATTTCTCTTCTAAAAGTGCTCTAGACAATAAAGGTTTGATTCTCTTTGCAATAACTTTAGCAATAATATTGTAACATAGGTTACAAAGAGAAATAAGCCTAAAATATTTGAAAGAAGAAGGATTATTAACCTTGGGAATCAAGGCCAGAAAAGTTGAGTTGATCGAACTAATAACCTCCCCTCTTCCTCTTGTTCCCTCAACCATATCTACCAAATCCTACCCAAGGAACTCATATAAATTGAAGACAAATTCAACTATCTAGCCATCAGGAACGAGGCTTTTGTCTCTTGAAAATCCCCTTAGAATCTCATAGATTTCATCCTTTGAAACCGCCTTTTCTAGAGAAAGGATATCAACCTCATTCACAAATTTTGGGAATAACCTGACAGAGCCGATCTGATCTTCAAGAATATCTTGGACTGTTTCACTGAAGAAAGTATTGAATTATTTTATTGTTTCTTCCTTAATGTATTTTTTCCCCGTATGGGTCACGGGTGCCCCCAGAGTCATCTTTTATCTCCAAGATGTATTTTTTATTCCCTCTATAACTTGTGAAGCGATGAAAAAACTTAGTATTTTTATCTCCACTCTTAATCCATATCGCCTTTCTTTTTTGTCGCCACCTTTCTTCCTCTGCCAGCAATAACCTCTTCCTCTCTTATTCAATATTGGACAAAGTAAGAGAAAAGGCAACAGATCTTGAACCCTGATTCAAATGCTTATAATTGAATTCAAGAGCCTCTTCAAGCTTTGCCAAGTCTAATTGTTCCTATTGTCGCTTCTCCTTGGCCTAAACTTTAACTCCAGATTTTAAAAGAGAAAGTTTACCAACCATCCTCCTATGGACTCCTCTAATAAGAATATGGAATGGATCGTTCCAAACATCCCGAACAATCCCAACAAAGGATTCATCTCTTACCCAGTTTGGATTTAAGTTAAATGGATAGGAAACGGTCGAGATTCCAATCCCAAACTCAAGGAAAATTGGTGCATGATCAGACAAATAAGGATACTCAACCCAAGTCCTATACCTCAGAGTGGAAGCAATGAGGTCCTCCGCAACTTAAATCTAGCAAGTTGTTTTTCTATACTGTTAGCACCAGACCCACCATTCCTCCACCTAGGCATGATCTCCATCAGGACTAAATCCACTAAATTGTTCTTTAAAAAAAGAGATTTAAAAAACCCAGCCAATGAGTCAATTTGTGTTTAATGTCCCGGAATTTCCTTAGATGAAGTAGTAAAATTCATATCTCCAGCCATAATTAAGTCTTTATGAGCTAACAATCCTGAACCCTCCACAAAAACCCAGAAATCTTTGTGATCTTGATAGGGCCCGTAAACATTAAGGAAAGATAACTTTATGTTGTCCAAAAGAGACATTCATGACAAAAAAATACCACCACTGCTTAGATAAGGAAAAAGATAAAAAAAAATCAGATCCCAAGATGCTAGAAGTCGATCAAAAGTCCCCACGGCACTAATGACACAGATCATCTAGTTGGGCCTGATCTTGTTCATAAATAATCTTGTTTTATCTACAACCACCAACATTTCTTGAAGAAAAATAAGATTAGGAGAAGTTTTAAACATGATTCTATGAAGGGAGGCCAATTTCAGGGGTCCTCCTACCCCTCTAATGTTTAGGGAGAGGAGTATCATGATTTATCCCTTGTCAGGGATTTCATGCCTCTAAGCGCTCCTTGATAAAAAAAAGTAATAGGTAAAGTGTCAATAGAAGAACTTCCAGCCCCTGCCTTCCAGTGGGCACTTATAGTTTTAATGGGCGAAACTTCAAACCCCAGCCCCCGTTACCATGCAGGGTCAGAAAAAATGAGTGCTCCATTCCCCTGGAGACCCATGGAAAACCCTTGACCTATCTGACTATCCACTGGAAGATTTCCCAAGAAAGTTGGTAAAGGAATAGGGTTAGATGCCTTAACAAGTGGAGGAACTAAATCAGAAATCATTCTATCCAAAATAGAGTCGCTAATAGCCGACTCACTATAGCCTGGGACAAAAAAAGAAGCATGCCCAGATCCCGGTAGACTATTTAAACTGGTAGCGACCCCACCATTAGGAGGGACCTCAATTGGACTCAAATATTTGTCCCCATCCAACACAGTAACTTCAGGTTCTACAAAATCCTTCTCAGAGGCATGGACCTTCCTAAAGGACTGATCATGAAAGAGGATGGAATTTAAATGAATGTGCTCCCAAGAAAATAAAGAGAAATATAGTTTAGGGAAAAAATTCTTTGGCTTACCTATGAAAGAAGTGTCCTGTGCGGAAGGATTGTCCTCTGAGCTAAGCCTCGAATAATCCAGTGTATCTGAATCTTCCTCCAACAGAGTAACAGTATCCCCGAGCAATTCATCTGAAGAAACATCGTCAACCAAAGAGCCATAAACATTTGTACACTCCTTCCTTAAGTGACCAATCCATATGCAGATAGAATAGTGGAATGGTATCCCCAGATACTCCAAGCGCTAAGCAAACAAAAGACCCTGCCACTCAATCTATAAAACTTCTAGGAGCCCTGCCTGAACATACACTTCTACAAGGATTTTCTCCATTCTTTTATCATAGGACTTCAAAGAAGCTTCATCAACACTAAAAAAATGACCTATGGAATTCACGACTGCCTCCAGTGCTTTGAAGTTTCAGAGATGTAATGGAATACTCAGGAGGAACACCCACAAATTCCTAAAACTAAAAAATTCAGTCACTATATTAAAACTGATCCGCCACCTTTTAAGAATCATGCTCCCTCCATCGAAACTCCAAAACTTATCCAGAACTACAGAAAAATCGTATGTCTTCTTAAGCACAAACCCCAACCACCCTCTCGACAATGAGACTACCTCAGGTATGTAACCTAGAAGAGGTTCCCAATTACGAAGAACCCACTCTTCAATAGGTGTCGAACAACGAGAACAGTAAGCCAGCCTCCCAACTAAGGCGCAAAGCGCCAAGTTGCAAGACTCCTCTACCCCAATGTCCATACCCATGACCAACCTCCACCTCGTTTTCTTTGGTTTCCAAATCTTAATCAAGATCTTACCTCTATAACGTTGTTCTATAAAAGGATTTATTACAGAATCAACACCATTTACAGGCTTTGTTGCCCCCAAATGAACCTTCGCCACCCCTCCTAGCCCCTGTAACCTATTACCATATGGAATAGCCATTAAACTACCTCCTACTAATTCTTCATCAGCTTGCATAGGACAGGGCTCCAAAATGAATTTTGAGTTATGCAATGAAAAATCCTCCACAGGTAACACACCCACATTAAAGTTCACGTTAATGCTACTACCAGAATGACGTAAGGAATCATTCAGACCATTGATCACATCCATCGAGGCGTAGAAGCCTGACCTCTCCCATTTCTCCTCATTAGCCGCACTAAGCAAAGCGTTGACCTCACTTTTCATTAGGACAACACCTAGAAGTATCTGGAGGCTCCAACACAGTAAAATAGTCAAGTCTGACTACAACAGAGTCTCATCACCATTAATGTACTCCCGGATGTGAGTAAGTAGTTAAAAAGACAAGACATCGACTACAGGGCCGTATTTAGGTGACCGCCTAGAAATCTCTATAGCTATCTTCTTTCGATAGAAGTTTAACGAAACTAGAGATGTAGAAGTTGTCTTTAACTTAACTAAAACGCTAGAACCAGTCTCCCATCACCCTTGACAACAACTCAAGGATACTTACTAACTAATATTTCTCCTCCCCAAGGTGCTAAAAATTCCCATCACTCCCCCCTAAAAGTCCAATCCTAGATATACTCTAACACTAGAACACAGGAATAGTAATAAATGTGAAGAAGATACCCTTACCTACACCAACGCAATTGCCATGGAACCTGCAAAAAGGAAACTGCATCACAAATTTGAAATCGCCAGCGTTTCCCGTTTCCCGTCGGTTATGGATCTGGTTAGACATTTATAATTAATGTTAATTCATCTATATTTTATGGGGCTCATCATTATATTAATCTCTAGAGGCTCCCAAAACCGTCGTGTTCAAAGAGAATAAATGAATAACATTCTTCAAATTGAGGCCACAAAAGTTCATATGTCGGATATCGCCCTTGTCCGATGCATAATGAAAGGTCGATGCACAGAATCCGCCCGACCGAGAAAGAAAGGGAGAGAGAGAAAATAAGAAAGTAGAGAAGGGAGACAACTATAGTGAGGAAGGCAGGTGCATTAATCCCTTTACTTCTATTTCCTGAGGGCCAAACACTTGGACTTATGGGCCTTTATTATCTTATCCCTTATCTCTGGCACTTTTCCTAAGAGAGAGAAGATTCTGGAGAGAGAATTTCCTTCTGGATAATGACTTTGATCTGAACGAATATGGAGTAATATTATATCTTCTCGGATGGATTGTATATAATATATAGTATTCTCTTTGCTTCTTTTCTTTAGTCCCCTTCCTTCTGGACTAGATCCTTTCCTTCTAGAATTTCACAGAGACTTTACCGGAGAGACTTTGATAAGAGGTTGAGCACCCCACCAACTCAAGGAGAACCCCTGCCTTCTTGATTCAGAAGGACCACCCCTGCCTTCTTGATTCAGAAGGACCACCCCCCTTCCTTCTTTCGTGAAAATGGTAAGACTTCAGTTCAGATCATTACCATTTTAATTAGATACGTATCAAAGCTATAGAGTAGATCGTGTTTCCTGAAATACATGTCGGTGTTGACGTGACAAAGATCACTATAGAGATGTTGTCCGGAGATAGAGATGGATGTTTTGTACTCTCATCTCCTGGTGGAGAGAATAGAAGAGAGAAGTGAGTTATTATCAGAATCAGACGCCTAATAGCTAGATAGGGAACAAGTTTCGTCCATGTACAGTTATATATATGGTCTTTAAGAACAATTATATATATTATATATTATGATGGTCTTTAAGAACTATGAATATTAGATAATAATTATATATATTATATATTGTTGGCCTTTGACAAATTTTTGAGGATCCTTGGTCATGTTAGACCTATTTTTGGGACTTCGACAGGTTGTCGAAGGCAGAGCGCAAAACGAAGCAAAGATTGCGGGATATCGATCCCCTTTTAGGGATTTTTGGGATTTGGGATTATGTAACAGGAATGGGGATGTCGGCCCAAGGGTTTACCCATGTTTAGGATTGATTTTGTAATGTATAAATAGATGCTAGATGATGTAGTGAGTATGAATGGCTAAGTGAGAATGACAAGTCAGTTATAAGTGGTGTTGAGTGCAAGTAACAATTGTAAGTGGTTTGTGTATGTTTGCAAGGCTGAGTGAAAGTGGTTGTAAGGGAATGTATGTAGGCTTTGTGCTATAACCTAGCTTGGGGAAGGAGGATCTAGCGAAGAGTGCACAGATCTCTTGTCCTCTACGAATTTTATCTGAAGTCTCTATGCATGTAAGAATATTGAAGAAAGCTAATAAAGAAGACAAAGAGTTGGTGGACGTAGCCCCAGGGTGGGGGTGAACCACGTACATCCTGTGTTGTGAATGATTTGTGCAATGAATTGATGTATTTATGTATTTACTTGCTTAGTTCTTTGATATAGATGAATGATAGGTATATCTATTGTTTCTTTGTGCTTAATAATGAGAGTAAATGTTGTATTTGACCTGTGTGAATGTGCTTAGTGCTTGAATCTACTAGATCTGATTTGTTTCATCATGCTAAGTGTTGCTAGATGCTAGATCTAGTTGAATACTTCGATGCTTTGTAATTAGGGTTTTACCTGCGAAGTAGATATTGGTTAAACATTGATTAACTATATTGCTAAGTGCTTTGTCAAGGTGTTACAATCACAGATCTGTGTCCCAGCTAAGGTTGCAGACACTAGATTCCTACAACCACCCCTACCTCTACCTCAAGTGAGACTTCATCTGCTTCACAGGTGTTGCTGAAAGGGTCGGTAGTTAGGGTTTTTTAGGTGCGTTGTTGTAGCGTTGAACCCTGGGTCTTCCCCTGTGCCAACAAATGGTTTTGTTGTCGGGACCTGAAACTGTGATTGCTGGGAACTGAGGAAGAAGAAGCTTTGTGTGAAGATTTGAACTGACACTATGAAAGCTTCGTGTGTAGATATATTTCCCTGGTGTGCAGTACTCTACTTGGATTGTGAAGCTCTGTGCTAAGAAGAGAAGTTTGACCTGAAGAAAAGAGGTAAGATTTGAATGCTTTGTGTTCTGAAAGAGGTAAGAATAGTGAAAAATTTTAGATCTGGAAGATTTGTGCTCTGTCGAAGGTAAGATAAGTGGAAATTTTTGTTTCAAAAGTATGTATCTGGGTATGTTTGATAAATTTTGTCCTAGCTTGAAAAGTAGGGCCCAGCTAGATGAAATAAGATCTAATAAGAATAGTGAAAGATATGTTATACCTATGCATAGAAAGAATGTTTGGACTAACAAATGGATGCAGGATCCTAGAAAGAATTGTTTGCAAGTTAACTACTATGATCCTATTGCACAGTACAAGAAAGGTTGGGGATCATTTAAGAGAAAGAGAGGATTAACCCTTTGTTACAGTTGCAGAAGACCGGGTCATCTGGCTAAGGAATGTCCTGGTAGAAGACCTAGTTGTCTTTGTTGTAAATATATGGACCATGAAGTTTTAGATTGCTCTAGAATGATTGCTAAGATTGAAAGAATGAATATGGAACAAGTAGACCCTGAGAAAGGTCAATAAAATGAGATCATGGAAGAACCCCAAAAACAATCAGAGACTATATTGTTGCAAATGAAAGAAACCCTGAATGACCACTGGCATATCAACTTATCAGATATCTTCAAAGAAAAAGAGTGCATATAAGAAAATATAGCAGACTTCGACATTGACTGTGTTCTGGATGAAGAAACACAGGTGAATGTCATGACAGAAAGAACTTGGGAAGTTGTAGGAAAGCCTGCTATGATTCCTTCATTGGGAGGAATAGGATTATTTAGAGGAAAGTGATAACCCTATGTGGAAGACTTACGCAGATATCTATGAGTACCCATGGAACTTCGACAAAAGAAGAATTTGAAGTTGTTAAATTTATTGAGAACAACGCCCCATTTTCTATGTTACAAGGAAAACCTTGGATTGAAAAGGATGAGGCAAGAAGAAGCCTTAGAGAAGAAGAAGAAAGAATTAAAATATTTCATGACTAGGAGGATCACACACTTGATTGAGTAACAGGAGAATAGATCAAAGCTATTTAGGACCGTGGATGTCAAAATTGAAAGAACACAAGAAGCATCACAGAAGAACGAAGAACCTACCCCAAATAGAGAAGAAGTATTTCCATTGAATCATAGGAAATAATCTCAACAACGCGAAGTTACTATGCCAAAAGGAGATAAGAATCAGAATGGAAAGAGGAATACCAAGATGAAGCTCACTGGAAAGAAGGCTAGAAAGATAAGCAATAAGAGATCAAATATCGAAAAGTTACAGAAGATTCCAGAGGGAACTTCACAAAGGGAAAATTTGCAAAACAGGAACTTCGCTGAGATATCATAACAGCGTCACATGGCACTTCACCATGGTGAAGAAATATAGACGTCGAAAATAGTATAACCGGTAGATTGATGCCACGAATGGTTAGAATGACATTTATGGCCAGGTAGCTCACCATTAGACCATTGGGACTATGCCATAACAGACATAACTGAATTAATGAAGGTTTCTCGCCCGTTGGAGAGATTCGTTACCTATTTGTCTACTTATTCTGTCGACTATTGCACCGAGAACACTTTTGCAAATTGTATCAGAGAGAACTCATTACTACTGCACTGTGATTAGTAAGATCGACACCAGTTATATTGTTTTGTGCATTCATTCATCCATACGATCTAAGTGTGTATGTCGAACGAGCTCAGCGTCGCAGAGAAAATCATCGAAGAAGTTCTCATCGATCTTATGGCCGAGAAAGTAATGTTTTCAAGTATTCAAGTGTCATCGATGAGAGGATTTCAAGACTCTCCGTTGACCGCTCATGGATCTGGACCATCCTGAGTCATCACAGAAAAGAGAACCAAACACAAACATGACCTAGAAAATGCGAAGCTGATCCCGACCATATTGCTCGACTACATCCCACCTCTGGCCGACGCGGTGAGTCATGATGGTGTGCCAAAATATTTTGAGTACACCATGGTTACTGCATACCTCCCAAAGGGGACACACGTAGTTAGAGCTTAGCAGGACAAGATCGTAATGTTGAAGTTCAACGACTTCAACCTAGGAGACTGCAAGAACCATAGAATGTTCGCCCCATATAAATACTTGACCAGGATGGAGGGGAAGAACTCGAAAATAATCCCCCAGCTATGGGCGATGAACCTCATGCAGTCCACTCTGTTGAATGTAATGAAAATGCCACACTTTGGAAGGCACCAGGAGGCTAACGCCTGTGTCAAGCTCCTACTTTCATGTTACCATGGCGGCTACTTATGGCTAGACCATCGTATCACAATCGATCTGACACTAATCCATAGGATCAACGGATTGAGTATGCAAGGACCCGACCCATAGGACTTCTATCTAGGAAAAGCCACAGATCGCGCGTTAGCACAGAAGATCAAGGATACCTACGAAAATGTTGAGAAGGGGATGCAAGGCTACAAGGTTGCTTCCATCCAGAATGGTGCAGTGTGCCTAGCATGCTAATTGATTGCAGGAAATATTGTAAGGAAGAACAGACCCATGTAGGTCACAGGATTTGTCGTTGACCTCGCGAGAAAATGCATGGAAGGCATACAGATGAACTGGGTGAAGTACCTAGTTAATCAGCTGGAATTAGACTGTCATGAATCATAGGATCAGAGCTACGAGTTCCACTTTAGTTGGTTCCTAATCCTCATTGTGTTTATTGCTTGGGAGATGCCGGAAGGTGCGACCTTCCCGGACATTGAACCGTTTGAGCCGCTCACTGCGAAGTTCACCATGTTTTGGTACTCGAGCGACATGGGAAAACAGTGGCAGTCGAACGCATTTTTTCACACATATTATATCTAGTTGAAGAGAGCCATCGAAGTTGAACCTCGCATGACGCTGAAAACCCTACAAAGGTTCCAACCCCTTATGAAGTTTCACACAGATCGACACTTCATCTATATTACTGCGCAAGCAGACGAACATAAGGAGGAGATTCGGTCATACTACAAGCTCACAGAAGAGGACCTCGAGGAGATCACCAAGGACTGGTCAACAGACCTCTTTATCCCCGCTAACCCTGTAGAGATGTATGACCCCGAAACTGATAGCTTGGAGGTCGCTCACAAGGAACATGACACACCCGGACCCAGCAGAAGGAAGAAGACCGAAGAAGTCCATGATTTAAGTAGTGCATCAAAGAAGATTGCTTAAGTATCACATGACTGAGGGGGTGATGACGAAGTATAAGAGATAAATGGAAAAGAAGATGAGCAGAGGCAAGGCAAAGTAACATCACCTAGAGATGAGAATGATCCCCTAAATAAGAGGAAGGTTTTTCCCCTGAAACCCTCTTCCCGAAATAAATCTATAGCCACTTTGACCAAGATGTAGATTGTGCTCATTGTCGATGATTTTGACTTCATCATCACAGTTGTGAACGACGCCTCGCAAGAAATCTTGCAGAAACAAGAAACCAAGTAGGAGGAGATGTATGACATAATTGAGTTCAAACTCTGAGGCGTACAGCAGGCCCTTCAGTCCAGTCGCACAATGTCCACTATGCTCCTGCCATCGGGAGAACCAGAGTTGGGAGATGAGCTAGCCCAACTCCTCCGACTAACTGATGTGAATGAAGCTCACCTTCGTCGTGCACAAGAAGAAACAAAACAAGCCACCTAGGCCCTGAAGCAAGTGCAAGAAGTACTAGTAGAACAACATCGACATGTAGAGTAGGAGAAGGTTTCCCTCTAGACAAAGTTTGAAGAGGAGAAAGCACAGTTTCAGCAGGAAAAAGAACAGTTGCTCGCAAAGAAAATCAAAGTGCAAGAAGCAGTCAACAGATCACTTCGCTATGTGATAGGCTTAGATCCAAAGGAAGAAGACCGAGTCACGCATCAAGTAGACCAGCTCACAGAATCTATCTAGCAGCTACAACAAAGAATAGCAGACTTAGAGCTCTACACAGTTCCCGATACCCCGCAGGATGTGAGAGATCAAAGAGATGCGACTGCTTGAAGCACAGTTGAGAGAATAAAGGCCCTTGACATGGAATGTAAACAACTGAGTAATCACATTTCCCAGACGTATGAGCAACTCACTAAGAATCCAGAACTAAAGGCACTGGAGTCACAGCTCCAAGAGGTGAAGTATCAAGAAGAAACACTATAGGTGCAGTTGAAGCCCCTGTCAGTTGTTGAAAGGATGAAGTGATCCCAAGAGTAGTGCACTGCCCAACAACAGGTCCACATTGTTCAGAGAAAAGTAATGGAAGTGACTCAGAGGCTCCAACATATACAGGATGAGGCTTGCCAACTATTCATAGAGATCGAAGGTTGAGGAGTAGAACTAGAACAAGTCGTCATTGCAGCAGAAAAATTCCTAGAGGGACTTGTCAACGAAGTTGTTATCCAAGAGCTCACTGAACAGGAGGTCGTGGCACAACAACAAGTCAAAGTAGATCGAGCCAATATCGAGGCTTTTGAAGAAGAATTACCCAGATCAGAGTGACTCGGGATGAGCCACAGGTGAGTGTTGGGGGCCTGTTGGCCCTTGACCAAGTTTTGAGGATCCTTGGTCATGGTAGACCTATTTTTGGGACTTCGACAAGATTTTGAAGGTGGAGTGAAAAAAAGAGAGGATATTATAGGATCGCGACCCCCTTTTGGGGATTTTTGGGATTTGGGATTATGTAACGGGTATGGGGATGTTGACCCAGGGGTTTACCCATGTTTAGGCCCAATTTTGTAATGTATAAATAGATGCTAGGTGATGTAGTGAGTATGAATGACTAAGTGAAAATGATAAGTCAGTTGTAAGTGGTTTTGAGTGCAAGTAACAATTGTAAATTCTTTGTGTATGTTTGCAAGGCTGAGTGCAAGTGGTTGTAAGGGACTGTATGTATGCTTTATGCTATAACCTAGCTTAGGGAAGGAGGATCTAGCGAAGAGTGTGTGGATCTCTTGTCCTCTGCGAAGTTGATTTGAAGGCTCTGTGCATGTAAGAATATTAAAGAAATCTAATAAAGAAGATGAAGAGTTGGTGGACGTAGCCCCAGGGTAGGGTTGAATCACGTACATCATGTGTTGTGAATGCTTTATGTGATGCATTGATGTATTTATGTATTTACTTGGTTATTGCTTTGATATAGATGAATGATAGGTAGATCTGTTGTTTCTTTATGCTTAATAATGAGAGTAAATGTTGGATCTGACCTGTGTGAGTGTGCTTAGTGCTTGAATCTGCTAGATCTGATTTGTTTCTCCATGCTAAGTCCTGCTAGATGGTCTGTAATTAGGGTTTTACCTGCGAAGTAGATACTGGTTAAACATTGATGAACTATATTGCTAAGTTCTTTTTCAAGGTGTTACAATCACAGATCTGTGTCCCAACTAAGGTTGCAGACATTAGAGTCCTGCAACCACCCCTGCCTCTACCTCAGGTGAGATTTCATCTGCTTCACAGGTGTTGTCGAAAGGGCAGGTAGTTAGGGTTTTGTTGGTGCGTTATTGTAGCGTTGAACCCTGGATATGCCCCTGTGCCAACATATATTATGATGATTAAATATATTATATATTATGATGAAATGCATATGTCCAATAAATATGAATTTATTGGGTACTTTTTTTCATTTCAAGGATATATACTTAAGGTAAATTAGTTAGTTGTAATATTGGTAACTTAACTCAATAAGGACATTGATTGAGGCTCATAATATCCATGGAAGCATCTAGCCCGAGGACTTGACCTCGTGACTTCCTACTTTTAATTCATAACACTTAACCACTCGAATTAACACACTAAATTTAGAATGTGTGTGTGTGTGGAATTGACAATTAAAATTACATTTTGTGTCATGAAATATGTCTTTTTTAATAGTATATAGATGGGTCTATTTTTTAATATTTAGGGGTTAACTTCTTTATCCTTACTTAATTGTTTTACGTTTGTTTGATGTAACTTTTTATATTACTTTTTAAAACTTTTTTTTTAAATAGAAATGGATATATTTGGCATTAGAAATTTTGATACAATTATGTTAGTCAACATAATAATACAAAAATGTAGGGTATGACCCAAAACTTGGTGTTTTGGAATTGTTAAAAAAAAATTGAACTTAACTACTAAAAAGGCATGGAAATCCTTCACAAAGGAGTTTAAGAAAGTACTATTGGTATAAATATTATTATAGGTGCCCAAAATTAAACAAAATTTGCAAAACACTAATGACTAGTATTGAATAAAGGTATGCTTGTTGTTAGCTTCCTCATGGTTTTCTAGAGTAATCTAAAAGTCTTGGTCCATTCTCATTGATGCAGACCCCCCCTAATCTCCTCGGGGTTCCTCGACCTCCCGGTCTAGGATCGTTCAAATCAGTGAGTCAAATCGACTCTTCGGGCCTTTATTAGACCCCAATAAATCTACACAGGTCCCCTTTCATTCAAAGTGCAGGTTCTGTCAAACACGCAGGCTCTTTACTGGCCTCTTTGAAGAATTTAAATAACAGACACTAGCTCCCCTCGCTAGGTCCTTTCCTTCACATATGACCTCGGGTTGTGCCCTCACGTAAGCACGTGATTGTAGGGTGGCCAAGAGTGGTTTGAGACCACATCACTTGTCTCCCCGCAATTCACTACCAGTTTCCACATATCCCTTTGGAAATACCATGGTTTCGATTGTGACCCTCTCTAGGATTTTTAAAGTCCGATCATTTTATGTCCCCGCAATTAAGCACTACCATTGATCTCATGACCTCGGCGGTGTCTCTTGATCAATGACTACAATTAACTTCTCTCTTCAGGCCACGAGAGTTTCAAACTCTCCGCCTTGGCTTCCTCCAAAGTGACTATCTTCCGAAGTGGAAGATCTACTGACACCTTTCCTCAGCAAATGGAAAACTCAGATGAACTCTGACTCTCCAACCTTCGGGAGTTCTTGTTCAACGCACTCATTTTTCTCTCGTAGTGACTTTTCTCCAAAATGGCAGATCCTCTGCCATGCATCCTCCTCAAATCAACGACTCTGGTCCACTTCGGGACTTAGACACTTTCACCCTCCGCTTTCCTCCAGAATATTATGTACTCAGAGTTCTAGATCTGGCACCACACGTCCACCTCAAATCGACAGATTTCATCCACTTAAGGAGTTCGGCCTTCGGGATTTTCAACTCCTCTACGCTCGCTTTTTCCCAAATTTCTTTCACCCATAGTCCATGATCTATTAACACGTACCTCCCATAGATCAACGACCACGATGCCTTCATCTCTTCAGGCTTCAAGATTTTCAAACTCTCCACACTTTCTCCCTCTCGAATTTCCTCCACCCGAAGCATAGGATATCTTGACGCATGTCTCCCCCTTGATCTGATGACCACTATCCACTTTGTCTCTTCGGGCTTCGAGAGTTTTAGACTCCTTCACACTCGTTACTCTCGGAGTGCTTTCACTCGAAGTTGATGGATTTACGCCACACATCCCTTTGCATCTGACAATCTAGATCTTCTCCGCTCTCGTCGACTTCCTTTAAGAGTGCTACGCCTCCGAACTTCATGATCTGTCACCATGTGTCCTTCGCAATGGAAAGTTGCGATCTACTTCGTCCTTCACGATTTCGGGAGTTTGTCACACTCCACACTTGGAATCCTCCATAGTGAATCTTCTCGAAGTCTGAGATCTTTCGACACATATCTCCTGGCGACCAATGACCTGGATATATTTCTACCATTCATTAATTTCTCTTTCTCCTTGACCACAAGACTTCTGAAGTTCCCTCACTCTGGAGTTGTGGATCTTACGCCACCTTTCCCTCTAGATGATGGGCAGTCCCTAATCACTTCGGGACTTCGGTAAGTCTACTCTCCTGTGCAAACAAAGGGTTAAGGCTCGTGCACTTTACTTGGATCCAATGATTTTTGGTCCTTCCTTCTCATATCCGATGGATGGGATATGTCCTTCTCCTCGCACATTCCTCCTTCGTCCTGGACCCTAATCTGACGGTCCAGATCTCTTCCTGCAACCGATCTGATGGTTTTTGTTGCTCCTCCTCCTAATCTTATTTGCTCTCTTGGACTTGGGAAAATTTTATAAGTGTTCAAAGGTTGTTTCCTTTGAACCTTCTCCTGTGAACCCGGCTATCTTAGGTCTCATCTTTTCTTTTCCTCCTAAGATTTGACAATGAAATTTGACATCAGATCTAGCGCACACTTGCACTCTGCCTGAAAACTTGCACTACTCCTCTCGATCTTGTGAACTTGAATTAAATTCACTTCTATGCGCACTCCTTGCATCGTCTCTCTTGAGATTTTTCTTACTCAAGTTCTAAGGTTTCAGTCCCTTTACCCCTCAAAGGGATTCTTTTGTCTTCTCGAAAAATTTTGCTCAATACATACTTGCATAGCTTTACAGAGTGTTCAAAAACTCTGTGAGTACCTTCCTCTGATACTCTTCCCTTTGAACTCGAAAAAGAGTTCTACTTGTGCACACTTGCACCTGCTCGATGCCCACCTGGAAGATCTCTATAGAGTTCTCAGTGACTTTGTATCTCTGTGCTTTCCCTACATAGTTTACCCTCCAAGGTATTCAACAACCTTGAGGTTTCCCTTGAGTTGTTATCACTCTGGTGTGCCCTTTTGGAATGTTATTTTCTGGCTCCACCAAGTTCAGATGTACACTCCTTGAGATGGATACAGAACCTCCAATGGTTTGTTGTGCACTCATTGCATAGCCTAAAGAAGCCAGAATGATGTCTCAAACTCAACAAAGATAGAGAAATCTATCTTCCTACTGTAGATGAAATCTATCAGACATCTACAACATACATAAACACGTAAACACAAAAACAACCATGTGCAGGAAAAACTATTGTCTTTTCATTAATATGAAAATATGATTACAATATGTGCAAGTTGGACTACAACAAAGTCTTATCTCTCTCAAGCTCTCTCAAATAACTATTCTACCTCCTATTCAGTAACAATACTACTCCAACAACCTCATTTGTGCATATAATGCATCTACCTATATAAGAGGGTTCCTAGGGTTCCCTCCGACTACCTATCTTCTCGAAAGAAGATAACTACCCATTAAGCACCTTTACATTAAAGTCTAGGAGTGAAACTCCCAGATCACTCACGATCATTTTCTCCCAAGCGTTTTGATCTTCTTCAGTTTTCAATCAGTTAAAAAAAATGATTTATAGGAAACGCTAGCGGTTAAGATTCCAAATAATTAAAAATGTGTGCTAGGGCACTGAGTTGTCTCTCCATGCGTGCCTTGCTGATGATGCTCCTGCATCACCCATCATTTCCACATCATCATGTTTTTATTGGAAAAACTCTTCTTTTTTAATTTCCTTAACAACCAATCCAATAGATAGTCTAGCATTTGAGGCAATAGAGTTGGTACTTCTAGTCAAATTCACAGTCATTTGTCGAAGAGTAACACAATCGAATTGAAGGGATTCAATTTGTCTCTTATGAATATGATATAGTTTCCATAATAATAACATATTCATTACTTATAACTTCCACCTAAGAATGCAACCTTCCAGTCATAGAGAAAAGCAAAGTCCTATTATTAGTAATGAGACTTTCTTGTCTTCGTAAAACTATGTGGATATCAATGGTTTCTCATAGTGGGCATCTCCCAAGATGTGTATGGTTTTCCATTTTGTAGTTGCTACATAAAACAATCAAGTTCCCCCTTCTGCTTCCAATGGGCTCAACAAGAATCAATCTACCATAACAAGTAATGAAACTCTTTTCAAATACCCCCCAAAGAAATTGATGACAGAGGAAAATATCTTCAGTAGCATAGTAACTTCCACAATGATTTTGGAAACTAACCTTTTTTATTATCCACGCTAAGAGAGTAGTGCCTCATAAATCTCCTAAAGGATATCAATGGATATTGTGCCACAAAATACAACAATCCTCTAGAGAAATATCCCATTATCCACCAAGCGAAATCAAGCTAAAACTTGAACCAAGATCCCAAGTTTGTGACTATATTGGTGCCCCAAGACATGGGGAAGGAAAAAACTAGTTCAAAATAGCTTGGAACATAGCAGTCCACTATAATACAAGAAACCATTGAGTTTCACTAACTCCATAATATCCCTCCAAAACCATTATCACGCATGTGTAAGATCCCAAATCACTTTGAAACTCTAGCATAAAACCATGAGTGTGTGAAGGTACCATAGGGATAATGCACCTTGAATGTCAAATTCCATGATTTAATCACCCTTTCTACTTGAATTTCCACTTAGCTTCCATGCAATGCTTGTTCATAAATTTTAAATAAAGGATTAAGGATGGGGGAAGTTAGTACCCCATTTTTTTATTCTAAGAACTCCACGGTGTAAACTAGAGGCCATTTTAGTTAGTTGGTTTGGAAATACTATATAGATTCAAACATATTCGCTTATTTATGTATTCACTAGATAATCCTTACCAGATAGTCATCATTAAAAGAGGAGGAATTGTTCATCTTTTTAAAAATTAAGGCCGAGTCACCAATGTGGATTAAACTCCTAATTTATTTTACATCAAGTAGCATCAACCCTTGAAAAAGAGCCAATGTCTCAACCTAGTTATCTTTAGTTCTTTCCACGCCCCATTCAAAGGTTATTTCTTGGTTTCCATTGGGATCAAGGATGATCCCCACTACACCTACCACCCCTAGGTTTCCCTTCAAATCCCATCAAATAATAAAAGATTTTTTTTTTCTAAGAATGCTGCCAACATTTAAACTCATATTTCCCCAATCGAAATTTCCAATTCACTTCCTAAATGGGTTTGGGAATGGATCACTTTGATTGGGGCACATTTTCTATCAACAAACCTCCAAGTCAATCCCACTCTTCTTTATCCAACATCCATATATTATTCTCCTTTGTCCCTTTGATTTGAATCACTTCAAACAACAATCCACGAGCTTTAGCAACAACATTTTAATGGTTGTATTAATTTGTTGAAATATGGCCTTATTTCTTGCAAGATAAAACTCCTAGAATACAAATTTTGGAATTGCAAGGAAACCTTTTTTTTTAAATAGGTTTGTTCAATAAATTTCTAATATATTCTTTTGTTCCATAAAGAAAACATATCCTTCCAAGACTCAAGAAAGACCATCCTATGAGTAAGTTCTTCAAAGGAAAAATTCCATACTTGTTTAGCGTAAGGGTAGTCGAAGAAAAAGTGCCTCTACTATTCAACTAAATTGAAGCACAAAACACATCTTGATGGCCCAATGATGTGATGCCTCTAAATATTATCTGCCATTAATAATTTCCCATGAACTATAATCCAAGAGAAAGTATTGATTTTTTGCAAGTCATCCCCACTCCAAATTTGCATCTAGATTCAATAATTGGGAGGTAAAGGTAGATTAGAGAGCAAGATATTGTATCCCATTTTAACTAAATATTCATGATCGTTGGGGCCCCAACCTATATCATTGAAGAGTGTTTGATCCACAAGAGTACATTCCCAAAGATTGTTGAAAATTATCACTATTGATGGGGTGAGAAAGGAAGGAGGAGACAAGAGCTTCCAACCCACCCATCAATCCTTGGCATGAGCATCCCACATAGATAAATCAAATAGAGTTGTGATCCCATGCCCCTCCATCCATTCCTTTAATCCTAAGAGATATTGCTTTGAGCCCAAAGGGGGCTTTCCCATAATGTTGTCAATCCATATTTTGATCATTTCACTATTCCTTGAGATTCGAGTTAATTGAGACTATATCAATGGAGATATAAATTTACATAACTTATAGATCTGAGATCTTTTCCTTCCCTACAAAGAGAGGTCTAAATATCATTTCCTAATACCATGAAAATAGTTATTAACTAAAACACTCGTTCACCACTCTTGTTAACCAAATGTACGATGCCAAAGTATTTTAGCACCCATCACCATGTTCCTCAGTGAGGGATATTGTGTTCCCAAGCCACCGATGTATTTTTCTAGATCTCACAATGCTCCAATGGATCAAATGAAACTTCTTTGAATTTCTAAGAATGTAAGTTTCACAGCTAGACATAATGTATAATAGATTTATTGATAAACAATGTGTACATGGTTTTTGAAACGTCCAGCATTTCAAGTGGACACTCCACCCATCATCAGGGACACTCCTTCAAATCTAAGCACCTCATTTTCTTTTACCAAACTAAAATTCTATCCTCAACCTCCTACTACTCCACTCGACTCATCCGAGAAACTCTTGAAATATAAAAACATCCTAATATTTTTTAATTGCGAAGATGTCTACAAACTTAGCCAATCTTGGAAACCCACCATTCACCACCTTGATTAGCAGGCCACCTTTGTGAAGCTTCATTTCCTGGATTATCTCCATTCACCCCCCTTCCCCCCTTTTATTCTTCATAACTTATGTTTCCTCTCATTCTCTTTGATTCTTCCGTCTCACTTTCCTCCTCACATGAAATCCTTCTCTTCTCTCTTCAATTTCTCTAGGTTTATACAATTTATACATTTTATATCATTTTCAATGTCATTATTACATTATAATATATTAATGTCTTATAGTATTGTATTAGCTTACCAATATTCATCTTTCATTAATTAGTAATCTACACCATCGCCATCATATTCATTATTACATTAACTTCATTATTGTCATTATTAGATTATATTACATTATTATATAATATTATTATCAACTCATTATTATCTTTCATTACTAATTGATAATCTACACAACATTTTCTTCCTTAGTATGACTAATCCAAACATGTCATTACTTCATTATCTCTTACATTATTAATAATATTATTAATTCATCTCCACCCTTTTCAATATTTTTCATTCTTAACGGCTAATTTAATCTTTTGGTTTATTTTCACCATCAATTAATTTGTCACCTTTAATTAATCTCAAAGGCCATGTTGACTCGGTTATCTAATTCTTTATTTAATCTCAACTTCCAATTTGACCTTGTTATTTAATTCTTTACCTAATTCTTATTCAATGGTCACCTTCCTATCCAAATATTTAAATACAAAACCTCGACACTCATTTCCTACAAATGAGCTTTTTGTTGTCCCTGATGATGGGTGGAGTGTCCACTCGAAACGTTGGACATTTCGAAAAACCATGTACACAGTGTTTATCTAGAAATATATTCTACATTCTTGGAATTTATTTCCACCCATGACAAAATCATTTTTGAATATATTTTCCTACTTGTTGCATTATACTAATAGGAGCTAGTAATGTTGAGCATTGAAAGATAGGTAGAGTTGATAAAATGGACTTAAAGAGGACCACCCTCATTTCTTACTTCAACCATTGCACCCCCATTGTTGTAATCTATTTCAATATTTTTTATTACTCCTTGTTAGATAGTTGAGGACGGATTGCTTATAGAAATGGGAATCCCAAATATTGAAAGGATGTCCAAGATGTTAGGCAAGGGAAGTTTAAAATTATAGAAATGATTCATTGTTGATGGGCATTGATATTCTAGCCATAGATGTGGGGTTTTCCATTATTGACTAGTCCAACACTCCTTTGAACCACTCTACTATAATGGATGGTGCACCCCCGAATAGAAGATTATCATCTAACAAATTGAGAATGATTGATACCCTTCACTCCTCTTGCAAAATTGATCCCTTGTAATCTACCGGATACTCTTTCATGCTCTAATTTACTGCTCAATGCTTCAACCATGTTATGTATAGAAAAGGGGAAAGAGGGCACCCTTGTTTTGGCCTTGTTTGTTGGATTACTGACAAGGTGGGTGAATCAGTAATAGCGTAATTATAATTTTTTTTCTCCAAATAATCCAAGTGTTATATCAATGTAGAATTATTATCCAATAATGAGCAATAAGAAATGAACAATCACACACATACAAAGTACACCAGTGTTTTACGTGGAAACCCAAATCGGGAGAAAACCACAGAATACTTTTTCTTATATGTCTTGAATAATTATATTCATTGGAAGCACCAAATTCCTTTGTTTTCCAACTGCAACTGGAAGGAGGCTCCAACCCTCTAGTTTCTCAGGCTAAAACCTGAGGGAAGATCCAACTCCCCAATTCTCTGGCTACAACGAAAAGGAGGCTACAACCCCCTATGTTCTTCGGCTACAACTGGAAAGTGGCTACAACCACCCTTTCCTTGCCCCGTCCAACCACACTAAAGTAGAAGTAGAATGATGGAACCATTGTCAACCTGTCACCGTGAGGTATATTTCTTTACAATTGTATCAACATGTACCACTGACCTGTATCCAATTTGTACAACTTCCTTGTAATCAATATGTACCTGAACTGAACATGTATATACAAAAAGACAACAAGTACGTGACCTGTAGTGATGCGGCCTGCTTATGTATTCTCCCTATCTGTTATGAAGCCCACGTATGTACGTGCCCTAACTGTTATGCAGCCTGCGTATGCCTTTTGGATCTAGGGTTTCCTTTCACTTGAAAAATTTTGACCCTCTGTATCTTCTTTCACATAGATTTGTAACCTGTCACTGTATACAGATTGTAATTGTACCCTTCACATGATCTTAGTCATCAAACCCTTTCTGATATTCAGCCTCTCAATACATCAACAAATACAAGATCTCAACCATGTACCATAAAAACCCTTAGCCATATGCCAAGAAATACAAGATGTTCCTCAACAGGAAGTATCAATGATGAATATACCAGCATTGTATTTCAGTAGATCTGACTTATGAATATGATTCCATGTAGCTACAAGTCTCTCTAGGGAGAATCCTCAAATCTCCATTGCCATTCCTCATGCATACATCAAAATCCAACTATTCATAGAAATAAGACATACCTTTTGAACTAATGGATTGATCTAATGTATCTAAGCACTTTAGACCTTCCTGAGAGCTTGATCTCAGAATATAGAACCTCTGCATCTTCATCTTCTCAAGTTTCCATGGCTTTACCAACATGTACTCACCCTGTACACAACTGCCCGCGTACGTACGCTCCCTATACACAGACAACCCGCATATTGTACGCACCCTATACACAGACAACCTACGTACACCTTAAAAAATAGGGTTTTCTGTAAATCCGAGCATTTTTTCATCAACCCTTTGTGCTACCCCAGACATTCGCCACTTCAGATGTATCCACAAGTATTTACAAGAATCTTTACACATAAAAGATAGATATACAATATGTACAAGTGTGTCTTTAATGATTGAGCTTTGCCTCTTATTTATATCTTCATGTAGCCTTACACTTTCCTTATTTTAGGGCTTCTTCATTTAAAATAATTTCTTTTACAAATCACGTTGACCCTTAGGGGCTTCTATAAGACTTATGAGGGGTTCTCCAACTTCATATGGTAATAGCTCTCTAATCGTGAGGAGTTATGTGATGTTCCACATACCACCAGAAATGGAATGACAAGCATTATCCATCTACGATAGTTTCACTGACAAATTCACTGTCCTTCATCTCATTATTCCACAACTAAGCATGGTTTCTCTCACTCCTCAAAGCATCTTCCTGTGAGGGCTTTCACCATAAGGGGACCACTTTGGAGTTCATCCATCTTTACTTCTTATTAACCATGAAAAGACAATAATGAGTCATATTTACATCAAACAATCTTGGGTCCATTACCCAAACCTTTGTTCTACGGGGGTTTCTTCAAGGGTTGACATCAATGACAACCAACCTTAATCAACACTCTTTTACTCTTAAAAAATGTAATAGGCCTTATGTTCACTAAGGGGGCGATCCAAGGTGACTCTATACAAGATTCAACCCAAAGAACAAAGGTCTCATCAAACCCAAACTTGTGAATAACCTCATACAAAAAGGAGTGTATTACCCTATTAAATGTGTTTTCCATGTCCATTTTGATTATTGTCAAATTTTCTTTATTGTTGATGGAGCATTTGAACCAAAATTGTGTTGTCAACTATTTGTATTTTCTACATAAACCCTCCTTGATTCTTAAAGATAATTTTGGGGAGAACATTTTTGAACCCGTAAACCCTCCTTGATTCTCAAAGATAATTTTGGGGAGAATATTTTTGAACCCATTGGCCATTATTTTAGATTTAATTTGTACAAGGATTTACACAGTGAAATGCAAAAGAATCTAGAAAATGAAATAGGATTAACCTTTTTAGGAATGAGTGCTAAAGAGAAGAATCATTGTTTCCATTTACTTTGTTCTTATTTTTTGAGTGGAGTAGCATACACTTCAAATCAAATTTCATGGGTGGGAGATTCTATTTTAAGACTTACACAAAGCCATTTACACTAGCGAGATGGGTAAAAAAATGTTTTTAGAAAATTTAAACTTAAATGAAGAAATATCACTACTTCACATTAACATATATGTAATTTTCATAATAAATAAATTAAACTATATTATAAGTATTTTTTCAAATAACATTTAAAGATGAAATAATGAAATGAGAGAAACATTCTCTAATTATTTCTCACATAAAAATAGTGAATCTAGAGAAAACATCAATAACATATCTATTTAATAAAATTAAGTGTGATATTTTAAATAAATATAACACTTGTTTTGATAAGTTTCTTCATAGGTGTAGGTTTAGATGTTTGAATGATTCAGGGTCTACGGTTTTTGGGTTAGATGAGTGCGTGCATATGGTCGTAGGATTATAATCCTGGGCGCTAGGGCCATAGGCCCTCTTCCTCTTCCCGTCCTTTTTCCCAACCATCCCTTTTCCAACCCCCTCCCCCTTTCTAGTCCTCCAGTTTCTTTCGTTCCCTTTCCCTCTCCAAGTCCCCTTTTTCTGTCAACTTGAGAGGGGCTCTGCGGTTTCAACTCACAATGTTGGCCAAAAACCCCCTTCCTCCCTCTATTGGCCTCCTTTTCTAGGTGCGACGGTTCCCTTTGCAGTGGTAAGCTTCATCTTTTGTGGTCTCGGTCAACGAAATGGTGAACTATGATGACTTAGTAGATTACTCCCCTGATCCATCTAATTTTTTTCCCTGGACCTCGCCACCTGGTAGCCCCCCCTTGATCCTCACTGGCTTGGACCCTCCTGAACCTGTCCCGGTGCGCACATCTTTGAGCGGCCCCTCCTCCCCTCTTCTTGGGCACTTCACTTCTTCTCCTAGTCTTATTCCCCCACCCACACTTTGTTCCCAGGTGGTTTCTTCTCCTGGTTCTTCATTTCTCTACTCGTCAGCCTCCGAATTACTAACTCCATCGGCTAGACAACCCTTTTTTCCTCCTGATTCTTAGCCAACTTTCTCTTCTGACCCTCACTGGAACAACCCCATATCGTCTTTGGACCCTTGGGTTCCTCCTCCACTCTCGGAGTCAAATCCACTTTTAAATCTCTCTGCTTTGGACCCCTCCCCTATGGGTTTACAGTTCATGGAACAAGGTTTCCCCTCTTCTTGTTTTTACCATGATTTGGAGTAGGCCATACCCCCTTCTCTTGGCGTTCAACATGAAGTTGGGCTTATATCCTCTAGTTTGGACCCTACTAATATTAATGTTTGGGATGGTGTCTTGGGGGAATCCTCTGGGCTAGGCATAAACCCGGGCATCCATAAACTCAAAAAAGGTCGAGGTCGATCATCCCATCTCTCTAAAGAAAAAAATCATGCACTAATTGACATCTCTTTTGGTATACAACGTTCAATTTTTTGGGCACTTAGAGCAACACAAACCCCAACAGGAGTTTCCACATGAAAATCCTCTTTTACAACTGGAGGGATTTGGAAAACCCCCCAAAACAAATTTCCCTAAAAAGGTTGATCATACAAAATCATTCTTTTGTAATTCTACTTCAAGAAACAATGCCTTTGGAGGCCTCAGTGACAAAATATCTTGAATCACTCTTGCCTTCCTGGCAATTTATCAGGATAGATGTAATTGGCCATTCGGGAGGCCTAGTAGTCGGTTGGTACAATCGATCTATCAAGATTTAAAAATTTTGGGCCTTGAAATCCTACCTAGGGGTAGATCTCCTTCTGGAAGGATTGGGGATGGAACTCAATGTTCTAAATGTGTATGGGCCTTATTCTGAATGGGCCACTTATTAGGAATCTCTCTTCAAGAAGGACCTTTTGAAAGAGAAAAATTTGATTCTAGGTAGAAACCTATATCTCTCCTTTGGGAATGCAGAAGTTTGGGGACCTTCAACCTTCCCAGACCCACAATCTGCCATGTTTTCCCATATTTTCTATAACGTTGTACTTATCGACATACCACCCATAAAGATCCTCCCCACTTGGTGGAATATGAGGACTGGAGATGCTAGGGTGGAAAAAAGATTAGATCACTTTATGGTCCACAAATCCCTCTTTGATTACCCTCTCCAATTCAAACAATGGATTGACAGTGGAGGAGAATAATACCACTACTTGATTTGGCTTGAACTTGATTTTGGACCAAAGAAACCAACCAACCCTTTTAAGTTCAACGCAACCTGGCTAGAGGATGAAGACTTCTAGAAAATTGGTAAAGGAAAATAGATCGCTCATCGATCCAACAGTCACCCCCCCAAAAACAGTTCAGTTTGTGGAAAATGTTAAGCGTATAAACAAGTTGAATTTACCTTGGGATAGTGCAAAGCATGCTAGAGAAGATGCATAACTAAGAAAGATTGAAGCCAAGCTTGATCACATTTCCAAATCGGAGGATGGTGGTTTTTACTCACAACAGACCAAAGAAAATATAAGATCTCTAGAGACCCGTCGTAATAATATGTTGGACGATAAGGTGTATCAAAAGTAGAGCTATCTGGCTGGACAAAGGAGACGAAAACACAAACAAGTTTCATTCCTTTTCAAAAGGAAGGAAGGCTACAAAAATTATTTGGCAACTACAAGGCCAAGGGGACTCTTTAGTTACCTCTTTTGAGGATCTAGCTCAACTAGGGATCACACACTTCCAAACTCGTTTGAAGGATGATCCAAGAGATATTTTTGGATCTTCCCCATATTTGTGGATGAGTATGGAAATCGAGATCTCTTTGCAGAAATCATTGAAGAGAAGCTAAAAGAAACAATTCAAAGCTTCTAAAAGGATAAAATCCTAGGTTCGGACAGGTGGACTATTGATTTTTATTTGGATTTCTTTGATCTACTTAGAGTGGACCTTTTACAGGTAGTAGAGGAGTCCATAGGAATGGGCGTATGCATGCTCCTATAAATTCGACCTTCATTTATCGCATTCCCAAAAGAGATGAACCTCAATCCTTTGATGACTTCCGACCCATTTCCCTCTACAATTGCCTCTACAAAATCATAGAAAAAATTATTGCAAGAATACTAAAGACCATCCTCTCAAACACAATCTCAAAAGAACAATTTGGTTTTATGCAAGGTCGCCAAATACAGGAAGATATTGGTGTATCCCAGGAAGGAATTCACAGCCTAAAAACCTCCAGATCTCGAGGATCCATACTAAACATTGACCTATCAAAGGATTTTGATTGAGTAAATTGTTCCTACATCAGAATTCTCCTTACACATCCAGGTTTTGAAGTCCCCTTTATCAAGTGGATCATGGTCTTTTTAACTTCAGCCTCCTTTCCTATTCTGATAAATGAGGAAGACTCTCCTTTCTTTCACTCAGAGTGTGGATTGAGGAAAGGTTGCCCACTCTCTCCTATCCTATTCCTTCTGGTGGTTGAATGTCTTAGCTGAGCAATAGATCACGAGGTCCAATTTCCACAGCATCTTGATCACCCCAGACCACAAAATTACCCACCTTCTTTTTGTGGATGATATTCTATTATTCTGTAGCAGTTGACATCGGTATGCAAAGAAACTAGCTAAAATTCTAAAAATGTTCCATCGAGCCACATGTGTGACCATCAATGTTCAGGAATCAACAATTTATTTTTATCGGATGGATGAGGAGTAAGAATTTTACTTTAAAACAACTTCCCCTACAAGACTCTGGACTTTCAGGAGGGAATAAAATACCTTAGTTTTCAATTGAAACCAAATGATTATTGGAAATCAAACTAGCATTGGCTTCTAGACAAACTGGAAAACCGATTAAAAGGATGGAGTTTCAGGTGGATAACATGGGCAGAAAGGCTTACTTTGGAAAAATCGGTATTGGAAGCCATTCCAGTCTACTGGATGTCACTTTCCTAGATCCCAAAAGGAATTCTAGATAAATCCAAAAGGATTTGTTTCTGTTTTATCTGGTCCAGAACACAAGACAAATATACTAACCCCTGGGCCAAGTGGGATTGACTAGCTTGTCCAAAATCCCTAGGTGGATGGGGTCTAAATTTTTTTTTCCTTTTCTCAAAATATTTGGTAGCTAAATCGGGTTGGAGACTGCTCACCACAGACAATCTTTGGTCAACTATTTTGACACAAAAGTACATTTTCCTAGATTCACTCAAAGATTGGATTCGAAAACTAAAGAAACAACATACAAACTGCTCCATTATTTGGAAGGCCCTCCCATTCTGTTTTGGTAATCAATGATGGATTATCATGGAGAGTGGTCAATGCATCCTGAGTCTGAATTGGATTTGATCCCTGGCCAGGAAGTGGGGTCTCACATTCCTTGAGTCCTGAGTTGATTGACAGACTTCACCTACAAGATATGTTTTACCTTTCGCAAGTGACATACCCACTTACCACCTCTCTCTAAAAACAAGGATGGAAGAAGGCAGAAATTCTCGGATTGTTTGGCCTTCACTCATAACAATGGAATAGTTATATCACTTCTCTCTGGTCAAGTCACATACGCATCACTGAAGGAGAAGATGAAATTGTATGGAAAAAATATCCTCACAAGGTCTACACTCCAAAACTGGGATACATCTCAATAAATATTGAAATGATTCAAAGGGATCCATCCTAGTGGTGGTGAGGTATATGAAAAGTGAAGTGCTCACAAAAAGAAAAAAAATCCATGTACTGTGTACTCAATAAAAAATTCCCCACTTGGTACAACATGCGGAAGCGAAGCAAATACAAAATGATTAAACATGTATGAGGATGAAGTAAATACAAAATAAAGTTTTATTAATTCAATTAATTATATCCCTGTGGCTGCACCTTCTATTAAGCATCCCCATTTCTCATTAGGTAATTCCTTTATGACTAGGAATTTGCACACAAATGAAAGTGATATGAGAGGCCTTGAATATGCTTAATTGTGCAACTCATATTGTGCACAACTTCTATTTGCATCATTCTTACTATACATTCTTCTCATCCTCACTGACCCAAATTTATACCTCTATATAAGAAACTGTAGTTTTATAGCTATGTGAAATGGCATCTTTATATGCCCTCAGCAAAGTCAGAACATGGGATGTAAGATTTTGATCTACAACAGTAGCCTTAGAGTCTTGTGTATCACCTTTCTTAGTAGCCAATGAAAAGAGGCTAATAATACCATCCCAAAGCTTGTGTAGACCATTGTTTGGATTTCCCATACACACGCAGTTCACGCCCCACACCGACCTCGAAATGTTCTATGGATTGAGTCCTCCCCATAACCCTGATTTCACAAACACTCGAGCCATTTCACCATCGCAAGGTCCATAATAACTTGGAAAATTCCATGAATTCTCCACAGACTTATAATGAAAAAATAAAAACACTGGCGAGAATAGTTTCACTCCATTTTTGTTATAAATTCGAACCACCAAATTGGATGTATGTGGTTCTGAACCTCGAATGAGACGGTTGATTGATAACAGAGATGAACTGGTTCTCATGGAGTATTTGTTCTTACTGCATCAACAATAAATATATTCATAGAGTTAATTTGTTTTGTAATTTTGTAGGTTCCTCCCTCCATCATGTGTACTCATTTGTTTGAGTATATGTTTCTGCCAAGAGATCATTTGACACCATTACACAAAAACACCACATATACTGGAAATAACAATTATGGTAGTCTACATAAAATGAAAGATTTGTGCTCGTCAAGAGTGACTCCATAACTTATTATTCATCCTTATTTTTTAACTTCCTTTTTAAATATATCTAGGGCACAAATACCACAATATACGCCATTGACCAAATTTTAGTGTGTGAAGTTCCATTAATCACTCTACCAACAACAATACAAAATAGGAAATTTGGAAATTTATAAAACTTTAAGAAAAAGAACAAAAATAATTTTATATAATTTTAAAAACCATAGAAAGTAACACAAAACACAGTTTAAACATGTGTCACTAAAAAATAAAGGCATTTATGGGTGGGATTCATGGCCACCTTCCAGCCCTTCTCAGACTAGTCAGTGTACTTGCATTGGTATTCACCATTGAAGATACCCACATCTTCTGGATTCAATCAATTCTTGCAATCAATGCTACCCACAGTTTCTGCGTTCAATCAATTCCTTCAGGTAGGCAACCTTCATATATGGTTTCTACATTCAATCAATCCCTATGGGCATGCGTCCTTCATATATAGGATTAGGGGGAATTGGTCACTCAACTAATGGAATGCAAGGTAGCTATAGGATTAGGGGGAATCGGTCACTAAAGTAATGTCATGCAACTTAGAAAGGAGGTGTAGAAAGGATGAATGCATAGTTGGAGTGATTCATGCAACATAAAGATACGCGCAGGGTATAAAAATGACATGAACTTTCTATTTAATTAATGTATTCATTCAAGATTACATTGAAGCTCAGAATTATAGTAGAGACCGGGGAAAAATGGTGAATGAAACACACTATGAACATACACTGTCTAGTCATAGTCTGAGCATCGAATTATAAATGGAACCACATTGTATCTTCTGACTCTCATCCAATACGTGTGAAAATATGGGCATACCCACATCATAAAACCCCCCAAAATCTTAGAATTCTACAAGCTCTGCAACGATGGACGTGATAAGGGAGATGAAGCGTAGTGTTAGCAGGAAATTCATGTTGGTTTCATTGAGAAACATTGGGAACAAGTTCAGCCATGGAATATAGAGCTCTTTAGAGCCCGGCCGGATTGTAAAAACAGACTTGGCATTTAACTTCAGGAGACGGTCATCTTTGAACCCCAAGAAGAGGTATAATGAAGATATAGACAAACTGAAGAATGAAAAACTGTGGGTTCTTGAGCAATCTGTCTCTGGTACTTATTGAAATCGATGACGCACACAGACTATTATGCGCAGTGCAATTTCAAATATTGCATGTCACACAGGCTTTGTGACAGAGTTCTCAAGATTAATCACGCAGTGCATAGACTGCACGATTTGTTGTGCACTGTAAATTGTTGGATCATGTTGTCATTGATGCCAAATATTGATGTCAAGTGATTGATTGATGTCAAGTGATTGATTGATGTCAAATTTTTAATGTATACATATCCTATCATAGTATATTGATGAAGATGGATCAATGAGTTTCCATTGATACATGATGCATAGATGAAGATGGATCGATGTGGTTTCATTGGTATATGATACATTGATGAATCATTATTTTCTTATCATGGTTGATAAGGTGCACAAATGGATGAACTCTAAAGTGGTCCCCTTATGGTGAAATCCCTCACGAGAAGACGATTTATGGTTGAGTTATCCTAGAATTATGGTTGGAGAACCCATCCTTATATGTGGAATAATGAGATGAAGATTAGTGAAATTGTTGGTGAAACTATCCTAGATGGATAGTGTTTGTCATGCCATTTCCAGTGGTATGTGGAATGTCACATAAATCCTCATAGTTTGAGAGTTATGGCCATACAAAGATGAAGAACCCTCATAGGTTGGCTTGAAGCCCCAAAAAGTCAAAGAAATCAAAGAGATTGCAAAGAAAAAAATATTATTTAAATGACAAAGTGAAGTGACAAAGTCAAGGAGGATTATTTAAATAATAAAGTGAAGTGACAAAATCAAAGAAGATTGTTTAAATGATAAATTAAGGTGACAAAGTTAAGGAGGAATATTTAAATTGGAGAACTTTCTAATTATGGAAAGTGGCTAACCCTAAAAAATGTGGAAAATAGGTTAAGTGACCTAGAAATGGGTTAAGTGACCTAGAAGTGGGTTAAGTGACCTAGAAGATAGCTACTTTGAGAGTATAAATAAGAGGAAAGGGTCTCTTGTGAAATGCACCTCTTGTGTATCTTTTGTGAGATCTCTTGTGCATCTCTTGAGCATGTATTGAAGATCTATTATGAGAGGGACATCGCCTAGAGGATCTCATGGGCACATCAAAGTTTCAGCAAGTCTGAGATCATGACGGAAAAAGTCTCGGAAGTTCAGGAACCCTAGTTTTTTAGGTATACGCGGGTTATAGTGAGACAGAGCGCATACATACGTGGGTTGAATGAAGATAGGGAGCGTACAGTTGATGAAGTCATGAAGACTTGTGGTTGATATGGTGCCAGGCTCTTGAAGATTGAAGTAGGTTCCAGATATACATTCTATGGGCTCAGATCTGCCACTGAGACTCTGGTATGGTTACATTGTTGTCTTTATGGATACTCTTGCTTGTTGTGTAGTGAATGCTTAAGGCATTCTTGGTATGGTTGTTGTGATGTGGTTTGTGTTGGTTGATGGAGTGAGCAACACTCTTGTGATTTACTACTGATATGATTGCTATAGTATACTGGTTGTTTTTATATGATGGGTAGCATTCATATTGTATGGTTGAGGAGCATGAGTTTGTTGTATAAGACATAGATGTGTTGAGATCGACTATGGTTCAGATAATATAGTGACAAGATTTGAAGTGGAAGTGTCAGAAGAGAAAGAGTCTGAAGGCCCCGAAAGATGAAGTTTCATAAACCCTAGTTTTTGAAAGCATACACAGGCTGCAGTGAGCCAGAGCGCGTACATACGCGGGCTTCACTACTGGTAGGGCGCGTACATACGCATCTTGAACTACCGATAGGTCACGTACCTATTGAAAGATTGACATCTGTTGAGGATTGTTGAGACCCGAAATTGCATCCCCATTACCCTATTATACTGCTCATATATACCTTTTTGGCTTACCTAAGCTTGGGTGAATGAAAAGAACGCTACCATATGCCAGTGATAAGGTCATAAGGTAAAGTATGGTTAATTCATGCATTTTGTGGTTTATTGAGCTAGGGAATTAAATATTTCATGTACTAATGCTTCAAATTGCCATGTATAATCTTTGACCTCTAGATAAATCCAACCTTCCTGTACCAGCTCAGCTATCCGGTACTTGTGCACCAAGACTGCCATTGTCTGAATCCAGTACCAAATGCATCCGGTACTAAATCTCATCTGTTGTGATCCGGTACCAACGGACGTGGACTGTCGTGATCTGGTACCACCATTTGCACACTGTTGTGATCCAGTACCATCTGCCTGTCATGATCCGGTACCAATATAGAGAGCCGAATGTACCAAGTTTAGCTCCATATCGCCCAAGACAATTGGTGGATGTTTATTTTCTTTAGCAAGGCTATGTTAGAATAGTTTGTTGATTGCCTCATCCTCATGCACTTTGTGTCCTGAGGATGAAGCTAAAATATGTAACCAAATAATTAAATTTAAACATTTGACTGATTTTCAAAGCACCTCACCTCCTTGTGTTTCACGACTAAGACTATTTAAATAGTCGTGGCAAGGATGGTGGAAGGAGAGTTAGCATATTACCAACATGTAAAGAAGAGTGTGATATTGCAGAACATATTCTGAGTGAAGACTAATAGAAGAACGTCATTTATCTCCATGTCTTGATTGTCTATGATTGAATATGAGTTGAGTTGTTAACAAAAGTTTGATTTTATGTTTTGAGATTTGATTGAGAGTAATGTGTGGGTTGAAAACAAGCTTACTGTAGACTCCAGTAGCTGACCCGTTGAAGCAGAAAGGACCCACCGCCCAACAAAGGTCAGCATCTTCGTAGATTAGAATTAGCATTTGTTTTCAATAGTGTAAATGTTAAAATTAGTTGAAGCTTTAACTCTGTTAGATGATAGCAGTGCAGCTCAGACTAGGATTCCCATTATATGATTGCTTAGAGATCTTTACTCGCCCTGTTTTTGCATATGCTCTGTTTTTATGAATTTGATTTTTAGACATGAATGTTGGCAACAGTAGTCAGACATATTTGAAGGAGAACTAGTGAAGTTCACAATAGCACATTGTGAACCGCAACATACTCAGTATATTGACTATTGAACTACCCATGCTATGTCTTGATGATTGATGTGTGATTTCCCTTTCAGAAGTGTGGATTGCATAGTTAGTTTTCTGGGTCAAATAACAGAGTTGATCTGTCAAACCAACTCCATCTCATACTTGCATGTGCCATAATGGAGTAGATAGCCTCTCTGTGAAAGACAACCAAAGTGCATTACAGTTTTCTATTTTGATTTGTTTCCAGCATGCATAATCTAGCTTAGTTCTATACTCGTGACATTATAAATTACCTTTCTTACTGGTGTCTTGTAACTCTGTTGATTACGAATCTCGAATTGATAATTAATGAGTGCATTATACTAAACATATAAGTAGCACAACATTTTGGCGCCATTGTCGGGGAGTTGCAAACGGTGGGAAGTGATTTTTAGCTTAGATTATTTGTATAAATTTTAAAAGATTTTAAAGGTTGCTTGAGGGAGGAGGATAAAATGTTTAAGACATGAGTGAAGAGCCACGCGGCCACTAGAGTGGGGTTATACGAAGCCAGGTTGCCTTCTTACCTTCTAGATAGAATTAGGATTTCAATTTAGTTAATGAATCAAATTTCCATTTTATGCATAGATATAGAGATAACAAGGGTAGATTTGAAAGATCCAAAGATTCAAAAACAAACCCCCCCCACTAATCCAACTGACACTGGTGCAGGAAAAATTCCACCAAGAGAAAATTCAAGGGGAGCCAGTGAGGCTCCAAAAGGAGAACCTAAAACGGAAGAATCAATATTGGGACAGGTAGAACGTGAGTCTGTTGAACATTTAGGAGACACAGAAAATCCAGTTTCTGAACCATCCATCAGTAGAATGGCAGAAGAAGAAGGAAATGCAACCACAGAGATTGAGACTTTTGGGTTTCCAATCTTGGATATTTCCAGAAACATCAGCATGAAGAATATCCCACTATCATTGTTACCCACTTTCATAGGTATGTCAACTGAATATCTAGATTTATTTTATTTCAGTTTGACATATTATGTAGAAGCTATAACTACTCAGACGATGCCCAAAAACTTAAGCTCTTTCCTACTACAATGAAAGATTCAACCTTAAGATGGTTCATGAGCTTAGGAGAAAATACAATCCTCTCTTGGGATCAAATGAAAGACACATTTTTACGGAAATACCATGACTATTGTAAGGATAATGTTAAAAAAGACATTTTTAAAATACAGTAAACAGAAGATGAAATCCCTGAAGACTACTTATAAAGGTTCTTATACAACTATCATAAGTCAAAACTATTCACCACAGACCCAGCTATAGTAAGAACCGTATTCTTGAAAGGTCTCATAGATGATTGCATAGAAGTTTTAAACTTGTTGAGTTCAGGAGCTGCACACCAAAAGCCTTTTTCAGAAATTGCAGATTATTGTAGGAGATACTCAAAAGGACAAGATAAAACAGGCAAAGGACCAAGAGATACTTTTATTAGAAATACAAAACAAATCTCAGGGACTGTCACTAGAACTGAGTTAGGAAACTTATTGGAGAACTTTAAAACAGACATATTGAGCACAATAAGTAACGAGTTAGATACTCTGAAACTGAAAAAGAAACAAGAAGAAGAGGTTGCTTTAGCAATATTTTGTCATAGATGCCGAAAGAATCACAGTGAGAAAGAATGCCCATTAAATGTCATATAAATATGTGGTCTATGTACACTAGAACACCCCACATCTGAGTGTCCAACCTTGCTTGAGCTACAAACCATGTATAGGGGAGGAGGAGTCTCACAAGAACAACCATACCCTTCTAGAAGACCTTGGAGAGCCCAAAATCCCAATACATTTTATGATCCTAATGCACAATATCAACAACAACAATGGGGTCCTTCCCCAATGACCTATCCACAATGGACACCTCAGCAAGCTCAAACTCAACCTTGGAAACAAGGTTGGAGGGGACCTATGTATGGAAATCCTGCTTACCCTACATATCCACAGTACCCTGCAAACATCTCCCAATTACTACCTAGATTCAACCCACCACAGATGCAAGCTTTACTCCCACCTCCTATACAACAACAATTTACAACCCCTTTGAACCCTAATCAACAGCAACAAGTATCTATAAATGTCAATCAACAACCACAAAACCAAGCTGCCCACAATCCTCCAAGACCAACAACAATCCCTGCCCAGCCAGTCCCTAACCCCAATAATCGACCCACCCACCCTGTGCAGAATACAGAAGTTCAAACCTTTCCCACCTATGAAATTCAACTACGATGGGGGAAATTTGTAAATCAATCAGATCCTGCAGTAATAATTCAAGAAGAAAATGATAATCGTTTTGAGGAAGAAAACACTCAAACCACCCCTGCAGAAGAAGAGGCCTCTCCTCCTATTCCAATCACTTCTCAGTCTGTACAAGTACCCCAACAAATTAATCTCCCACCTTACCCCGAAAGACTATTAGTGAAGAAACCCAACCCACCTTTTCACATAGATATAGAAGATGAATTACGAAATGTATGCATAAAAATACCTCTGCTACAAGCCATTAAGGATATCCCTATATACGCCAAAATCATAAGGGGTATTTGCATTAAGAAGCCAGGAAGGAAGAAGAAGGAACCTCCCCTTGTTCAGGTAGTGGGACAATTATCTGAATTTATTTCTGAAATGCCATACAAATATAATGACCCTAGAAATCCAGTAGTCACTGTTGAAATTAATGGCATTTCTCTACCAAACACACTTATTGATTTGGGTGCAGCTATTAATTTAATGCCTTTTGACACTATGCAAAAGCTCCAAATCAACCAGTTAAGACCAACCCAAACCATAATCGAGTTGGCAGATAAGTCATTCATTAGCCCTGCAGGAAGTCTAGATGATGTCACAGTCACTCTAGCTTCTTGGGAATATCCACTAGACTTTTTAGTCATCTATTCTAAATCATCCTCCAAACCAGGACACCCTGTGGTTCTTGGCCGCCCTTGGCTGGCCACAGCAAATGCCTTTATCAGTTGTCGATCTAGTGAGATGACTATATCCAATGGCACACATAGCCAAAAACTTGTCCTCTTCCCTCCTGCCCAACCGGCACAGGAAATACCTATTTGGTTAGAAAACCTTTATGGAGAGGAATATTGCATCAGACCTCTGTTAACACTTGAACAAGTAAGAGGAATACAATAACAATCAAATGAACACGTCTTGATCTTATTTTTGGCTGACACAAATTGCATTGAATACCCAAGGTCTTTTGCAGAATTGTCACATATTTTTAGTTCTAAATTTCAACAAACTTGGCAACCTGATATCACTCAATTATATACTTTATCACTAGCCTCCTCAGACAAGGAACAAACTACTGAACTTTTTGAGATTAGCCCAGGAAAACCTTTGTATATCAACTCTAGTTTGGAACCAAAACAAAAGACACAAGTGATTGAAATGCTCCAAAGACAATTTGATGCCTTTGAATGGGATTATGAAGACATGAAAGGCATTCACCCTGACACATGCACACATCATATCTACACTAATGACCAAATCAGGCCATTTAGACAGCCTCAGTGAAGGATGAATCCAACCCTTAAAGATATTGTAAAAGAGGAATTGCAAAAACTCCTTCGAGCCAATCTCATATACCCCATTTCAGATAGTCAATGGGTATCTCCACTTTTCATAGTTCCCCAAAAAAATGGTAAGTGGAGGATATGTGTAGACTTCCGGGAGTTAAACAAAGCCACCCATAGGGATTATTTTCCCTTACCATTTATTGATCAGGTGTTGGATACCTTGTCCGGAAAGAAGTATTTTTGTTCTTTGATGGGTTTAGTAGTTACAACCAGATACAAATAGCACTCGAAGACCAGGAGAAGACCACTTTCACCTTCCCTTGGGGAACATATGCTTATAGGGTGATCCCTTTCAGACTTTCCAATGCCCCAACCACTTTTCAAAGAGATGTCCTAGCCATTTTCTCTGACTTGACCAATGATTGTGTGGAAGTCTACATGGATGACTTTACAGTCCATGGATAAGACTTTTAGGAAGCATTGACCAGTCTAGAAAAAGTATTGATTAGGTGTAAGGAAACTAATCTTTCCTTAAGTAATAAAAAATAAAAAAATGATGCTCACTGAAGGTATTGTTTTGGGACATCACATTTCCGGTTTTGGAATGAGAGTTGATCTGGAAAAGATTTACATCATCACACAAATCAGAATACCTTCCTCACAAAAGGAAGTCCATAGCTTTTTAGGACATGCTGGCTACTATAGAAGATTCATTTCGAATTTTACAAGCCTAGCTACCCCTTTATTTAAATTATTATCTAAAGAAGCCGAATTTAAGTGGGATGATGAATGCCAAATATCTTTCGAAATTATAAAATAGAAATTTTCAACTACCCCTATATTAAGAGGACCAAATTGGTCCCTTCCTTTTCATATCTGTACCGATGCCTCAGAAACAGCCCTTGGGGCAGTCCATGGACAAAGAGAAAATCAAATTCCCTATGCTATTTACTTCGTCAGTAAAAATCTGTCTCCAGGTGAAGTTAATTATACGGTCACAGAAAAAGAATTGCTAGTTGTAGTCCATGCTATCAATAAATTTAGAAACTATATTACAGGATATCAAGCTTTTGTACACACTAATCATTCAACCATCAAATTCTTAATGAACAAACCTGTAACAAATCCTAGAGTTACACGATGGCTCTTATTATTACAAGAGTTTAATATCAACATTATTGATAGACCTGGTAAAGATAATCTTGTGGCTGATTTCTTATCTAGAATGATTCATCTGGGAGATAATGCACCAGTAGAAGATAACTTTCCTGATGAAAATTTATTTGCTATTTCTACATTCACTCTATGGTATGCAGATGTCGCTAACTATCTTATGACAGGGAAGATGCCTCAGAAATTGTCTCCTAGAGAAAAGAAGAAAGTAATTCAACTAAGTGCAAATTACATGTGGCACGATGATTGCCTCTACAAAATAGGACCGGATTTGGTGATCAGGAGATGTGTAAGGGAAGATGAAATTCATGATATTATGCAAGCCTTCCATGATGGTCCTTATGGAGGACACTTCGCAGACAAGAGGAATTCTTACAAAGTTCTGCAATCTGGTTACTACTGGCCCCATATTTTCAGAGATGCTAAAACCCATGTATCCAATTGTGATGAATGCCAACGAATGGGTAAGCCTACTGCACGAGACCAAATGCCACTTCAAGCCCAAATAGTTATTGAGCCTTTCGAGAAATGGGCATTATATTTTGTAGGGCCCATTAACCCTGCATCTAAAAAGAAAAAGTATATACTTCTATGGACTAACTATGTGACTAAATGGGTTGAAGCAAAATCTTTACCAACTGCAAGTGATCAATCAGTGGTAGATTTCCTTTCTAATGATATCTTTACTAGATTTGGTGTACCTCGAGAAATTGTGACTGATCAGGGAACTCAATTTACCTCTCATCTAGTCAAAGATGTTACATAACAATACCAAATCAAACATAGGAAATCTACACCCTACCATCCACAGGCAAATGGACAAGTAGAATCTACCAACAAAGTTATTGAGTCCATTCTTACCAAAACAATACAACTGCACCATAAGGATTGGGCTGATAGATTATTAGAAGCCTTATGGGCCTATAGAATCACCTGGAGGAATACAACAGGATATACACCCTATGAGTTGGTGTATGGGAAGCAGGTGCTTCTTCCCATAGAATTTCAGATCAAAACCTTTAGGACTGCAGTACAAGTTGGCATGAACTTGGATGAATCGCAACAACAAAGAATCTTGCAGCTTAATGAGTTGGATGAAACTAGGTAGGAAGCACTTCAAAGAACTACCGGCATTCAAGAACAAAGAACAAAATGGCATGACAAGTACGTCAAAAAGAAAAATTTTCAACAAGGAGATTGGGCCCTATTGTATGACAGTAGATTCAAAAACTTCAAAGGTAAGTTAACTACCCATTGGATGGGACCTTACGAAATTGACACTGTCTACGATTATGGTTCAATCAGGATAAAGACAATTGATGAACAACAGACACCACTACTTGTGAATGGTCACTGGTTGCGAGTTTACAACAAACCCCTGTCAAAAGAAGAATTCCTGACTCGTATACTACAAAATTCAGATATGCAGATGATCAGTAAGGAAGGATACCCTCCTATTGATCCACATTGATTGATTGGTTTATTTGAAATTTTTGTACATAGGTGTGGATCGAATTTTGTTAATAAGCTGAAGGTAACAAGAGATTCTTACCTCCTTTTGTTTTACTTTCACAATTTTTTATTTTTTTGTAAGTAAATTTCTATAATTTATTTGATCCTTCAAGAACTTGCTAAACATCAGTTTGTAGGCATCAACAATATTATGTTCTGCTTCGGTACCAGAAATCATGTTCTGGTTCAGTACCAGCAGTCTGGTACCAACAGTTCGGTACTAGTCCGGTACTAGAGATCTGTCCTTCTACAGTACTATCAAGACACATTACCTAATTGACAAAGCATACTACGCATATTTCAAAATCTTATGTCAATTAATCTGAAGTATGAATCCATGCAAACAACCACTTAAGCTGGAACCAAGAAGTCGAATGCAGTATCAAATGGCAGCCCTTGTGAAGCAATAATTTCTTTTGGTTCTGTTGCTAGTTAAAAAGAAGTATTTTAATTTATTTTGGTTCTGTTGCTTAAAAACAAAATAAAAAGAGGGACACAATCTTTACCTATGATTGCTCAAAGAACCATAATCTTCTTCAAAGACTAGAAGTTTCCTTTATCCAGTATTTCAACATGATTTAAAGGAAAAAAATATATTAGCCTATAAGTAACTATCTCACCCTAACCAGACTTCAATAGTATTTGTTGGATGATCTTATTAAAGAGTAACATATGAGTATATGAACACTCTCTACCATTGGCACACTAGAAAAACTTTTATGGAAGAGGATGTACCAGTACCCTAAGGAAACTTTAGGTCATTCTCTTATGGACAAATGCAGACAAGGTTATACATCTGGATCACTCTAAAGAAATAATGTGCATAAAAAGTTTATTTTTCCCTCAAACAAATCTTTAAAAGACATTCAAAAGAAGAGTATATGCCTTCCAACCCAATACCATCCCAGCCTGTAAAAAGGTTTTCAGACGAGCCTCCCCTATCATCGTGCAAAGAACTCTTTAATAAAAGCCAAAATAGGTGACAATGGACAAGAAGCCTCTGATGGAAAAAGGGTTTAAGAGACTAACCCGTCGGGATACTGAACAGATCTGCTGGCAGTGGGTACCGGTTTGTGGTATGACTAGGAAAACCCATCAGGGTACTGAACAGGCTTGTTGGCAATGGGGCATTCTTCCCGGGGAAGGCACCTCTCACTAATTATCACAACTACCCCACTGGAGTACTGAACAAGCTTGATGGCAATGGGTTCTAGTTGAGAAATGTCTCATATATACTTGTCTAATTGAAAAATTCACTTTTGTCATCCAAAACAAAAAGAGCAAAGGTCATTATTGGCTTTCATGAGATACAAACTCCAGATTAATCAGCAACATAATTACTTCAAGCAAATGTCCATTTGAGAATCACCCTAAGTCAACTTACCGGTCTAACATCTAAAGCCTACATTACCTAAGAAGGAAACTTCTTAAGAGTGGAGCCCTAACTAGGGAGTCTAATCTACTTATACTGTGAAATTTATCTATAACATCCAATGATAGTAAATCTCTGAAGCAAGTTAGGTGGGATCTGTTCTTCTGGAAAACATATAAATATTCCCTGTTTCACTGTTGAATGCTACCTTTGTCAATAATCCATCAAAAGAAGGGAAATTTCACTTTCCAGGTATCAGATCGTATGCTAGATGATAAATGTACTTCTGGAATTTGATTGGTTTCTTTTGCTCTTATCATCTTTTCTCCATTATGATATAAAATGTTGAATCTTCTTGCATATAGATATACAACATCTTCGGCATGGGGGAAGGTCAAAGCACCCCTTCAGAACTCTTTTTCAGACTCACGTGATCACCCTGTAGAAGCAAATACAAAAGAAGATAAGCACGGAATAGAAGAAGTACATGATATTCTCGTACCAAGTTTTCAAAAAACTTCAGTCTAAAAGGATGAATTCTAACAATTTACAAGCAGTCGCACATGCTATGGGTATTGATCATACAAAGCTAAAAGCAAAGGTAACATGGTATTTATTTTCCTATGCTCATAAAACTACAATAAGTATGAAAATATATACTAGATCTTATGACCTTAGTATTAAAACCATGCACCTATCCCTCATACCCATATGCCTAAACTTAATCAATCCTCTCATAGCGCTCAAACATGGTTAAGGGAAAAATCACATCAAAATATGAAGCATGTCTAGTAATGATAAGCCACGAATATATTTCGTCCTTAAGCAATTCATGAACCTATCTTATGTCATGAACCATGATCCAACATCAAATTCACCACCCGAAAGTCCAATCACCTATCCCAAAATGATGCTTTGACACCCAATGTCTTGTCCTCATCATTACAGTAACAGGTAGAAATGAAATGGCTTATCTGGGTGGCGAAGCCATCCAGATAAGCCTCACCTAGTCATAAATTTTCCTTGCGGAATCCTTACTTAAACTTATCATTCACATTATCAACACCATCACCATATTCCCCTTGTCATGATATTTCTCCAGTCACGAGCCTACTCCTCTCCGGTACCAAACCCTTACCCTCATCAATTGACTAAACCCTTGTGCTACAGCCCGATCCTTTTCTCACAAATTATAACGATGGTCGTTAGTAGACACAAACCGGTCTTCCAAATTTATAGAGAAACCGAGGAGTTCCAATTATGTCAAGAAAAATATGCTAGATTGGGATGGATGCCATTTCTGGAAAAATTCACAGGCCGGCACGAGAAGATATCTCTCGAATTTATTCAGGGTTATGATGGAGAGATTGCACATATAGGAAATCTACAACTGACAATCAATGAAGCAACCTTAAGGGAGGTCACGGGATTACCTAACAGAGGAGCCAAATACTTCAAAGGTGTATGAATCAACAAGGAAATGTGCCAACGATTCTTGAAAGAAGACCATCAGCACCCTGATTGGAAAAAGGGGATCCCTGGGAACTATATCAAGGAAGAGTATCATCCAATGATTACTAGTCTTCAACGATTCGTCACTTGTGAGGGCAGGTGTGTTGTGACCTTCATATATCATCTTAGGCTTCTATTACACTTTGAAGGAGGCCCTGAAATTGATTTCCCATATTTTCTATGGATGAGTTTGAACAAAATGGTAAGAGGTGTTAAATCCCTATCCAAAACTAAGAAGACTAGCATTTACCATCAAGGTCTCATTAAAATGCTAGTTTTACATGAACTTAGGAAACACAGGATTAGTTGGAAAACCCTTATCACTCAACACCTTTCCACAGAAAACAAACCTATGGAGGAAACCCAACATGCTCCAAATAAAAATAAGGAACCTCAAAAGAAAAAGGGCAAGAAGGATAAGACAACTCCATCATCATCTAGGGAAGAGAGCCAACACTAAAAAGTAGGGCCCTCTTCCACAGTCAATAAGACTTTTAAAATCTCTAAATCAAAAGGTAAAAACAAATTAGTAGAGGAGACTTCAACAGTGGCAGTTGAGGAAAAGGGCCATCAGACAAAAATGATGAAGAAAGGGAAGCATAGCTCAGAAACTAAAAGTAAACAGTCTATGGCACAATCCCATGTCACCAGTTCACAATTAGAAAATAAGAAAAGGAATCCTGTGAGCACCCCTGATCTGGTACCTCCTTGTAAAAGAACCACGAGGAGCATGGAAAAGAAGGGAAAAACAATCGTTAGTCCTCATACACAGGAAGATCCAATCGATCTTACCTCCCCTTCTGAATATTTATCAGTCCAAGATGACATCCCTAGTTTGACCGAGGAACAAGCCACTATTACTTTATGTGGGATGAGGGAGGAAGTCGAGGAAAGAGCATGCATCCAGCCAGCAATGATGGAATCAACAAAGGCCTTAACAAAAGAACAAATGAAGAAAAATATTGGGGAACTGCTAAAACAAAATCAGGAACTCCAACAAGAAGTGAAGGAATACCAACTATTGGACATGTATATTAAAAAGGAAAATGAGCAATTGAAAGCAACTAGCCAACAACTTCAATATGACCATGAAGAGACATCTAACAAGCTCAAGAAGGTAGTACAACTCCTAAAATATGTTAGGGTCATAAAAAGGGAGCTAAAAGAAGAGGCCTCAGCCATCAACATCCTTGATCCACCAAAGTAAAGAACACAGTCTCAAGTTTTGAAAAAATTTGGGTTTGTTTTCAGTTGCATGAGGACATGCAATGATTTTGGCATGGGGGAATGTTGAGACCCGAAATTGACATCCCCATTACCCTATTATGCTGCTCATCTATACCTTTTTGGCTTACCTAAGCTTGGGTGAATGACAAGAACGCTACCATTAGCCAGTGATAAGGTCATAAAGTAAAGTATGGTTCATTCATGCATTTTGTGGTTTATTGAGCTAGGGAATTAAATATTTCATGTACTAATGCTTCAAATTGCCATGTATAATCTTTGACCTCTAGATAAATCCATCCTTCCTGTACCATCTCAGCTATCCGGTATTTGTGCACCAAGACTGCCACTATCTGAATCCGGTACCAAACGCATCTGATACTAAATCTCATATGTTTCGATCCGGTACCAACGGTCGTGGACTGTCGTGATCTGGTACCACCATTTGCGCACTATTGTGATCTGGTACCATTTGCCTGTCATGATCTGGTACCAATATAGAGAGTCGAATGTACCAAGTTTAGCTCCAGATCGCCCAAGACAATTGGTGGATGTTTATTTTCTTTAGCAAGGCTATGTTAGAATAGTTTGTTGATTGCCTCATCCTCATGCACTTCGTGTCATGAGGATGAAGCTAAAAGATGCAACCAAATAATTAAATTTAAACATTTGACTGATTTGCAAATCACTTCACCTCCTTATGTTTCACAACTAATACTATTTAAATAGTCATGGCAAGGATGGTGGAAGGAGAGTTAGCATATTACCAACATGTGAAGCAGCGTGTGATATTGCAGAACATATTCTGAGTGAATACTAATAGAAGAACGTCATTTATATCCATGTCTTGATTGTCTATGATTGAATATGAGTTGAGTTGTTAACAAAAGTTTGATTTTATGTTTTGAGATTTGAGTGAGAGTAATGTGTGGGTTGAAAACAAGCTTACTGTAGACTCAAGTAGCTGACCTGTTGAAGTGGCAAGGGCCCACCGCCCAACAAAGGTTAGCATCTTCGTAGATTAGCATTAGCATTTGTTTTCAATAATGTAAATGTTAAAATTAGTTGAATCTTTAACTCTGTTAGATGATAGCAGTACAACTTAGACTAGGATTCCCATTATATGATTGCTTAGAGATCTTTACTCGCCCTGTTTTTGCATATTCTCTGTTTTTATGAATTTGATTTTTAGACATGAATGTTGGAAGCAGTAGTCAAACATATTTGAAGGAGAACTAGTGAAGTTCACAACAGCACATTGTGAACCACAACATACTCAGTACATTGACTATTGAACTACCCATGCTATGTCTTGATGATTGATGTGTGATTTCCCTTTCAGAAGTGTGGATTGCATAGTTAGTTTTTAGGTCAGATAGCAGAGTTGATCTGTCAAACCAACTCCATCTCATACTTGCATGTGCCATAATGGAGTAGATAGCCTCTCTGTGAAAGACAACCAAAGTGCATTACAATTTTCTATTTTGATTTGTTTCCAGCATGCATAATCTAACTTAGTTCTATACTCGTGACATTAGAAATTACCTTTCTTACTGGTGTCTTGTGACTCTGTTGATTATGAATCCTGGATTGATAATTAATGAGTGCATTATACTAAACATATAAGCAGCACAACAAGGATTGTTGCCTCATATTAGTTGGTGTTGAGTGTGTAAGTTGAGTCTTTCATTATAGAGTCGGTGCTCTTATAGAGTTGTACTCTATTCAATTGTTGTTGATAACCTAAGGATTGAAGTCTGTAATAAAAATAAAATTGTACATACATCTTGTGTTCCTTGTGATGATGACTTGTTGATGATATATGTTGTTGATGTATATTTACATTTGATTGGTTATGAATGACAGTAATAAGCAATGATTAAATGGTGATTGATAACTAAGAAGTTTGTGAAGGGGAAGTTTTGGGGAAAAAAGCCCTACATTGTTCACCCCCCTCCCCCCCCTCTAAGTGTAGTCGGTGTGTCCAACAATTGGTATCAGAGCAGGCCTTCACTATAATCCTTAACAAGCTTGAAGGAGATCCATAGACACACAAATGGATGATGAAGTTCCAATCCTTGAGGAGTAAAACTATTCGACTTGGAGAATAGAAATGAGAATGCATCTAAAGGAAATGGGAGCTAGTATTTGGAAGGCAACCATTGGTGGATCAGTTTATTTGAAGAACATGTCAAGGTTTGCAGCTCAAAGGGAAGGGAAGAAGAATGATGCATTGTCTCTCAAGACCATTCTTAGTGGACTCTCAAGACCTATCAAAGAGATCATGGGACAATGCACTTCCACCAAGGATCTATCGCTAAAGCTAGAGGATACATATTAAAGCAAAAAGGAAGACCTTGAAAACAACTCCATCAAGAAGAATGAAGGTAAAGAATCTCCAAAAACTCTTGATTTCATTATTTCTAAATGTGATGATGTTGGAAAAAAGGAAGATCTTGAAGACATTTCAAATGAAGGAAAAGAATCATGTGATAATGTTGGCAAAGAGGAAGATCTTGAAGACATTTCAAATGAAGGTAAAGAATCTACACAAACCCTTGATTGCAATAATTCAAAGTGTGATGATGTTGAATGTTTCCCTACTAGTGAAGAAGAAAATCTAGAAGTAGTTTGGATAAAATCAATTGATTGTTATCCCATGGAAGAAGTAGAAGAAAAACTATAGGATCTTAAAGAGAAAATTGAAAGAAGTCTATATGAATATAGCAATGATCACTATTATATAGACTATAGCTATCTTTCAGATAACACTAAAAAGTTTCTTAAGAAGAGTCAAAAACACATCTTGAAGTTAAAGGAAATGCTCAAAGAACAAGAAGAGAGTAATAAGACTCAATTAGATGGAAAGGAAGAAGAGATCACAAGACTAGAGAATGAAAAAGAACATAAGAAGGTAGATGATGAGATTAGCAAAAGTTTTGAAATTATTGTCCATCTCAAGACCCAAATTGAATAAGCCAAAAGGGTAGAGGAACTATTGAGGGATCAAATAAATGAAAAGGAAGAATCATGTCATCAGTTAGAAGTTGAATTTGTTGATCTTAGAAAGAAAGTAGAGAAGTCAAACAAATTCTTGAATAGCTCACAAATTTTGAATGAGATCTTGGAAAGTCAAAGATCACCAAATGATAAATCAGGTCTTGGATACAAGGGAGAATCTACATATGTTGAAGAAAGCACCTCAAATAAGCATGAGGTAAGTCCCTCACTCTCAAAGGATGAAGATAATGTTGCAAGACAACCATCTACAAAAGGAAAGGAAAATTTCAAAAGAACAAAGCAAGGAAGACATCAAGAAGCCATTTTTACACCTCAAATAAAATGGACACCAAAGCAAAGGTATGAAAGTATTTTTCATGGTCAATGTCATTCATGTAATGAATATGGTCACAAAGATTTGGAATAAAAATATTATGCAAGAAGAGATAATGGAAGATTGAATAGCACCATAAGGTGTTGGATATGTGATCAAGTGGGACACATTATTGTTCATTGTCACAGCATGAGATGCTACAACTATAGTGGATTTGGCCACAAATCCCAAGATTGTTGGAACACAAGAAGAAGGTCCATGATGAGGACTTCATATAGCATGAATAGATGATCCAGGTGGATATTGGTGGCCAACCACCTATTCCACTTGGACCCCCACCATTGCTTCTTTCATTTTTTCAGTTTCTGCACAGTTTACTATTTTTAGCAGTTTTTCGGGTCCTGAACTTCCGGAGTCGTTTTGAGGCCCTAAAAGACGTATTTTGGGAAAACGGGGATCAACATGGATCATAGATCAATTTTTCTCACCCAAAAGTTGTAGTCCTCAGATATATCTTTCTAACGAGGTATGGAACGCATCAAATGGAGATCGTATGCCAAAGTTACGTCCCCGAAAAGTTGATGTACCAACTTACCCAAACGGGGCCCATAGTCTTGGTGTTTCATCTCCTAGGGTTAGGTCTTTGGATGTTTAGGGTTTTCCATTGTTTCTCAATAATAATAGTCCTTTGAGCCTCATTGTAACACAGTTCAGAGGCCAATAGCTGCCACATCTCTTCTCAGAGATAAGCTACCAGTGCCCTAGCTAATTTATTTCCATTATGTCTGTAAGCATATTTCAGTCATTTGTTATTAATGAAATGAAGTCTTATTTCCGCTGCATCTCTGTGTTTATGTGTATTTATGTATTTCATTGTGTTCCTACATAAATCTGGATTAGTGGTATTAGAGCGGTCTGCTCATTCTCGATCCTTCTTTGCATGTCCCCAACGAGGTCGGGGTATAAGGAGTTGGGGATCGATCTGGTTGAACCTTTGCAAGATCATCCTCGCAAACCCCGACAACTTCCCATGGGGGAAGAAAAGAAATATGAGGGAGCAGGAGATCCTATCAAAATGTTGCTCAAGAAGGCCCTCGAGAAACAAAGGAACATGATGATGGACAACTTTACCCAGATTCTTCAACGGATTCCCACTGGCGGCGCATCGACATCCAACAGCCACTCTGGAGGTGCCACTCCTTTTAAGGTACAAGTAAACTTTGACATTCCCATATTTGAGGGCCAAATAGATGCATATGTCGTAGATAGATGGTTGAATCTGTTAGAAGGATATTTCTCGGTTCATGAATTTTCCGACCGACAAAAGATTATTTTCGCACTCCTCAAAGCCGCCCCCCATGTCAAGGACTGGTGGGAAACCTACTCGGAGCAACAGGGTGAGGGAGAACCCTCTCTGTTCTTGGCCGCACCCACTTGGAATTCTTTCTAAGATGCCATCAAGAAACAATATTATCCCGTGGGGAGCTATGAGGACAAATACATACAATGGACTACGCTGCAGCAGCAAAGGGACCAAGATGTGCATGAGATGACGAATCTATTTCATACCCTACGCACAAAGTTGGGTATCAAAGATTCAGAGAAACATTTGGGTTTAAAGTACCGCAGTTGTCTGCACAGATACATTCAGGAGGAAATGGAGTTCCTCGACATCTCCTCGCTTGGTGTGGCATACCGATATGCTGCCAAGCTTGAGCAGAAGTTCAAACAAAAGAAGCGAGACTTTGGGTCTGCAAATCAGAAGCAAGGGAAAGGTACCCCCAAACCGCAGAACAAAGGACCAACCCAAGGTGGGGCAGCCCAGGACAACCCACCAAATCCATAAGCAAAGAACAACACCATGAATCCAAAAAAGGACACGAGGAAGTGGTGTGAGTTCCATAAGAGCTCCACTCACAACACAAGTGAGTGTCGGGCCAAGCAGTCACTGGTAGCCGAATTGAAGGCTTCTGAATCGGATGCATGCTCTAACTTTGAATCAAAACCTGATAAGGGGAATGACAGGGGGAAACATATTATCAATGCGGAGCCCAACACCATCATTGCCACCATGAATATCCAGAAGGAGGAACCAGAAGATCCAAAGGAGGCGGAGCGTCTCTTCCATTCCAAGATGTGGGTAAAGGGTTCCCCGTTGCAATTCATTGTCGACTGCGAGAACCTCATCTCGGTAGAGGTCGAGAAGTGGTTGGGCTTGCTGACCATAGCACACCCACAACCATACACCATCGGGTGGTTGCACCAAGGACGAGACCTCCGCGTCAGTCAACAATGTCGCCTTCCCTACAGCATCAAGCCCTTCATGGATGAGGTATTATGTGACATTGCTCCTCTTGATGTTTCTGATGTATTATTAGGCCAACCGTACTTGTGGAAGAGACATGCTATGTATGAGTCCAGGCCTTGTGTTGTTATTATCACTTTGGGCAATTAGTTGTACAGGATACCGGAGATAACACCGCCTACCACCATCTCTTTGGTTACTGCAAAACAATGCAGTAAGCTCATTTCCAAAACAAGAAAATTTGTTTTCCTGGTGATCCGCCCTCAAGGAAAGAGGAAGACTGTAGCTATGACCTCTAGATAGGGCCCCGCTGCACGAAAACAACAGATGGATAAGCTTGTGGAGGAGTATGAGGACATCTTCACCTCCCCCGCAGGGGTGCCTCTACATTGCCAGGTCAAGCACCCCATCGATCTGACCCCAGGTGCGTCACTGCCCAATGGACCCATCTATCGGCACTATGTTTTGGAGAATGACAAAATCAAGAGGAAGATTTAGGAGCTATTGTAGAAAGGTCACATCTGGCCGAGTTCATCGCCCTGTGGGAGCCCGATCATGTGGTGCAGAAGAAGGATGGGACTTGGAGACTCTACATTGACTATCGGGCACTGAACAAGATCACTGTCTAGAATAGGTACCCGATCCCACAGATCGATGACCTTCTGGACCAACTCAAGGGGGAAAAATATTTCAACAAGATCGACTTGAAGTCTGGGTATCACCAGGTACCAATCGAACCCTCTGATGTGTGGAATATTGCATTCAAATCCAATGAGGGCCTTTTTGAATGGTTGGTCATGCCTTTCAGGTTGATGAATTCCCCGGCAACCTTCATGAGGCTAATGGACAACATCCTATGGCCATTCACCAACTCATTTGTAGTGGTGTACTTGGATGACATTCTGATCTTCAGCCAAACTTGGGAAGAGCACCTCCACCACATCCGACAAGTCCTCCAAACACTGCGAAAACACAAGTTGTGTGCCAATTTGGAAAAATGCACTTTTGGCATGAACCAGGTTCAGTATCTGGGATACATTATTGATGAGCGGGGGGTGCATGTGGATCCAGCAAAGATCCAAGTCATTCGGGATTGGCCAGCCCCAACCACCCTAACAGAGCTCCGCAACTTTTTAGGTCTTGCCAATATCTACCGCAGGTTTGTGTTGGGATTCTCTCATATCACTTGGCCCTTAAGTCAAGTCACCAAGGGAGGAGCTAAAGAAAAATTCTTTTGGTATGAATCTCAACAGAAGGTGTTCAGGGAGTTGAAGCATCTCCTCTTCTCTGCACCAGTGCTCACATTACCAGACTTGCAACAACCATTTGAGATCGAGATAGATGCCTCTGACTATGCTATTGGGGCAGTCCTTACTCAACATGGGCATCCAGTGGCATATCACAGTGAGACACTTTCTGACGCAGTCCAGAAGTATCCCACTTATGACAAAGAAATGTATTCCATTGTGCAGGCTTGTCGGCAATGGAAGAATTACATTTTGGGAAAGTAAAAAGTCATCCACACAGACCACCGACCCCTGCAGTTCATACAGACACAAGGGAAGTTGCAGAACGATCGCCATCAGAAGTGGTCCACATACCTACAACAGTTTCATTTGAACATTAAGTACAAAAAGGCAGCACCAATAATGTTGCAGACTGTCTCAGTCAACCACCCATCGTGGTGCTAACCACTGTGCTCAATTCTTGTGGGCACGAGACTTTCGATTGGCCGCTTCTCTACACAAGTGATCCAGAATTGAGCCACACATACAATACACTCTTGGAGGGTAAGCAAGTTCCCAATTTTCACCTCCAGGATGCCCTGCTTTGTCACCTGGGACACCTTTGTGTTCCTTCAAGAGAGCATGCCAAGATGATTTGGGAGGTGCACTACAGTTGGGTCGTTGGGCATTTCGGGGTCGAGAAAACCGTGGCAGTACTGCAAAAGTATTTCTATTGGTCGAACCTTTGACAAGATGTCGGGAAGTACATCAAGTCTTGCACTGCTTGTGCCATTGCCAAACCGACCATCAAGAAGCAAGGCCTCTATACTTCGCTTCCTACCCCCAATCGACCTTGGGAATCCATCTTTATGGATTACATGTTGGGCCTTCCTTCTACTAAGCATGGAAATGACTATGTTTTTGTGGTCGTCAACCGATTCTCGAAGATGTCCATTATGATGGCCTGCAAGAAGAATATCACAGCAGAAACCACTACTAAACTCTTCTTTGAACGAGTGTGGGTACACTTTGGGATCCCACGGTCTATCATCTCAGATCGGGACAATAGGTTCCTCAGTACATTTTGGTCCAGCCTCTGGTCGATGCTGGACACCAAGCTCACCAAGTCCACATCTTTCCATATACAAACTGATGGCCAGACAGAGGTCATCAACTGGATGATCATACACATTCTGCGCATGTACAATTCAAAGCATCCACGCACATGAGATGAGAGCCTCCCCTATGTACAACACAGCTACAACCGGGCTCTCCATAGCTCAACTAGCCACAACCCCTTTCAAGTGGGCTTGGGATTCCAGCCACTATGTCCCATTGACATAGCCATGCCATTTATGGCTACTCAGGAAGATTTATCTCATGTCCAGTCTGAGGCTGACAAGGCAAACATCTTCATTGAGCACATTCAAAACATCCTCCAATAGGTTCATGACATCTTGTACAGAGCCAATGCTAAGTACAAGTAGCGACATGATCAACATCGGGTGCCACACAACTTTTAGGTGGGCGACAAAGTGTGGCTGCATTCGCAAAAGGAGCGCCTCGAAGGACCCCACCACAAGCTTCGTCCGCTTCGATATGGGTCGTACACCCTCACCAAGGTTGTAGGGGAAAATTCCTTTGAGCTCAGCATTCCACCATTCCTTGGTCTACACCCAGTGTTCAATGTGGATCGCCTTCGGCCCTACTTTCCACCTCTACTAGACACATCCGACATGGCAGAACAACTCACACCAGCAGAGTTAAATCCAGACTGCATGGAACAAGCCAGAATAGATCATATCATGGATACACAGATCAAGCACACCCAAAAACAAAGGATACCGCCATATCGAGTTGTAAAAGCAGGCCAACTCCTTCACCAAGGCAAGTGGCTCACCAGGGACCAAGTTCAACAGAAGTTTCCTCATCTCATGGAGGAACTCAACGCAATGGGGACCATTGCTTCCTAAGGGGGGAGGAATGATACAGGTGGATATTGGTGGCCACCCACCTATTCCACTTGGACCCCCACCATTGGTTCTTTTAGTTTTTCAGTTTCCGCACAGTTTACTATTTTTAGCAATTTTTTGGGTCTTGAACTTCTGGAGTCGTTTTGAGGCCTTAAACGATGTTTTTTGGGAAAACGGGGAGCAACATGGATGATAGAACAATGTTTCTCACCCAAAATTTGTATTCCTCGGATAGATCTTTCTAACAAGGTATGGAACGCGTCAAATGGAGATCGTATGCCAAAGTTACGTCCCGGGGAAGTTGATGTCCCAACTTACCCAAACATGGCCCATAGTCTTGGCGTTTCATCTCCTAGGGTTAGGTCTTTGGATGTTTAGGGTTTTCCATTATTTCTCAATAATAATAGGCCTTCGAGCCTCATTGTAACACAGTTCAAAGGCCAGTAGCCGCCACATATCTTCTCAGAGATAAGCTACCAGCGCCCTAGCTAGTTTATTTCCATTCTGTCTGTAAGCATATTTCAATCATTTGTTATTAATGAAATGAAGTCTTATTTCTGCTGCATCTCTGTGTTTATGTGTATTTCTGTATTTCATTGTGTTCCTACATAAATCCGCATTACTAGAAGAAGGAATGAAGTAAGGAATGGAGACATATTTGAGAAGATGGAAGCTCAGAGCTCAAGTTCTAAGAAGTAGGAACACCTTCAAAAGTGGGTGAAGAAGACTGAACAACCAGAGAAGAATGGAAGCCTTAAAGGAGGCTCAAGTGTGACATCTACATAAGCATACATGAGTGGCAGTGGTAAAATTCCCATACATACGCAGGCTGACCTTGAATAGTTCGCGTACATACACGAGTTGTCTATGAAGCAAGCCACGTATATGTGGTAAAGCCTAGGGAAAAGGGCTATGCACATGGGTTGCAGCTTGATGTGATCATATAACTCTGTGATGCAAGGTCTGACATAGTTTTGTTGCAGGTTCTGACATTGTTTGCTGCAGTTTTTCATGATTACATATGGATTATGTAATGCGATGATATAAAATAAAAGGCTATATTGGATGGGTGGCACTAACCCATGAGTATGGATTGAGGCATTTACTATTGAAGAACAATTCTAGTTATGACAGTGAAGTTATGACACCTTGGTTATGTGATATATCTTGATAATGATAGCTAGATATTTTATTGATCTTTTGAAGCATACTACTAGTACATGTATTATTGGATGCCTAGTATTTGTTGCAGTGAATGAAGGATTGAGGCTGATATGTTGGGGTGCATGGCTAGTACATATTTGAGTTTCATTGATATATCTTTATTGGATATCTTGGTACATACATTTGGCATATGGTTGGACTACATATTGGGACATGTAGTTGGTGATTTGATGAGGTGATCATGATGTACAACATTGATGAGATTGATCTATAGTTGATGCATGATTGGTACACTTCTAGTACATTGGTAGAGGCACCTACTGGCAAGTTGATAGGCACATGTTTTGTGTGGATTTGGTATACATAGATGAGGATTCATCTTGTTGTGGTAATTTCTTGGTACAAGTGGTGATGCATGTTGGCATACATGTTTGGTACACTCATAGATGGTATATGTTTGGATGATAGTACTTGGCTAAAAATATACCATTGGTATTACTTGTTTGGCATGTTGGTAGATGGACATGGTTGGCATGTTGGTAGATGGACATGGTTGGCATGTTGGTAGAGGCATATGGTTGATGCACTCCATTGGCACATTGTATGGTGTTGATATACATGGTTGATGTACATGGATGTTGTGCATGATGGGCACATGTTTTGGTACATGATGTATTTGTTCATTCATTGACATATCTTTTACTTCATGATTTTTAGTATGGCATGAGTTTGATGCATGGATGGGTCCAAGGATCATCATAGAAAGTGTGATTGTTCTATAATCCAGTTGAGCAGTAGCATTTGCAGCAGAAGCATATTGCAATGGTAGCATATTTTTCATATTGCAGAGAAGATAGGGGGAGACATACCCATAGGGTGAGTCATTCTTCTTCCCATGATTCTAGGAGGATATATTTATCAGATGCATACTAGGAAAGAACCCTATATTTTAAGAAAGAGCACATAAGCATAATTCCAAGGGGAGCAATGGTCATAGGGGGAGTATGAGCGATGCATATTTAGCATTACATCATAATGATATCCCATGTTCAAAAGGGGAGAAATTATTCAGAGGAAAATCAAAGGCATTCAGACAGGGGGAGCAGCCCCAAGGAGAGATCAAGCAAGGGGAGCAGCCCCAAGGGGAGAATGACCCTTTGCCATTGATGTCAAAGGGGGAAAGATAGTCACATTGATGTGATTGATGATTATTGATGTGGAGAGATAGTCACATTAATATATGACTATTGATGTAGAGCATGCCTTGTCTACATGTTGACATCAATGATTGGTATTGACATCAATGTTGGTATTGTCATCAATGCAAAAGGGGGATATTGTTGGATCATGTTGTCATTGATGCCAAATATTGATGTCAAGTGATTGATTGATGTCAATTAATTGATGTCAAGTGATTGATTGATGTCAAAGGTTTAATGTATACTTATCCTATCATAGTATATTGATGAAGATGTATCCATGAGTTGTCATTGATACATGATGCATACATGAAGATGGATCGATGTGGTTTCATTGGTATATGATACATTGATGAATCATTATTGTATTATCATGGTTGATAAAGTGCACAAATGGATGAACTCTAAAGTGGTCCGCTTATGGTGAAATCCCTCACGAGAAGACGATTTATGGTTGAGTTGTCCTAGAAGTATGGTTGGAGAACCCATCCTTATATGTGGAATAATGATATGAAGATCAATGAAATTGTTTGTGAAACTGTCCTAGAGGGATAGTGCTTGTCATGCCATTTCCGGTGGTATGTGGAATGTCACATAAATCCTCATAGTTTGAGAGTTATGGCCCTATGAAGATGAAGGACCCTCATAGGTTGGCTTGAAGCCCCAAAAAGTCAAAGAAGTCAAAGAGCCTGCAAAGAAGAAATTATTATTTAAATGATAAAGTGAAGTGACAAAGTCAAGGAGGATTATTTAAATACTAAAGTGAAGTGACAAAATCAAAGAATATTATTTAAATGATAAAGTAAGGTGACAAAGTCAAGGAAGAATATTTAAATTGGAGAACTTTATAATTATGGAAAGTGGCTAACCCTAAAAATGTGGAAAATAGGTTAAGTGACCTAGAAATAGGTTAAGTGACCTAGAAATGGGTTAAATGACCTAGAAGTGGGTTAAGTGACCAAGAAGTGACCTAGAAGATAGTTACTTGGAGAGTATAAATAAGAGAAAAGGGTCTCTTGTGAAATGCACCTCTTGTGTATATTTTGTGAGATCTCTTGTGCATCTCTTGAGCATGTATTGAAGATCTATTCTGAAAGGGAAATCGTCTAGAGGATCTCATGGATGCATCAAAGTTTTAGCAAGTCTGAGATCATGATGAAAAAAGTCTTGGAAGTTCAGAAACCCTAGTTTTTGAGGTATACACGGGTTGTAGTGAGCCATAACGCGTACATACACGCGTTGAATGAAGACAGGGAGCGTAAAGTTGATGAAGTCATGAAGACTTATGGTTGAGTTGGTGCCAGGCTCCTGAAGATTGAAGCAGATTCCAAATATGCATTCTATGGGATCAGATCTGCCACTGAGACTCTGGTATGGTTACATTGTTGTCTTGATGGATACTCTTGCTTTTTGTGTAGTGAATTCTTAAGGCATTCTTGGTATGGTTGTTGTGATGTGGTTTGTGTTGGTTGATGGAGTGAGAAACACTCTTATGATTCGGTATTGATATGATTTCTATAGTATACTGGTTGTTTGTATATGATGAGTAGCATTCATATTGTATGGTTGAGGAGCATGAATTTGTTGTAGAAGAACATAGATGTCTTGAGATTGGTTATGGTTCAGATAATATAGTGACAAGATCAGAAGTGGATGTGTCAGAAGAGAAAGAGTCTGAAGGGACCGAAAGATGAAGTTTCATAAACCCTAGTTTTTGAAAGCATACGCAGGCTGCAATGAGCCAGAGCGCGTACATACGTGGGCTGGACTATTGGTAGGGCACGTACATATGTGTGTTAAACTACTGACAGGTCACGTACCTGTTGACATATTGACATATGTTGAGGATTGTTGCCTAATCTCAATTAGTGTTGAGTGTGTAAGTTGAGTCTTTCATTATAGAGTCGGTCCTCTTGTATAGTTGTACTCTATTCAGTTGTTGTTGATAACCCAAGGATTGAAGTCCGTAATAAAAAGAAAATTGTACATACATCTTGTGTTCCTTGTGATTATGACTTGTTGTGATATATGTTGTTGTTATATGTTGTTGATCTATATTTACATTTGACTAGTTATGAATGACAGTAACAAGTAATGAGTAAATGGTGATTGATAACTAAGAAGTTTGTGAAGGGGAATTTCTGGGAAAAAGATCCCTACACTGTTCACCCCCTCCTCTCAGTGTAGTCGGTATGTCCAACAAGAATAAGTCTGAGCACAAGATTTGTGTCTATGAAGTCAGTAGAAGCCATTGGAGTTGAAGCTCATCTCAGTTATTGTATTTTGTATTCACGCACTGCGTTGAAGTTATTAATATCAAGTATTTCATGTGTATTTTTAGCTTATGTCATATTTATGAGTTTATGTGCTAAGAATAGCACTGTGTTACTCTGCATCCATAAATCATTGCATTAAGTGTGATTATTCACAGCGCGCAACAAATTGTGCAGTCTATGCACTACGCAGTTAGTCTTGAGAACTATGTCGTGAAGCCTGTGTGGCGTGCAGTATTTGAAACTGTGTTGCGCAGAGTAGTCTGTGTGCATCATCAATTTCAAGAAGTACCAGAGACAGATTGCTCCAGAACCCACAGTTTTTCATTCTTCAGTTTGTCTATGTCTTCATTATACCTCTTCTTGGGGTTCAAAGATGATTGTCTCCTGAAGTTAAATGCCAAGTCTGTTTTTACAATCTGGCTGGTGTCAACAAGAAATTCTCATTGGTTTCATTGAGAAATATTGGGAATAAGTTCAACCATGGAATATAGAGCTCTTTAGAGCCCAGTTGGATTGTAAAAATAGACTTGGCATTTAACTTCAGGAGACGGTCATCTTTGAACCCCAAGAAGAGGTATAATGAAGATATAGACAAACTGAAGAATGAAAAGTTGTGGCTTCTGGAGAAATCCATCTCTAGTACTTCTTGAAATTGATGACGTGCATAGACTTCTCTGCACAGCGTAGTTTCAAATACTGCATGCCACACAGGATTCACGACAAAGTTCTCAAGACTAACCGCGTAGTGCACAGACTGCACGATTTGTTGCGCGTTGTGAATAATCACACTTAATGAAATAATTTATGGATGCAAAGTAACATAGTGTTATTCTTAGCACATAAACTCATAAATATGACATAAGCTCAAAATACACATAAAATACTTGATATTAATAACTTCAACATAGTGCATGAATACAAAATACAATAACTGAGATGAGCTTCAACTCCAATAGCTTTTGCTGACTTCACAGACACAGAGCTTGTGCTCAAAATTATTCAACTCCTCTGCTTCTATTGTTTATCATTTCTCTCTACGTCTTTGCTTCTTCTCTGCATCATATACATCTATGCTATAGTCTTGGACTTATATGGACTCTGACTAAGACTTCCTGTAGAAGTAAGACTGAATCAACATTAAAGACGACCATTAATACGACTGAATCTTCAACTACTTAATTGAACTTGAGAAGATAAAGATCAGATCCATTTAAAACTCCTCTCATTTATGACTGACTTAGACTGAGTTTTAGTAAACGTGTGACTTTGCATTTTCAGACTGTCAGACGGACTAATTGTCTGATAATTCAACTTACTAACAAAACTACTGACAAATTGACTGATTGAAAAATCGGCGGGGACGTGAAGATCTCACCAACTTTTAGTTACTATTTCCAACACTCCCCCTTAATTATAAGTAGGTGGGATTACAAAAAATTTCATCAAAAAATTGAGTTTACATTTTATTGTCACTCATCCGTTACTACGCAGACTCCCAAACTACTGCGCAAATGTTGAAATGCATCTCTTGCTAAAGCCTTTGTAAAATATATGTGACTTGTTCTTTTGACCTGCAAAACTCTAAACAGATCTCTTTGTTATTCACCAATTCTCTGATAAAATGATACCTTGTATCAATGTGCTTAGTTTTCTTGTGAAACACATGATTCTTTGATAATAAGATGGTTGAATTGTTGTCACAAAATATTGTTGTTGGTTCCTGTTGTTCCTACAATAAATAATTTAACATTATTCTCATCCAAACTACTTGACAAGTTTCACTTGTAGTTGCGAGATACTCTGCTTCTGTTGAAGAAAGAGTCACTATGGGTTGCTTCCTTGATTCCCATGATACCATACCTGTTCCAAAATGAAATGTGTAGCCAGAGGTACTTTTCCCGCATCTATGTTGCCTTCACAATCACTATCAGTGTATCCAATGAGTCTAAAATCTTCTGAAGTGGAGTACTTGATGCCAAAATCTATTGTTCCATTTCCATATATCAATATTCTCTTTCCTTCCTTCCAATATGATTCTTTTGGAGTTTCCATGAACCTTGAGATTAGGCTCACTCCATACATAATATCAGGTCTTGTCATTGTTATATACATAATACGTCCTACCAGTCTTGTAAACAGTGTGGGATCCACCTTGGACCCTTTGTCTTCCTTGCTTAACTTTAATCATGTTATGACAGGTGTTGGGGCTAGTTTGAAATTTATCATGTTATATCTTTTCAATATTGCATACGCGTACTTAGACTATGAGATAAATATACCAGTTTTGGACTAGTGAAATTCTATTCCCCAAAAATATCCCATTAGCCCCAAATCAGTCATTTCAAATTCATCCTTCATGACTGACTTGAAGTATTCTATGCCAAAATTGTTGGATTACTAAGAAGGGGGGTGAATCAGTAATAGAGCAATTATAATCCTTTTTAAACCAAATAATCCAAGTGTTATATCAATTTAGAATTATCATCCAATAATGTCCAATAAACAAATGAACTATCATACACATACAAAGTACACCAGTGTTTTACGTGGAAACCCAAAGCAGGAGAAAACCACGGAATGTTTTTTCTTATATGTCTTGAAGAATTACATTCATTGGAAGCACCAACTTCCTTTGTTTTCCAGCTTCAACTGGAAGGAGGCTCCAACCCCCTAGTTTCTCATGCTACAACCTGAGGAAAGCTCCAACTCCCCAATTCTCTGGCTATAACCAGAAGGAGGCTACAACCCCCTATGTTCTCCGACTACAACCGGAAGGTGGCTACAACCACGTATCCTTTCCCCGTCCAAATGCCCTGAAGTAGAAGTAGAATGATGGAACCACTGTCACACTATCATTGTGAGATGTACCACTGTAAACCTGTACCAATAAACCTTAACCTTGCATCAACCTGTAATTAACATGTACCATAAACAAGTGCATCAACCTGTACCAAACAACCTGTAATCAACCTGTACCATAAACAAGTGAAACCAACCATGTACCAAGTATGTACCAATCATGTGTCAACTACTCATCAACTATGACTCATCAATATGTACCAACATCATCAACTATACACCTTGTGTATGTGCCAACTCATCAACTACTTGTCTCAACCATGTACACAACATGTACCTTAACCAAAATCCCTCATCAATTTCATAATCCAAATATTATTTGTAAATCTGTAATAGACATAGTGTATATGATCACATACCTGCAAACCTTCCTTAACTTTAACAACAAGAGACTAGCATTTTCATCAAACTTTTATTTAGTCTCACATGACTAGTTTTGGATTACTCAACAACCCTAATTTGAAATAATCATAACTTTGTACCTATAATGAATAAAGATATGAAAATGATACATAATGTTCTTCAGTGTGTTTTATGCAATTCCTCCAGGTTTCACTACTTGGAACCTCTCAGAAAAGGATTTATAGCAAAAATGGCATACCTTGCTGAATTTTGGATTATTATATAGAGTGACCTTGTATAGTGTGCCCTGCACGGAATATTTGTTGAATCAATATGAACCTGTTACAAAGAATACTATAGGCTATACTGTAACCAACACATTTGGTGTTACTGAATTTGGATCTTTTATGAAGAAGTTATGACGTTTTTACCCGAAACGTCTGTTTTAGACTAGTTTCAGGACTAGCCACAAACCCTATTTTCCACAAAGTGTAACTCCAAAAATACAACGACCCACAAGATGAATGTTTTACCAAATATACTTGGATATGTTTCCTCAATGGAATAGCAATTTCACAGTCTGAAACATTCTATAAAAAAAAAGTTAATGCGAAAATGGTGAGATTACCTGTAAATAACATACCTTAGAAAGCATCATCAAAAGAATTTATCCTTCCTTGAATTCTGGCCTTCTTTTATTCACCTTCCCTCAGAAATTTGGCTTAGATATCCTTTGGTTACCTCATACACCTATAGATATTCAATATTCTCAAGTTTCATCTAAAATGAGAGAGCCTTGCCTCTTATTTATACTCTCCAAGTAGCTTCCTTAAAAACATCTTCTAGGTCACTTTGCCCACTTTCCTTATTTTAGGGTTAATCCACTTCTAATTTCTCCATTAAATTTATTATTTAAATAATTCATTTGTATTTAAAGCACCTTCCCATGAGGACTTTCACCATAAGGGGACCACTTTGGAGTTCATCCATTTCTACTTATTATCAACCATGACAAGACAATAATGATTCATATTTAATTCAAACAAACTTGGGTCCATTACCCAAACCTTTGTGATACAAGACTTTCTTCAAGGGTTGACATCAATGACAACCAACCTTAATCAACAAAAATCACCTGTAAAAATCAAATAATATACATATAAGAAAATTATTAATGTTACCTTGTTGATTTGATTTGATGCATAGTGTTGGATCACTTTCACTTCTCTGAAATTCATTCTGTGTAATACAGGAATCTATCCGACTGTACCAAGATCTGGGAGCTTTCTTTAACCCATACAGTGCTTTATTTAATCTGTACACTTTTTTTTCTTGTTCTAGAACCTCATAGCCTTGTGGTTGTTCCACATACACTTATTCTTCTAAATTTCCATTCAAAAATGTTGAATTTACATCCATCTGATAAACTGGCCACTTGTACTACGCGGGAATTGCTAACACAGTTCTGACTGTGTCCATGCGTGCAACTGGTGCAAATGTTTCATTGAAATCAATTCTAGGTTGTTGTGTAAAACCTCTTGCAACTAACCTTGCCTTGTGCTTCTGCACATTTCCTTTTGCATCTTGCTTGGTTTTATAAATCCACTTGACACTTATAACATCCTTGTATGTACGTACATCTACCAATTTCCATGTCTAATTGTTCTCTATGCATCTGATTTCTTCATCCATGGCTTGTGCCCATACATCATCGTTGACAGCTTCTTCAAAAGTTAAAGGTTCATCTATTTGTGAAAACAAAGAAAAAACTGAAAATGAATTTGTTGCGTCCTCATTATAGATGTCGCACAAAATTCTAGTCTTTCCTGGTAACAGACTTGCTAAATTTGGATCTAGAGATGTAGAACTACTCAGACTGTTTTCTGATGGTTGTTGCGCTCTAGGTGTAGATTGTTCACCTGTTGTTCTTAATGGAGTATTTTGCACTGTGATTTGCATCGTAGTACCAGATATAGAAGGGAATTTGCACTGACTTGTGCATAGTGTTTGAACCATTTTATATTTTTTGTCATCATGCTCCATTGCATCAATAATTTTGAGTGTCTTTTCTATGCTTCCATCCCATGCTTCATTCTCCACGAATTGAACATCGCGGCTGATTATGAGTTTTCTTGCAACATGGTCATACAACTTGTATGTTTTTGTGTCTTCATGATACCCAAAAATATACGTTTATGTCCTTTGTTGTCCAACTTCTTTCTCATCTCATCTGGAACATGTGTGTATGCGACACAACCAAAAAAAATTAAGTGTGCCACATTATGCTTTAATCTTGTCCACGCTTCTTGAGGAACTTTGTTCTTCACACTCTTTGTCGAACATATGTTCAAGATGTATACTGTAGTTTCTACTACCTCATCCCAATAATCATTTGAAAAATGTTTGGGTGCCAACATATTGCGCGCCATCTCCAAGATGGTTCTGTTCTTTCTCTCTGCGACACCATTCTACTGTGTTGTATATCACACAGTAAATTTCTTGTAGATGCCATGAACTTTACAAAAGTTCTGAAATTCTCTTGAGATATATTCTCCTCCTCTGTCAATTCTTAGAAACTTGATGTAATAGCCACTCTACTTTTCCACAAGTGATTTAAACTGCTGAAAACAACCCAATGCGTTAGATTTATGCTTTAGAAAATAAATCCATGTCTTTCTTCATAAATCATCAATAAATGTTATAAAGTAAGTACTGCCTCCTATAGATGGAGTTTGCATTGGTTCACAAATGTCTAAGTGTATAATTTCCAGTGGTGCTTTTGCTCTGTAATATTTTCCAACTGGAAATGATTCTCTGTGTTGCTTGCCAAATATGCAGCCTTCACATATCCTTTATGGTTTTTCAATCAATGGTAAACCTTTTACCATATCTTTTGTGTGTAACAACTTTAGACCTCCAAAGTTCAAATGTCCAAATCTGAACTTCCATAACCAATAATCATCATGTACTTCATATTGGAATGTTTCCTTCCTTGGAGCTGCGCGCACTTTCTATTGTAAATGCAGTGACTAACTACGCACCTTTTTCTTTACCAATAGCTATAGTTGTATTATTCTTCTTGGTTGGATTCAATGTCAATGGGAACATTATATTACTTCTCATCTGGATTCTTGCAATAAGTTGATTGCTTGGGAATTTATCCATAATCACACAGTGATTATCTTCCATGTAGATTATGTATCCTTCCTGTAACAGTTGTCCTGTGCTCATCAGATTATGCTTCAGACCAGAAACATAAGATACATTAGGCATAACTTTTTTTTCTCCTTGCTTGGTTAAGATGTGTATATTGCCTTTTCCTAAGACAATGACTTGGATATATGTTCCAAGTGTAACCTTGGTTTGGACTGACTCATCCAAACTAGAAAACAATTATATGTTTCATGTCATGTGGTTAGTGCAGCCTGAATCTAAATACCATATGTCACATGGGATTGCTTGATAAATATTTCATTCAACAGGTGAGACTATAGGAATTACCTCAACGTGCACCACAAACATAGGGTGAGTTTGGTTATTTGTGTTGTTTGGTTGATCTTGAATTTTCTTGTTCTAATTATATTGTATTTTCCTACACTCATATGCATAATGTCCGTACTTTTTATAGTAATGGCACTGAATCATTGATTTTTCATTTCTCTGAACACTTGGTTGACTGGTACTTGGGTTTTGACCTCTTCCACCAGTATTTCCATGATTTCTACCGCATCCACCTCTGACATAACTTCTTCCTCTTCCTCTAGAGTTATCTATCCCCCTTCCTCTTCCATGAATTATAGATGACTGCATGGAAAATGCATTCTCTAATGTAATACTTGACCTATTCAATCTGTGTTCATGATTAATGAGGGACTATTGCAGTTCATCTAGACTAAACTGACTCAAGTATTTCCTCTCCTCTAGAGTCACAACTAGAGAATCAAACTTAGGAGGAAGACTCCTAAGTACCTTCTCAAAAAAAATTGTGTCTTCTATGGTTTCACCATGAGACTGAATCTGATTTAGCGGGCCAATGACATGGGTATAAAAGGAATCTACTGTATCTGAATATTTCATTGACATAGTTTCAAAATCTCTTCTAAGAATTTGTAGTTTTGAAGTCTTTACTTTCTCCATACCTTGATAAGAGGTTTTCAATATGTCCCATGCTTCCTTGGATTTCTTCGTTGATGAAAATCTTGGAAGTATGCTCTCATGAATGTCTTGATGTATGTAAAACATCACCTTTCCATCCTTCTTTCTTTGATCTTTCAAGACATCCTTCTCAACTTGTGTGAGTGCATTATATGTTGTCTGATCATTTGGTTCCACATAACCATTTTCAACTATCTCCCATACATCTTGACCTCGAAACAGTGCCTTCGTGGTCAAGGACCACATATCATAATTATTTCCTATAAAAGTGGGAGGTTGCATATTTGAGATAGAATCCATATTTCACCTTTCAACGGAGTTGTTGCTCTGAGAAACTTGTTCTGATAGAAATTTCTCTTGATCAACTTGATTTTGATCAACCTACTTTGATACCAAATATCGAAATAAACGATGCACACAGACTACTCTGCACAACACAGTTTCAAATACTGCACGCCATACAGGCTTCACGACAGAGTTCTCAAGACTAATCGCACAGTGCACAGACTCCACGATTTGTTGCGCGTTGTGAATAATCACACTTAATGAAATTATTTATGGATGCAGGGTAAGAGTAACACAGTTCTATGCTTAGCACATAAACTTAGAAATATGACATAAGCTCAAAGTGCGCATCAAATACATGATATTAATAACTTTGACACAATGCACAAATACAAAATACAATAACTAAGATGAGCTTCAGCTCCAATGACTTATGTTGACTTCACAAACACAAAGCTTGTGCTCAGACTTCTTCAAATCCTCTGCTTCTATTGTTTCTCCTTGCTCTCTACCTCTCTTCTTCTTCTATGCATCATCTACATTTATGCTAAAGACTTAGACTTATATGGACTCCGACTGAGACTTCCTGTAGAGGTAATATTGACTCAACATTAAAGACAACCATTAATACGACTGACTCTTCAACTACTTAATTGAACTCAAGAAGATAAAGATCAGCTCCATTTAAAAATCCTATGCTTTCCAACTGACTTAGACTGAGTTTGAGTAAATGTGTGAATTTTCATTTGCAGACTGTCTGTCTAATAATTCGATTGACTGACAAAACTACTTACAAATTGACTGACTGGAAAATCGGTGGAGACGTGAAGATCTCACCGACTTGTAATTACTATTTCCAATAGTACTCTCTAGTGGACATAGAGATTCTGGAACAACTCAAACTCCAAGGAAGGAGACACCAGACTCGGCTTCACCGTTAGAAAAATGGACAAGTTTTGGAGCTATCTTTCCCTTTCCCTTTCCATTTCAATTAATACTTCATCCATATTCCTAACCCTAACCCAAAAAATATGAGTTTCAAAAATATTTCTCAAATATCTCATTCAGATGTTCTTGAGCAGGAGATTCTAAAAGAAAGCAGAGCATTGAAACGTAACTTTTAGTTTGAAAATCAATCTAGAAATGAAATGCCAAAACAAGTTACCAATACAATCAAAACAGATCAGTTTGAGAAATGTATATATAATAATCATAAAGTTTTAAGGGTTAGTTCAAGTTGTTTTGAACCTGTCGTGAGATCTCTCCCAATAGATCTTGATCCCCTCAATGTGAAGTTTTGTAATCAGGCCTACCAATTTATATATATTTGTATTTATAAAAACCATAAATCAATACTTATTTAAAGTTATCGCTAGATATATCGTAGTCCATTACTAATAATAATCACAATAATAATATAAATATGTCCATATTATTGCGAATTAATATTAAATATTAATGGTCGATCTATAGTGCAACGACTACATTAACATGTCAAGACGCCCGATGAGTCCGAAAATTGATGTAGCAGAGGTTACTTCCAAGTAATGAGACAATTTTTTTCATTTATGAACCGTCATCGGGTCGAAAATAAGAGGTTCATTTCAATAGCGAATGGGATCCTCCCAAAAAAGATTTTAAGTAATTGAAAAAAATAAAAAATAAAAACATTGGTAAAGTGTCACATTAGGAAAACCATACAAATTTTTGTTCAGTGCCTAGATTAATATGTAGTCAAGGGAGAACTCAACGCTATATACCAACCTATGGGCAAGTATAATAAGCTATATAATATCTCTTGTTTATTAATTTGTAATTTGGTGTATATAATTGTTTTCAATAATTAATATATTGTGTATTTTATATAAATCCCATTTTAATATAAAAACAGTTAAATTTAATTATTTAATTTATATTCATGATATTTAATTTTAATTATATTAATAATAATTTAATTTTAATATATATATATATATATATATATATAGGACCATTATGATTAGCCCGGTTTTAGCCAAGCTTTATGGAATTATTTTGGAAAAGAAGATTATCCTTTGGCTAGAAAGTCACGGTAAAAGAGCTAAAGGACAGGCCAGGTTTAGGAGATATCATTCAACTATGGATCATCTTGTTACCTTTAAGATCATTGCAGAGGAGTTCCGCAATACTAAAACCAATATTTTTTGTTGTTTTGTTGACTTTAGAAAAGCTTTTGACATGGTTCCTAGGAAAAACCTTTGGAATAGGTTGGAGGAGATAAAAGTGTCTCTCGAGTTGAGGGATGCTACAATAAGGATGTATGAGAATGTTATTGCTAAGTTTAAAAACACTGAGGGTTGGTCAAAAGATATTAACTACAATATCAGAGTCAAACAAGGTTGTCTCTTGTCCCCTACCCTTTTTGGCATATACATTGACAAGTTAGAATATTGCTTGGAAAAGGCAGGTTGTGTCGGCCCTACTCTCATTGGTATAGTCATAATTCTTCTTCTTTATGTCGATGATATCGTTCTTATGGCAAGGAGTCCCCATGATCTTGAAAACCAACTAAGAATCCTCGATGATTTTTTCTCCAATATGAGTATGAATGTTAATACTGATAAGACTAAGGTCATGATTATTAAATCCAATAAGATCCCTTATGATACCTTCGTATATGAAAACAACAACTTGGAGGAAGTGACTTCATACAAATATCTTGGAATTGATATTCAGCACAAGCTCAATTGGAATTATAGCATTGAGAAAAGGATTATTGAGGGATGGAAAGCTTATTATGGGCTTGAAAACAATTGTAAATCAACTGATCTTTGGAGTTGGGATAAGAAGAAACTCCTCTTTGAGATTCTTGTTACACCTGTTAT
>ML783798.1:701985-724829 GCA_009831015.1 Picea engelmannii
GGGATGGAAAGCTTATTATGGGCTTGAAAACAATTGTAAATCAACTGATCTTTGGAGTTGGGATAAGAAGAAACTCCTCTTTGAGATTCTTGTTACACCTGTTATTCTTTATGGATGTGTATTATGGGGTTGTAGTATCTCTCGTGAATCCTGGATAAAGATAGAGCAAATACAAAAGAATTTTATAACCTATAACCTCAAAATTAAAGGAAATATGCCCTATCCCATACTCCTCTTAGAAACAAGCCTCTCCCCCATTAAGAGCATGGCTATGACTAGATACCTAATGTATAGGAACAAGTTAAACAACATGGAAGACAAGAGGCTTCCTAAAATTGCTTCAAAACGAGTCATAACCACCATCGACTCAAGAGAGGATGGCATAAAGATGCCTGATCTTGGATTAACTATTGGGGAATCATGGAAGACACCGATTTGCAGAATAAAGATACTATTTTTTTTTGTAAATAAAAATATAGATTACCTTTCCTTAGCAGAAAACTTGTGTGTTTGAATATACATGATAGCATGTCAGTTTTTCTTCCACCGTGGTGGAAACCAGAACGCATGGACATGACAACTGTTCATAGTTCCAAAACTTAAAGAAAAAGCGACAATTGTCAACATACAAACAAGGGGACTTTCCACCTGTTCTACCACTATCGTGGAAACCAGAAAAGACGGTGGACTAAGTGCTCCAACCGCCTATCAAACCTGAACCAAAGACTAATGTAGGAAAAATTCGCAANCCGGAGAAAAAAAACCTGTGAGAATGTTAGGCATGGGGCGAGCCCGGGCTCCATCTTGATGGAGTCTGAAGGTGAAGGGATGGCAGCAAGTCAGGCAACAACTCTTCTTAGGCTTGCTTGACAGGGAATCATACAGGGCATCCAGACGTTTGTTGAAGAAACTCTGGCGGTGATGTTGCTCATCCAGGTCCCTTCTCATCTCAAAGATTAAGACCAGGTGATCTTCCGTGAGCCTATAGGAGTCTGGAGCTAGGTGACTATGTTCATCTTGAGCTTGGTTTTCTTCCATAGTGGAAGCGTTAGAGTCGTAAGCAGTAGAAGAGTCTGTGACGGGGTCTTCGTCCATGGTGGCGATAGATTTTTTCCCCGAGTGGTCCCCCAGAGGTAAGGCTTCTTCTTCCACCATGCAACCCATCGCAACTGACTCCTGAAATGGACTGGTGGTGCAGGTGGAGGGTTGGTCCTCTAGGGCAGTTGAAGGTAGGAAAGGTAGGAATTCTACCCAATTGGGCAGAATTTCTTCTTCCACCAAGCATCCACCATGGAGGCTCTCAGTGTTGGGAGGACAAGGCTCCTGTTGGGCCTCTGCGAACCAATTTTTCCTAGAGGAACCTGGATGGTCCCCGTCTGGAACGAGATATCGAGAGGCATGTCCCTGGATGTAATGAGTGCCATGGAGACCCTCTGTACTGGGAGGCCAAGGCTTTGTAGGAGCCTGCGCAGACCAATTCTGGCCCGAAGAGCCCGGATGGTCCCCGCCTGGCGTGAGAGCTCGAGAGGGAGGCCCTGGGAGGTTGTGCCAACTAAACCTGCTATAGTAGGTTGACCCTCGTCGAGGCTTGTCTCTTTCTCGTGGCATGGTTGCGCAGAGCACCAGGCAAGCTGAAATTCCAGTTGAGCAGTTTGAATATTGGAGCAAAATTAACAGAATGATGTTGAGCTTTGGGCCCAAGTGCCCCATATAAAACTTCACACACGATGAAAAGACTAGGAGGGTGGATGCATTGATGGCTCTAGTAGCCATTAGGGCAGGTGTAATGGCCATAACAAAAATCGTACTGAAGCCGAGGAGCCGAGCCTGGGCTTCCATTAAGGCCCAACGCACTAAGCCTTGGCTCTCATGTAGACTGACCATCATGACTAGACAAGGGGGGAGGGTGGCGGTGAGGGGATTTAACTGCCATCGTAATCGCGCCATCCATTGCCGCATGTGACCCATGTGTCACCCCATCCGAGGAAGAATAAAGATACTATTAAAAAAAACGTCAAATCAAAATTTAAGGAGAAAATGTGGTGTGCTAAAGAGTTAGAGGAAAAAAGAAAATTAAGGTATTATAAGGATATAATCAACCCTAATCTAGAAGATCAAAATTCTCTATTTGTTTTGCCAAGTGTAAAGAAAAAAATAAGCAAGCATTGCTAAGATAAGAACAAATTCTCACGAGCTCCATGGTGAAACTGGGCGTTGGTCAATTCCTAAAATGCCATGGGATGAAAGAGTGTGTCACCTTTGTGACACTAAGAAGGTTGAAGATGCAAAACACTTTCTCTTAGATTGCCTAGCCTATACCCATATTAGATCTCATTTTCAAAATATTTGTCACACTACCGACCTTCCTAACCTCTTAACTCAACAAAAGTATGGTGATCTTGGAAAGCTTCTCTTAATGCTTTTCAAGCACAAAAACAAAATTATAAAAAATCGCAAGTAATCACTTAACCTCTTAAAATCCGATAAACCAATTCAGTCTTAGTAGACATTAATCACCATCATTATATATATATATAATTACTAAATCACGACATAACTTAAAAAAAATTCTAATCATTTTTATATATTTCATTCACAATTCTATTTTAAATATTTTGTGGATTTATTGTGCACTAACTAATTTCATTTTTAATAAAAATTGTCATTCTATTTTTAATAATTTTGTAGGTTTATTGTGAACTAATTTCATTTTTAATAATGATTTTGTGAATTTATTGGGTTATATACTTACTTGGAATTTAAGATAAAAGATTTAAAATTTAGAATTCGTTTAAAAAGTTATCATTGTTACATAGTTATTTGGGGATATGGGTGTACATAGTCTCATATAAGATTAAACTTTTTTATTAATTTTTTTTTATTCAAAAAAAATTGTAATATTTTTGTTATTATAAACATTTAAATATTTAAATTTTAAATTAATTTATTTATAAATATATAATTAAGTTACAACACAGTGATATAGGAAAATAGTCTTTTCACATTAATAAGATATTAATGAATATACAATCTCGTGCATCAACATTCTACTATACATCCAATAACTAGACTATAATTTTGTATTTCATTGTTTTACTATGGTTCTCTTTCAATATTTCACCATGGTTCTTTATGCTCACTATTTATTCACAAGCAACCCAATTTACTCTGGAAAGATATTAGTTGTATTATTACCAAACTTTATATATTATTTATATTATTACTAAATTTTATTATTCATTTTTCTTACAAGTGTAACTATTGCAATAACTATTATCCTTACTTTGCACTATACTTTACTTTCTTTTTTTTCCAGGTTATAAAGTCCAAGGAAAATCCTAAGTATTTCTCATTCTTATTATTTTGAGGATGATATCGAAAGTAACACCCATAACTATCATCCTTACCTTGCACAACACTTCACCTTTCTTTTTTTTCCAGGATACAAAGCTCGGGAAAAACCCCCAAGCACTTCTCCTCATTTCGAGGATGGTACCCAGGGAAAATCTTATAATCTTCAGGGCATAACACCGATCAACAACAAGGATTGAAGCCATTACAACAATACACTCTTTGTGCACCCAACATGTCACTTACAGGAATTGAACCCAAGTGAAGAAGATAGCACATTCCTCCCAACCACCCAATCTAAACCCAATTGACAAACACGACACTTCACCTTCCTTGCATGTCTCTTATATTACCTTTGGTGCATCACATCTTCATTAACACTTACAATGATTCTCTTATATTACCTTTGGTGCATCACATCTTCATTAACACTTACAATGATTCTCCATCTCTTGCATATCTCTTGTTATATGCTTCTCTTCCATGTACCTACAATATATACTCAACCTCTCATGCACTTTGCTTTATATGTGTTTGAACTTTCATCATTATACTTCCTTTTGATGTGCTTAACTTTTTCCACGCTTTCCTTTTTCTTACACTTTCTTATACTTTTAGCTTGTCCATAAATACTCTTCCAAACTTGTCCATAAATACTCTTCCGTCCAATAACAATCAAAATTCTCATTTTCATACTTAAGTTTGAAGAAAATGGAAAGAGCTATTATATTCTTATTTGCATATGTACTTTTGAAAAATAATATTATAATAAAAATAAATAATTTCCAAATATATATAATATATTTTTTTCTATAAAATACATATTTTAAAGAAATTGTTAAGTATTTTTACTCATTCAAAAAATGGGTATATAGGAATCTAATTTCACAAAAAATCAAAATTTTATTAACACTTACTTCAAAGTTATTACAAAATATATATTATTAAGAATTTAATATATCATTTGTAGAAATTAAATCTAAATAAAAAAGATGAAAATCATTTTTTTCCAACTATCTAAACTAAACCCAATTAACATTATATTTTAATTATATATAAACATATATTATATAATTTATAAAAACTCAAACCCAAACCATATACATTTCATAATCAATTTAACTATTTTAAATAAAAAAATTACCATATTATAATTTTAAACTTTTCATACATTTCATAATCAATTTAACAATATTTTAAAGAAAAAATTACCATATTGTAACTTTAAACTTTTCATCTTCTCTCTGTTTAACTCTTCTTCATTGAATCTCATATTTTTTAAAATTTCTTTTTTTCTATCTATGTGTATTCTTTCTTTCATTTTATGTAAATAACTCTCTTTCCTATCTAAATTTATTTAATATTTTTTATATAAAATCCAATTTTATTTTATTTTTCTTATTACTTTGATTCATTTTAACACTATAATTTACTTCTTTGTTTTAACATTTTCATTAGGTAATTACTAGCTTAAATTTATATCACTCATTTCTAATCCTTTTCATTTTCATTTTTTCATAACATTCTTAACTTGTTTAGTTCTCTGGTTCTAAGTGATTTCACCTATTTGCTTGCGATTAAATTTTATTCTTCATTAATTTTTATTCATCTCAACTTTTTGATTTAATTTTTTTCTTAATTTTTAATTAATAATTTAAAATTAATTTTAATATTTTCACATTAATTTTAATTTAGTCATCCAATATCAATTTGCAACATATACTTTTTTATTTTTAATTCAAACACATTACACTTTTGTATATAAAAAATAGTATACCATCACTATATAATTTCTTACTATATAATTTCTTGATCCAATATTAATTTGCAACATATACTTTTTTATTTTTAATTCAAACACATTACACTTTTGTATATAAAAAATAGTATACCATCACTATATAATTTCTTGTGTATAAATAAATAATATACAAACGTATTAATTATATGCATCTAAAAGTGTAAAAAAATATTATATACACTTTTGTATATAAATAAATAATATACAAACATTATATATATAGATATATATATTTCAAACTTAACCCACCAAACCCTTAAAAGGTATCCATTGATAGCAATAAAATACAAAAAGTCAAAAGTTTGTTTACAATTTGAAATCATTGTTCTCTCATATTCCCTCCATTGTTTTGAAAAGTGGTCCTCCATTGTTCAGAAAAGTGGTCAGCGATTTTAAGGAAAAGTGGTGGCCAATGAAAGTAGGAGAGTGTTCAAAAATGAGGCGCCAAAGGGGCTTTTTTTAGTAATGAAATGTGAAATCTCTAAAGGGGCAAAAGTGGCAATCCCACATTTTCAATTTTAATTTCATCAATTTTTTAATCAAAACTTCGCTTACATCATCACACTTTATATTTCAATCTAAATTCCTCTCTAAATTCCTCTCATGAGTATTGGTGAGATTTAAGTGGTTGTTGTGGCATCATCTATATTAATTTGGAGGTACATTTTAGAATGTATTTTTAATTTGGAGGTACATTTTAGAATGTATTTTCAATTTGATCTGATAGGATAATAATAAGTTAAATTTAAAGAGTTAGTTTTGAATTTGATGGATAATAATATGTTAGTTTTAAAGAGTTAGTTTTGAAGTTAATGTGATTGCTTAGTTTTAAAATGTTAATTTTTAAATTAATGTAATAATATTTATTTTATTTATTTTTATTTTAAAGGATTAGTTTAATTGGTTATTGTTAATTTTTTTGGGGGTGTTTGGTTAATTTTATGTTAACATGTATTCATTTTAAGAGATTAGTTTAATTGGTTGTTGTCAACTTTTTTTGGTGTTTGATTAATTTTATGTTAAGAAGTATACATCTTAAAGGATTACTTTAATTGGTTGTTGTCAATGTTTTGAGATATCTGGTCAATTTTTTATGTTAACAGGGTTCAAATCTCCTTAGATTAGGAGACTAGTCTAAACCGGTGATTTTATTAAGGATACCATTTATGAATGTGGAAAAGCATCCCTTAAATTTACCCACCTAGTTTTCCATGAAAAAAAAGATTAACTTCACTTTCATATTAATATTTTTCATAATTTCAATATCATACCATATATTTTTTTTACTTATAATGATTATTTATAAAATATTTATATTATTAATAAATTTTATTACTAAAATGATATATATTTATAGTGATATTTCTATATTTTATCATACTCATTGAAAGCTATATAGTTAGGTATTTATATTCATTTATGTAACAATAATAATCTCTAAAAACAAAAGCTATTTAAAAAAAAAAAAAAAATTAACAAATCTAATAAAAAAAAGATTAACTTCACTTTCATATTAATATTTTTCGTAATTTCAATGTCATACCATATATTTTTTTTATTTATAATTATTATTTATGAAATATTTATATTATTAGTAAATTTTATTACTAAAATGATATATATTTATAGTGATATTTCTACATTTTATCATACTCATTGAAAGCTATATAGTTAGGTATTTATATTCATTTACGTAACAATAATAATCTCTAAAACCAAAAGCTATTTCATCAAAAAAAAAAAAAAGGAAAATTAGCAAATCTAATAATTGGTAAGATCTAGGAAAGAATTTGAAGGCCAAGAAACTAGAGTCCCCCAAGCTTGTAGTTTCAACGAAAGGACCTAGCACACCATCTAAGAGTTTTGTTAATGAAAGGGGTGGATGTGTGACAATGGATTCATTGCCTATTAAGAAGAAGCATGAATTAAAGAATTGATAGCTATAAATGGAGACAATCCCTTTGACCAAACCAATGAAGTCATGGAAGTTGTCATTAGAGCTTGCCTTAGCTTGAAATCAATTTTTTGAGGGATCGAGAGGTATTGTGAATCAGACAATTCAAATCTAGGAAGAGAGACGATCCCTTCGACAAAACCAACATATTCAAGGAATTTGGTATTATTATATCCTCCTCGACTTCAAATAAATTCGTTAATTGACTAGAAAGAAAAAGGAGAAAAAATAAAATTTGACAATGTATGGTTTCTATAATAGATAATATCTCAAAGCTATGAGGTACACCTTTAGATATGGTAAGATAACTAAGACTTGGAATGATCATAATTGAGCCAAATATACAATTAATAATTTAGACTCAAATATAAGGTTAAAAATTGAAAATATGACCTTAGATCTAAGAAGGTAGGTGAACATTGAACATCAAAATGGGAAAATGGTTAGACTCAAATATAAGGTTAAAAATTGAAAATATGACCTTAGATCTAAGAAGGTAGGTGAACATTGAACATCAAAATTGGAAAATGGTGATCAAATACATGAAGAAATACAAATTTTAATATTTTTATTTACAAATAAAAATGTTACAATATCGACTTCATGAACACACTTGACCATTACATCTCTTAAGTATGATTATCAATTAAAATATCCAATCATAATTAACTACAATTAAAAATAATAATGTAATGAACTATAATTAAATATCAGTTATGATGAATCTTCGTTAGAGAAGCATTATTATTCTCATTATTATATTTTTCATATTATTATTGTTATCATTATTTTTTTCTAAAGGTGCTTCTTTTAAACCTATGATAAGAATTACAACTTAGGTAAAGATGTTGGACACTACAATGAATTTTCTTATGTAAGGGAAACTATCTTTGAAAGTTAAACTATTATAACATAAGTACTTTTGTTCACTGAGATTGTCGCAACATGGATATTTTTTTGTCACGATCACTTTAAACGTATACTTGTTCCAAGTATTTATTCATGTCTTAAAATTATTTGAACCTTGACAATTAACCTAACATGCACTATCTTAATTATGAAACAAAATCATATTAGTAATTGTTTCTATTGAGGTGTAGCATGAGTAAGAGGGATTATTATCAATCCTAGAGGAAATGAGGAAAACTCTTTTGTATGGGATTGGGAAGGGATACCATCAATCAAGCCAAATCTCTTCATTTATTTCAAGGTTTGAGGATTTTAGATGATGGACAACATAATAGAATAATCATTGTTAGATATTTTTAACTAATAATTAAGTCTATGTATCAAAGCTTTGACAAAAACCATAGTGTATTATTAAGAATACTTTGAAGAATAAACAAAGAAGTAGAAAGGTTTGAAGTGGTCAAGTTCTACCATGTGCTAAGATCATTCAATTGGAAAGTGGATAAATTGGATAACAATGCAAGCATGCTTGAACTTGGTACCTTTAGAGATAAACAAAAATGGTCAATCATGGTTCCCCATCCCCTGACTCCATGATTAAGTGCATAATTAAAATTAAAAAATGGGACATTAGGTTATCCACCCCCTCTAACCACATAGGAGTTTGTTTAATGGAAACAATATACATGTTGATCATATGGCATGTCAAATCACATGTTATCAACCTATAACATCCCGCTCTTGCAAGCACATGTTATCGACTTATTCTTTGAGGACACTTGCATGTAGGTGATCTGGTTATAGTGCATGGTTATGTGTTTTGATTATAGATTTTTATGATGTGTCATTTGATATATATGTATGTTGACATATGTTGTTAACGAGTTTTTCCTGAGTGTGCAGGAAACTTGACAAATTGTGGATGTCGATGGTACCAATGGACCTCCTTGGGCTCCAGATTGAGTCAAAGTGGATTATGTTTTGTTTGAGTATTTCATTTTACGCATATGTGTCATATGATTGATTTAGTATGATTATGTATATGGATCAATGACAGTGTTTTTTCAATGGATGCAGGCTGACAATGCTTACTAATCTGGCTCACGTGAGTAAGGGGGTCATGCACATAAACCAGATATTAAGGGAGAGGTGTGGCAGCATCCCTGTCACAGCCTACATGAGACACTTGTTCACGAAGATTCTAAGGGGCACGCAATAAGGCGTACTCCTTATTCCTTAGAAGCCCTTAGTCTCTCACAAGGTCGCCCGAATGGATTGCCGACTCCAAGGGTTGGAAAAATACCAAAACCAGTCAGAGGCGAGTGGCACCCTTGGAGCACAGAGGTGTGTCTTGAAGGGCACGTCATGTAAATAAAAATTGAGTCAATGAATCTAGGTGGCCTAGAAAACCTTGAGAGAATAATTATAAACCTTGAAAATCTTTAAACCTTGTCAGATATGAATAATTAATGAGTAATTTATTAACTATAAATCCCAATAAAATTCTAAGCCTATTCAAAAAAAATAATCCTAAGTCTAAGTTTTTGTGAGGAGGCCAAACTAAATTATTAAGAAAAAAGTGGGGGGGGGGATGAGGTGAATCAATTTAAGAATTAAGAAAAATGAAATAAATTAAAGAATTGATATAATACACATGAGTGCAGAAAATACCAAATTCGAATTTAAGATAAGAAAGGAATAAAGCATGAGAGAATATGTGTACGCATAGAATGGTATCTAGAGTCTAGCTACCACTAGTCTAACTAGAAGAAGACTCATATTTTAACTCTAACTCTAATTTAGTAAGGTGCCAGTCATTAAAAGGGAATATGGGGAATAAAGAGACAACTAGGAGCGCATTTGGGAAATGTGAGGGAAATTGACTTTTAATTAAATTAAAATATGCAATTACTTGTGAAACTTGGGGAGAGGGTGACAAGTGTGAGGAGGAATAATTAAAATTTATTTAATTAAAAAGAAAATAAATTGTGAAAGTGGGGATGTGTCAGTGAGGAAATTCCTATAAAACAAATGGTCTAGATGGGAAAGGGATCACATTGGCTATGGGTAAAGTTATGCTGCCAAAATCATTTGACTGGTTTTACTTGTGAGAGTTGGGATATCAAGATCGAGATAGAGTGGTGGCTCTACCTTGCGAGGCAAGCTTGGAGCTAGAGGACCTTCTAGTTTTTTGTGTGTGGCCCCTTTTCGGCTTGGGGGGATAAGGAGGAAGAAGAGTACCCATAGCCTTGGTTGGGAGGTACCGGTGAAGTCTCAGTGATTAGCAAGCGGGAGGAAGGAAGGACTGCCAATTGCAAAAGAGCCTCTTCGATTCTTCAACTTTGGTTACAATATTTTCTTTTGAGATTGTAATCGCATTCAGATGTTATTATGTAATAGCTTTTAGAAATTCGTCGAATTTGTATTGTAATTCTAAAATCGAATTGATAAGTTCCCTGAAGGATTGTGAATTTTAGAAGGATTAATGGTTGCTTAGATATATATATATTGATTACAAGTTTAGTTGGTTGTCGTCGTAGTTATGTATATCATAATTTAATTTAAATTATCAGTCTTTATAATTGTGAGTTAGGTTGTGGAATGGATCATGTAATTTTGTCGAGAAGAATGTCTCTTTATATATATGTTGGGACTTGGGGAAAAAACCCTTGAACAGAGGGGAAAACTTCATTTCTAAGGTTGCATTGGCGTATAAAATTGTTTAGGATACATATTGTCTGAGTGTTAATAATAGAACATTTTTGAATCCCTCAATCCTGTGGAAATCCAATTCCAGTTTTCAGTGAGCATATTGGCATGAGAATATGATATTGGCACAAGATATTGGCATGAGAATACTTGATCGAATTCTCCAATCGATGGCGGTGTAATCCATTGGAGTTTTACTGATAGACTCATCTGTATTGAAAACTATAGTATCTCTGTGCCTTAACTGACCGTTTTGTTTTTCCCTTGTGTATATATTTTACCTTATGCGATTCGTAGGAGGTTCATAGGATTTAGCAGCTTCCAGTCAAAGGCACTCATCTCGCAGTTTCCTTTCTTCTTGTGAACTTCTTAACACTGCTCAGAATCCCTTGTGTCATGTTATGTTTCTGTTATAGCCCAGACTACCCGTGATAAGCATAGGTTGACGGACAGTCACACTCTCTTACTGTGCGGTGACGGTTCACTTCTAGCGGAAATTAATCATAAAATTACGAGGAAGTTCTTTAGAAATCGTAGCATCGAACGTAGATCTGGTTGAGGAAGGCTAATCTTCTCATGATTCTTATAATGAATATGAATTTTGCAGTTAAAATATTATATACATACATTGTTAAATAAAAGATTGGTTTTCTTAGTCTTAATTTAGATTCTAAGCTAGTTGAGTTCTATATGTCACTAATATAAGAATAGATCTCCTTTAGATTTAAATTGGACGTGCAAGTAGCACCTAAGTTCTTACATTGTTTATAGTATGTTGGTCTTCTTTAAAAAGTGTAGGTAAGGAAGATTTGATGCTCATGGGGCCTTATACTATGGATTGTACTTCGGTACTAATTAATTTCCTTATGTCATGTTTTAGAAACAAAAGAAATAATCTCTTATGGAATTTTTAAATGGAATGTTTTGTAGGTGGTAATTGCGTTAATAAAATTGATATATGTTTTTTATAGTTGGATCATTGGTGGAATGCTTCATAGATGGTAATTGCATCAATTAAATTGATGCATGTTTGTAGTATAATTTTATGTTGTACCATGAATAACTGATAATTAAGATTGATTGATTGATCTAATTTGAAATATGGCTTGATTGGATTAGTGGGATTTAGACACCTCCTTGTTTCTCAGAACAGTCACCAGTACTGAGACCTCAAATGGTCAAAATCAATTGGATGAATCCTAGACTTGAGCGTTGCTTATGTGTCTTGGAGGTCCTAGCCATGCAGGATAGGTTGGGTAGGTAGTTTTCTTATGTTATCTTTATGTGATGGATTGATTGAATAATAGATTGTTGTTAAAGTTGATTGTGATAATATGAATTATGGATTTTTAATTTATGTGGTGATGTCTTTCACTTGACGTAATTTTTGTTTGTTTCAAAAAAATATATATTTACCTATTTTTACATCGCTTTGGTTGTCGTAACGGAGGTTCGTTACACAACCATTGAGTTCAAATGATGGTTGAGTGAGTCGATGTGCTTTCGCACAAATTGCATTCAATGAGAAGGTTTAATCAACCTCCTCTCCTCATAAACTTCAATGCAGGTGGGATCATGGTGGGTATTGTTTAGTGAATCGATGTTTGTTGTGATCCGGGAGTTAGTTATTCAATTGCAATGAGGGGATTTCCCTTGCTTGGATCTTCCTCATACGATTCTAAATTCCTTAGGGTCGCAGTTAATCAATTTTGTGAGACTAGGATAATTCATTGTGGGTAGTGGTCAATGGGAAGGTTATATTGTTATGGGTCTTCATCTTCTAAAGTTGGACTTCTTGGAAATCACCAAAAAATGGGATAATACTTGGGTAGCACTACTCCTTTCAATAGGAACATGTGAATACTCTCTAGTGCTCATTTTGTGGATGTGTCAACTTTGGGTATGTGTGTAATTCTCTAGTTTTAGTACAATTGGTGACAATCATATAAGTGGTAGAGTTGAAGAAAGTCAATTGGTCTAGCGTCAGGGCCTACGTCTAGTGATCTTAATGGGGCATAGGCATCTGGGTCATTGCCCCATTTGTGAGGTGGTTGATATCAAGTGTGTCCTCATAGTTTAGGAAGTCAATATTTCAGGGAAAAAAGTGACCATCTCTGCAGTAGTATCTTAAGTGTAGGACCAAGAGGTTAACAAGGATGGAAAAATCACCTTTTTGATGGAAATTGTGCACTATTTGAAACAACAAATCATCAAATTGCAAGTTGAGTGTGTCACTCTTAAGCATGTGATTGTAGATATGGTGATCATACACAACATGGAATTCTCAATGGCTCATTTGTCATCAAGTTCCTCGAGAAACAGGGAGGGGGAAGAAATCCAACAACAAATATCAAACATGGAATTGGAACCTATGGAGTAGAACCCAATTAGTATAGTATTGAAGTTGTATTGAACCAAGAACTTTCTTTAGTTATATATTGTGTTTTTAAAGTTTGTTTATATATTAGGTGATTATGTTAGGGTCTATCCATATAGGAGAAGTTATGAACATATTTTTGTATATGAATATGTCGGCGTAGATTTTTAGGCACAACTTTTCAATATGCTTAAGGCTTTCTTGAAGAATGTGCATTTGATATGTATTTTCTAGCTAAGCAGTGCAACTACAACTTTTTTGACAATATAAATATAATATTTTTGTTATAAAAATATTGTTTATAATCATTTAAGTAATACTGACCACCCATAGTCCATAGGGGTGTAGACCAATTGGCAAGTGTCATGTACATGGAAGGAAATGTAAAAAGGAGGTCTCACGTTTGATTCTCACCCTGATTTACTCATGCCCCATGCTTGCAGGTTGTGTGGACGCACCTGGATGTTATAGAGGTAGCAGACAGGGATCGATTCAATGTCACGTGAGTATGAGAACCATGAGTTGTCGATTCCTCCAGTCACAAAAAAAAAAACATTGACCACCCATAAAGTCCCCGTGGTGTAGAGCAGTCAATGAGGGAGTGTGTTGTTAAGGCACTCCATAAGTGAAGTCACCAGTTCAAAACCACTGGGGACACCTAAAAACCATCCATGTTAAGGGATGGTGTGGTCCAGGCCGAGTGATATCCCCGAGTGATTTTGACGGCTTAGATGCCCTTGGGTCGTGGCATCTCAGCCACAGGCCAATCCCGCAAGTCAGGGATATTTAGCTAACAAAACCAAAAAAACATTGACCACCCATAATTAATGTGTGTGTGTGTGTGAACGTGCGCATCTATGTCTATGTTTGTGTGTATGCATCTATGTTTGTGTCTATGTGTCTGTGTACATGCACACACACCCACAAGCTCAAGTATTAGCTCAACCAGTTATAATTTTTTTAGGCATTTGGTTAGTTCTGTGTTCATTGGTACTCATTTCTAATCCCCATTAGTGAGACACACTATTATATGCCAACATGTTTATTAGGAATGTATGTAGTCTAAACGTTCTACGAAATAAAGGTTCTTTGGCCATTTTTGGGGGAGATTTGCCCAAAATCCGGCAAGAAATTGTTATATCTGCAAATTTGAGTGATTATCTATGTATAATTTGAGTGCCCCGGGGGATTTTCAACATGTTGAATCCATTTCTTCATTCAAAAATAGATTTTAAACAACAAAAATAATAATTTCGTACAAATTTATGTCACCGGATTCTGGTGAAAAAAACAAAATGTTCATAGAATATTTAGTCAATGCCTTAGGAATGTTATCCACAAATGTGTGGAAGCATATATTGGGTTTCAACACAACGTTGTTGCTTGGAAATCACACACACACACACACACACACACACACACACACACACTTCTTGTATGTGATCTTAAGCATTGCATTCCACACAAAAAAACTCACATATGTGCATATGTATAGAATATACACACAAACACATATATGTGTGCATATATAGTAGATACACACACATACTTGTGTATAATAAAAGATACACACACACACACAAGCCCAAGTATTACCTCAACCAATTGTCTATAATATTTATGGGAATTTAGCTAGTTTTGTGCTAGTTGGTATCCGTTTTGAATCCCCCTTGGTGAGTCACACTAGTTTATGCCAACAAGGTTACTATGAATTTTATCCACAAATGTGTGGAAGCATATATTGGCTTTCAACACAAGGTTTTCCTTGGAATGTGTGTGTGTGTGTGTGTGTGTGTGTGAGAGAGAGAGAGAGAGAGAGAGAGTCTATTCACACTTCCTATATATTCTCTTAAGCATTACATTTAAGTAATTAAGATAAACAACCATAATTAGATATAACTTAAATCTAACCATAATTAATCATGTTTATATGAGTTATAATGAAATATGGTTAGAAATTGGCAATGGTGTTTGGTTGGTTGATAAAAATTGAAGTATTGTTATTATTGTTATTCATATTTAATTCCTCAACATATTTTCATCTCTTATGAGTCTCATGTGTATGTGGAAGCCATGGCCAAGCCAGATGCCAAATTGGTGTATGAGACCTCCTTTGCCCAACAATTTTACTGGTAAAGTCTACGGAGGTATACAAACCCTTCCCCCCCTCTGGATTTGAACATGTGATCTCTTAGGAGGAAGCACATGTTCTTAACCATTAGGCCCACCCAGACATATATATAATAATAATCTATTTTTAAGGTCAGGGCCAAGCCAGATACCAAATTGGTGTATGAGACCTCCTCCGCCCAGCGATTTGACTGGTAAAGTATATGGAGGTATAAATACCCTACCCCCCTCTGGATTTGAACTTGTGACCTCTTAGGAGGAAGCACACATTCTTAACCAATAATAATAGTTTACAAATCATTTAAAACTTACACCAAACTTTAATTCTGTGTAAAGATGTGTTATTTAAATGACACCTTCTTAATATGTGTTACTCAAATGACAACTTCTTGTAGGTTGATGTGTATGTTTAAGGAGATTGTTTAGCACATCGAGATAAGTATAAGTTTTGAATGACTTTGGTAAAATAGATACTTAATGATAATTACTTAACGAAAAGATATTTCTATAACTATTTATATTACTTATTTCATTGTAAAATTTAATATTAAAATATTTCAAAAAATTAAAAGTAAATATAATTATCCAAAATTAATAATTAAAAATTAATTATTATTATATATAATCTTTTAAACTTTCAAAACTCTATTTTATAATATAAAATATATTTCTATATTTTATAATATAAATTTTATTTAATTTAAATAATAAATTTGAAACATATTTATTTTACAAATTCATTTAAAACTTACACCAAAACTTAACTTTATATTTGTGTATGAAGATGTGTTAATTAAATAACACAAACCCAAAAAAACACTTAAAACACTATATTATTAATATTATTATATAATTAAAAATTCAACACGCTTAACTACAATCAAACACTATATCATCATGGCAAATTTGTGTGGTGCATGAACACAAATATTTATATCAAAATTTTCATGTCTAGGTATTTACCTATTAACTATGAACATGGTGGTGTTTAAGAATAGAACAAAACAAAATAATATAATTATGTTGATAGGCGTCCCCTCTATTGGAATTGATAGATTAATCATCCTTTTAATTACAAAATTTAATCAATGAATAAGATCGCAAGAACTAACTCCCTTGCATTTATAAAATCATACGTTCATCATGTTTACTTTTTCACTTTAACTACATGATTAAAAAATTACTATAACAATATATGATTACCACCACGTTTTGTAAAATTATTTATTTTATTTATATGAGATAGGCGGTTGATTACATGCGCCATGTTTAAATTTATGGAAGACAGGTGCCTCATATACCTGAGGCAGGCCGCTTCATATTCCTAAGGCAAGGCACGTTTTGGTTTTTGATGTCTGAATCGTCGCAGACGTTTAATATTCACCTGCTATTATCCAGAATGTGCTCAAATGACTATGCGTTTAATTATTCTCATGGGCACACCCATATTGCCTTCACTTTGTTTCTGCCTTGGTTGTTACTACATCCCTCCCTTCAAGCTCCTCGAACGTGTTCACTAATACGTAGTCGCCTTCACTTTGTTTCTGTGATTCATAAAGAGCTATATTGAGACCAACAACAGACGAATCCTCATCGTTATACCAGCAAATCAGATCCATTGGCTTCAATGGTGGGATGTTTCCCAGAAGACAAGTGATGAGTTTTTTTGGCTTGTCCCTTTCTCTTACTGAAGAAGTTAAAAAGTATAGTCATTATCTTTGTAGAGAAAATGAAAATAATTGAACCAAAGCATTTCAGGATCTATAAAGAAGAGTGTAAAAAAGAATATGTTAATGTCAGACATTGTATTATAATGACTGCATTCACTTCTCTTCCCTTTATCAACACAGAGAGGCCAGAAGATAACCCTGGGCACACCCATATTGTTGGCGACTTGCTCTGTGCATGCCATGAAGGTGTCTGTGATGATGAACGTGATGGGTGGAAACGATGGTGATTTCCCCTGAGCAGTTTTAAGGAGGTCGTCCAACACAGGGCCCATATTTTGCAGGGAAAGGACAAAGTTGATCAGGTTGGAGGTGTGGTCATGGTTTCCTGGTGAACCATCAGGAATATATAAAATTGAATTATTCATCCTTGCTGCTCCAATTCCAGATCGTCTTTGGATACAAGAGATTTACCATTCTTTGAAGCTTCCACCATGCGTATGTGTATCCACTCAGCATTGACGAAAGTAACAAAAACTCCCCTAATACACAGCAGCTAGGCCAAATTCATGAGAGCGTTAACATGACCCTGTACAGGAAATGGCACAATCACTACATGCAGAGCATGTTTCCCCTCTTGATTCATCATATTCATACCAATATTGCCAAATTGTATTCATTTCTCTTCCCTTTATCCACTACTTACAGTTACCTGCTATGGATTTGAGTTGTGAATTATGCAACTTGTGCAGTGGAGTTTACAATTACGCTCAATTCTTACTATCCTCAAATCATCATGGGCAACGCATTGTAAAAGGATTAACACGCGTAAAATTCCCTAAGACCGAAAAATTATCAATTGAACTTTGAAAGAAAAAGCTTCAAATTCGTTTATGTCTAGTTCATTTATTGTTTTGATAGAAGCATTTATGACAAACTCCCCTTTTCTTATAAATAAATTGATGTGTAAAGGTAACTCAATCTTTCAACATGAAATTAATATATTAATAGTGTAATGTATTAATAGTTCAATTAATATATTAATAGTTTAAGTGGTTCAATTAATATATAAATAGTGAAATTGGTTCAATTAATAGTGTAATGTATTAATATATTTTTAAATTTATTTCGTAGCCAAAATAATTTAAAAAATAAATAGATTAAGATAGATTTATTATTCCAAGTTTATAATGTCTATACATTTATTTCCCCACTTCTATTATATTATATAGATTTTTTTTTTCAAATTTGAAATTGGTTCAATTGATTAATATATATTAATAGTGGAATGTATTGATAGTTCAATTAATATATTAATAGTGAAAGTAGTTCAAATAATATTGAATGTATTAATATATTTTTAAATTTATTTAGCCAAAATAATTTAAAAGATAAATCGATTAAGACAGATTTATAATTCCAAGATAAATTTTTAATACCTAAATCATTTTTATTTCCCCATTTCTATTATTTTATATAGATTTATTTTTTCAAATTTATTAGTAATAAATTAAAACTAATTATGCGTCTATTTTATATAAGGTTGTAAAGCATGTACTTTCTCTATAAAGTTGTAAAGAATGTATTGTCAGTTATGTCGCAGTTAGGGTTTTAATAATTTTATGTAGGATTTAATGGGGAGATGTGATTTATGAATCCAGCACTCATCTTTTAAAGTTTCAAGTTTTTAATGATATATTAAATTATTTATATTGATAATGAAATAGTGTATAAAGGTTGTTTGAAGTTTTATATTTATTTAAATAGTGGTTAGAGTTTTAATAATATTATGTAAAGTTTTAAGTTTTATATGTGTATGAAAGGTTTGTCATGGTGTTATAATATGGAAATTATGTATTTGAAATTGTTTTTTACTAATTTGTATTTTTACCATACATTTTATGGAAACGTATAAATCATTTTATACAAAGTAAAAGATGATTTCATACATCTCATTGTGACTAACATTTCCCAACGTCGCACTGTGATGAACATTTCCCAACGTCGCACTGTGACGAACTTTTTCGAACGTCACAATGTGACAAAAAATTATTGACGCCACATTCTAATGACCATTTTCCCAACATTGCAAAAGTAAAAGATGATTTTACATTGTGTCAAGTGTTTCCATACATTGCATTATGATGAACATTTCCCTACGTCGCATTGTGACAAACATTTCCCAACGTTGCAATGTGACGACCATTTCCCAATGTCACATTGTCACAAACGTTTCCCATCCTCACAATGTGACAAACATTTCCCTTTTGTTATCAATGTCCTTAGGAAAAATATAAATCATTGTCTAAAAAAGTATAACAGGATTCCATACATCTCATTGTGACTAACATTTCCATTGCATTGTGACTAACATTGCATTATGATGACCATTTTCCTACGTCGCATTGTGACGAACATTTCCCAATGTCGCAATGTGACGACCATTTCCCAATGTCGCATTGTGACAAACGTTTCCCACCGTCACAATGTGACGAAAATTTCCCTTTTATTATCAATGTCCTTAGGAAAAATATAAATCATTGTCTAAAAAGTAAAACATGATTCCATACATCTCATTGTGACTAAAATTTCCAAACGTCGCACTCTGATGAACATTTCCCAATGTCGCGATGTGATGAACATTTTCGAACGTCGCAATGTGACAAAAAAAAATTGACGCCACATTCTAACGACCATTTTCCCAACGTTGCAAAAGTAAAAGATGATTCTACACTGTGTCAAGTGTTTCCAAACATTGCATTATGATGAACATTTCCCTACGTCGCATTGTGACAAACATTTCCCAACATCGCAATGTGACGACCATTTCCCAATGTCACATTGTGACGAAGGTTTCCCATCGTCACAATGTGATGAACATTTCCCTTTTGTTATCAATGTCCTTAGGAAAAATATAAATCATTGTCTAAAAAGTAAAACATGATTCCATACATCTCATTGTGACTAACATTTCCATTGCATTATGACGAACATTTCCATTGCATTGTGACTAACATTGCATTATGATGAACATTTCCCTGTCACATTCTAATGAACATTTCCCAATGTCGCAATGTGATGACCATTTCCCAATGTCGCATTGTGACGCACGTTTCTCATCGTCACAATGTGACAACCATTTCCCTTTTGTTATCAATGTCCTTACGAAAAATATAAATCATTGTCTAAAAAGTAAAACATGATTTCATACATCTCATTGTGACTAACATTTCCAAACGTCGCACTCTCACGAACATTTCCCAATGTCATGATGTGATGAACATTTTTGAACGCCGCAATGTAACAAAAAATATTTAATACATTTCCAAACGTCGCACTCTCACGAACATTAAATACACTAATACAATAATGTATTAATGCATTAATACATTAAATACATTAATGTATTTAATACATTAATGTATTTAAGACATTATTGTATTAAATACATTAATACATTAATTAATGTATTTAATACATTAATGCATTAATGTATTTAATGTATTAATGCATTAATACATTAATACATTTAATGTATTAATGCATGAAATACATTAATGTATTAAATACATTAAAATACATTAATGTATTTAATGCATTAATACATTAATGTATTTAATGCATTGATGTATTAATGCACTAATACTTTAATACATTAATGTATTTAATGTATTAATGCATTTAATGTATTAATGCATTTAATGTATTAATGCATTAATGTATTAAATACATTAACACATTAATGTATTAATGCATTAATACAATAAATACATTAATGTATTTAATACATTAATGTATTAAATACATTAATAATGTATTTAATACATTAATGTATTTAATGCATTAATGTATTAATGATGATGATGATGATGATTAACGTCCACTGAGACCTAATTGGTCTATCGGACCTTAAGAGGGTAAGTGATTACTTGTGATTCTTTAGAATTTTGTTTCTGTGCTTGAAAAGCATTAAAAGAAGCTTTCCAAGATTACCATACTTTTGTTGAGTTAAGAGGTTAGTAAGGGTGGTAGTGTGATCAATATTTTGAAAATGAGATCTAATATGGGTATAGGTCGGACAATCTAAGAGAAAGTGTTTTTCATCTTCAAACTTCTTAGTGTCATAAAGGTGACACACTCTTTCATCCCATGGCGTTTTAGGAATTGACCAACGCCGAATTTCACTATGGAGCTCGTGAGAATTTGTTCTTATCTTAGCAATGCTTATTTTTTTCTTTACACTTGGCAAAACAGATAGATAATTTTGATCTTCTAGATTAGGGTTGATTACATCTTTATAATACCTTAATTTTATTTTTTCCTCTAACTCTTTATCACACCACATTTTTTCTTTAAATTGTGATTTGACGTTTTTTTTAATAGTATCTTTATTCTACAAAATGGTTTCTTCCATGATTCCCCAATAGTTTAGCCAAGACTAGGCGTCTTTATGCCATCCTCACTTGAGTCGATGGTGCTTATGACCTGATTTTGAAGCAATTTTAGGTAGCCTCTTGTCTTCCATGTTGTTTAACTTGTTCTTATACATTAGGTATCTAGTCATAGCCATGCTCTCAATGGGGAAGAGGCTTGTTTCTACGAGGAGGATGGGATAGGGCGTATTTCCTTTAATTTTGAGATTACAGGTTATAAAATTCTTTTGTATTTGCTCTATCTTTCTCCATGATTTACGAGAGATACTACAGCCCCAGACTTCACATCCATAAAGAATAACAGGTGTAACAAGAGTCTCAAAGAGGAGTTTCTTTTTATCCCAACTCCAAAGATCAACTGATTTACAATTGTTTTCAAGCCCATAATAAGTTTTCCATCCCCCAATAATCCTTTTCTCAATGCTATAATTCCAATTGAGCTTATGGTGAATATCAATTCCAAGATATTTGTATGAAGTCACTTCTTCCAATTTGTTGGTGTCATATACAAAGGTATCATAAGGGCTCTTATTGGATTTAATAATCATGACCTTAGTTTTATCAATATTAACAGTCATACCCATATTGGAGCAAAAATCCTTGAGGATTCTTAGTTGGTTTTCAAGATCATGGGGACTCATTTCCATAAGAATGATATCATCGGCATAAAGAAGAAGATCGATAACTATACCAGTGAGAGTAGGGCCGACACAACCTGCTTTTTCCAAGAATTCTTCTAACTTATCAATGTATATGCCAAAGAGGGTAGGGGACAAGGGACAACCTTGTTTGACTCTGATATTGCAATTAATCTATTTTGACCAACCCTCATTGTTTTTAAATTTAGCAATAACATTCTCATACATCCTTATTGTAGCAGCCCTCAACTCGAGAGGAACTTTTATCTCTTCCAACCTATTCCAAATGTTTTTCCTAGGAACCATGTCAAAAGCTTTTCTAAAGTCAACAAAATAACAAAAAAGATTGGTTTTAGTATTGCGAAACTCCTCTGCAATGATCCTAAAGGTTACAACATGGTCCATAGTTGAATGATATCTCCTAAACCCACCCTGGCCTTTAGCTCTTTTACCGTGACTTTCTAGCCAAATGCTAATCTTCTTTTCCAAAATAATTCCATAAAGCTTGGCTAAAATTGGGCTAATCATAATGGCCCTATAATTAGAGGGAATGTTTTTATCCCCATTTTTAAAAATAGGAACAATGAGGCTTTGTGTCCAGGGTTTAGGGAAGCCCTACTTGACTGCTAAATTGAAGAGCTTGTGTATGTGAGGGATAAGGATTGGTCCTCCAATTTTTAAAATTTCAGCTTGGTAGCCTTCAATGTCCTTAGCTTTCCCATTTGCAAGCCACTTAACCCCGAACTCTATGTCATCTAAAGAAAAAACTTCTTCCTTTTTAGGGACAATAGGAATGGTGTCCATGGCATTAGGGAACTCGTAAAGACTTTTAAGGTAGGAATTCCAGTCCGTTAAGGGAATCCTATTATTTTCTT
>ML783798.1:733507-765118 GCA_009831015.1 Picea engelmannii
TTATGTTTTTGGTTCAACATGCATTGTTGTTTTACGTGGTGTCTGCTCTTGAGAATTAGAATGGATAGAGTCTCTGGTAGGGGGGGAACGCTAATAAAACAAAGCCAAGGGAGGTGAAGGAAAGGATTCTTCCTCCCATGCCCTAAACACCTTGTCCAGAGAAAAGAGAAAAGCCTATGATGTGGAGAAATTTTTTGAAGAAAAGTGCTCAGCTATGGCCAAGAAGGAGGTGTAGTATATGGAAGCGGAGGTAAGAGCGAAGCAATGAATGACTCCTAATGACAGAATTCTAGAGGAGGTTTGTGGATGGGTGGACGTCCCAATTCACTCTTGGACTCGGGATACTAAATACTTTAGAATAGTAGAGACATATTGGTCAATGAAAAGGTTGGTGGCCCAAGCCTTAGAGAGAGAAAAAAAAAGGAAGAGCAACAGGAGATCCTCCACACCCTCAATATTTTTTAGAGAAAATTTGAAGCCATGTGCTAGATGATTCAGTATCAAAATCATTGTTTATAAGGTGGTAGAAGATGAAGGAAAAGGAAACAAGTGGAGGGGTCCTTTAGCTAGAACCTGTGCCAACCCCATTGTGTTGGATACATATTCTTAGCAACCGTAGGATGCCAAGGATGGGGACAGGAATACATAGTTGGTCTTGGACGTGGTGGAGGAGGAGACTACACGTTATCCAAGTGCTTGATATCTAGTTTGATTATGTTTTTTCATGCTTTCTATTATCGTGAACAAACTTAGGCTTTTATTTCAATTATCCTCTTTTTGTGTTCTCCCTATGGGAAAAAAACTCAGTTATATGTGGTATAAAAACTGCTAATAATTACTTGGTTGGGGATATGGTTTCCTTTAGAGGTAAGTCCCAACCAGGTTCACGACTGTAAAACCATTTTTTTTTCGTATATAATGGAAAGTTGACTAAATATGTTTTTAGATTAAAAAAAAACATATATATAATTTAATAAAATAATAATCATATTAAACTAATTTAATTGTATTACAAGTATATTGTCAAATAACATTAAAGATGAAATAATGAAATAATGAAATATAAAAAAATTATTCCAATTAAAAATTAGTGAATAAAAAAAAACATCAATAATATCTCTATTTAATAATATTAAAAATTCATGAAAACATTTAAATATTGCAAAGTTATATTTATCATTCTAATTATAACATACATTAAATCATTAAAATTTAATTATGTAAAATTATTTTGTTTCATGAGTCAATTTTATAATTTCTTGTGTTTATTGATTTGTGATTTGTTTCATATAATTATTTTTAATGATCAATATTATGTTTTTTTAATGATGATGATGATGATTAACGTCCACTAAAACCTAATTGACATAAAAATAATTAAATTTAATTACTTATAATATTCATTTTAATTATATTATTATATTGCAATTTATAAAAATGATAATTTAATTTTATATTATATTTTTTATTTTTATTTTTAATACTAAATTATATCATAACATACAAAAGATTCGTAATCATTTTTATATTTTCCATTCAGAATTATATTTTTAATAAACATTTTGTGGATTAATTATGCATTAATTTCACTTTTAATAATAATTACATGATTTAGAATATGTCTTGGAAGATAAATTATTTAATATTTAGAATTCAATTAAATGGTTATTTTAGGAGAAGTTATCATTTTTCCATAGTTGCTTAGGAATGTTGGTGTAGTGGGTAATACATAATGGATTAAGTTTTTTATTTTTTAATGTTTTTTTCTTCCATTTTATTCACAACTTCATTGTTTTTTTTTTTTTTTTAAATAAAAAAGGGGTAGACCCTGCTATATTATGGAGGCAAAAAGCTTTTGCAAAATGTACAGAGAAGTATGCATGGAGTTACCAAAAATGCTGCCTATAATCGGAAACCAGCATAGGTAAAACAGAGTAGCATGATAAAGTGTAAAATCAAGTAGCAAAATAGAACTTAAACATTGTAGCATCTGTCCTGCCCGAAGGAAACCAGGACAGATGCATACAGTCCAAATATACATAAAACAGTGACAAAGTAAACTAGGAACCAAGAGCATAAAAACCTAGGTGCCAAGTGGCTTGTCATCCTCATCCTTCTGCCACGTGAACCCAACCGGGATGGCAAAAGCTTGCGCGCAGAGGGGGCATTTCCGCTTAGCTCGTGCGTTGGTAAAAGCATCAAGGAGCATGTCCATACTCTGTCCCATGGTGCGCGCCCGGTACTCCAAATCAGACAGGTGGCCACGAAGGTCAAACACCAGAGCCAGGTGCTCGTTCCGGAGGAGAGACCCATGCAAGATGCCACTCACATCCACCGAGCCCGTCGCCGCTTCCACTCCAACGTCGCACACTCGCTGCTCCCCAGCCACCTTTGCACCCACCGTTCCTGCTTCCTTCTCCTGAGTATCATGGCTGCTAACATTGTCATCACCAGGCCATGGAATTTCTTCCACAATACAGTCGGGGATGTAGTTGTCCTGAGCCCGAATGGGATTGCACTTCTCCTAAAGAGTCGCCTCAATCCTTTCCACTAGCGTCAAGTCCTCCATGGTTGGGTCTTCCACCACAACGCAGGGTGGAAACTCCTCCTCCGTTCCAGCATCCTGCACGTCTCGGCTGCAACCGGCTCATGGTTCGGCAATGGTGGCGAGGAGCTCCCGCTTCTCGGCCCTTACTTTTTTCCTGATGATGGAAGTCGCTAGAGCCAAGGCTCGCTCCAGCTGCTCTCTCTGACGCCTTTGAGCTTTGCGAGCATCCCAGGCCGCGCCACGGCGCGGTCTTCCTCTTTTCCAAGCCATGGGGAGCGAGCAGAGCGAGTACAATAAGAGACAGGTAAGCCAAGACACAATTGAATTTATTTGCAAGGCGCAGGCTGGCTTAACCTGTTCCGATTCAAGCTTAAATGGACACACCGAAAATGTAGAGAGTCTGAGCACGAAAGGATATGGGCTGCACCATAACAATCCAGCAAGAATTAGAGCCGAGGCAGGTGCAGCCCTGCTCTGTTCTGTCGTGAAAGAATTCATATAACCCAAAGCCGAGGCCATTTTCCAACACTTAACCTCTCCCGTCCCGAGTGCACTATTAATGAACTCGCGAGGGAGGCATACATTCAACTTATGTCTGCTGCAGAGGCCGTCCCGCATCGTTAATGTTGGCGTGTGGGTGGCGGCCCTCGGAATTTAAGCCGAGGCCGAGTGCGCCTCCAACTGTCTCCTCTTGGCCGCATGGCACCCCATCCGGGGCTGGGAAATCTCTGCATGCAAGGTCTCTGCAGCCCCTTGATAGATCTATTTATTCGGAGACTTGGGCCTGCCAATGTAGAAGATCTTCTTTTTCATCAACTCCTATATTAGCCAGGTGATCCGCAACCTTATTGGCCTCTTGCTTAACATGAGAAGGGATTAGAGTGAGATTGGAATTGGTAAGATCTCCGAAGTCCTCCAAAAGTCCAAAGAGTCTCCAGCTGGGGGAGATCCGCCAGGGAGGCATGCCGTGAAGGCTTTTGGAGATGAGTTTAATTATTACTAGGGAGTCTCCTTCAATAATTAGCCGGTGATACTGATGATGAGCAGTGATCTGGAGGCCTCTTATTAGACTAGTGAGCTCCGCCACATTGTTCGTAGTTTCACCCAAAAAGCCAGCTATTATATGAATAATTTTACCCGAGTGGTTCTGAAGAACGGCCCCAAAATCGGCTGGACTAGGGTTACCCCTGGAGGCCCCATCGAAGTTGAGTTTTAGGAACTCAGGGGGGGTGGGGTCCAAATCGTGGGACTGTTGATCCTCTCGAAGTTGGTCTTCCCTTGTGGCTGTGTGCGCAATTGCAAGTTCCAGCCTTCCAGAATGTCTTTTCCTCGGGCTTGCACTGCATGTCTTCATGGAGCCAGGCCTTGAATTGAATGGTTTCACGGATGAGCCACTTGACCCTTTCCCAAGTAGTGAGGGAGGGGGACTGTTTGGAGTTGAAGATCCTCTTGTTTCTTTCCTTCCAAATTGACCAAAGTATAAAGCCCGGTAGCAGTTGCCAGATGCGCTGGAGGATAGGGTTGTGGAAAGATATTGTTTCCCAATTTACTAAAGTGTCGTAGATGCTGTCTCGATTCCTCTGTGATCGTCGCATGGCTTGGGCTCCCCAATCCCAAATCTGATGGCTGTAGTGGCAATTGTTGAGGAGATGTTCCATGGTTTCCTCGTTGTGCTGACAGAGGGCACACCTAGAGGGGTCTGTGAAGCCTTTCTTTCAGAGGTTGTCCCATGTGAGGATACGATTTTGGGCTGTGAGCCAGAGAAAAAAGGAGACCTTCGGCCATAGAAAAGGCTGCCAGATTTTGCTCCAAATGGGATCAGGTATCTGGTTCGGAGGATTACCCTGTAACTGGTAAGCCTCTTTGACCGAGAAAATGCCAGAGGTGGAGTGGCCCCATCTAAGAACATCCGGTCCTTCTTTACTTGGAATTTTCCGATGTTGCATGCAATCCTGCCACGGTAGAAGGTCGATTTCCTCCCTGATCTGAAGATCAGTCCTGTTGGTTTTCCATTTTCGCCATGGTTGCCTTTCTTGAGTTGGGATCCAAAAATCCTTGACGATTTTGAATCCGTTATGCTGTAGCTTAAGCTTGATTGTGTGGAGGCTTTCCATATCATCAAGGGGAGGCAGTTGTTGCCATGAATCCTGCCAAAAAAGTGCACTTTCGCCATTCTTTACCTCCCAGAAAGCGTGCTTCTGTATCAGGGGCCGATTTCTCCAGGCTGTGTTCCAAATATTGGATCCTTGCGTCGGTTCGTTGAATCTTATTAATTGGTTAGATTGGGCATTTGGGGCGTACTTTTTCTTCCAAAGCTGCGCCCAAAGTTCTTGCGGGTGCTGCAGCCATCTCCACCACATCTTGGCTCCCATGACTTGGTTCATCTTCCCCGGGTCTCGAATGCCCATCCCTCCTAACTTTTTGGGTTTGCAGAGTTTCTCCCATCCAACTAAATCCCATTTCTTGTTGTTCTGGTTTCCTTTCCACAGGAAATTGCGTTGGAGGCTTCTAATAGCCTTAATGACCGAGCTGGGCGCTGCCAATGCTGTAAACAAATAGGTGGGCAGAGCTTGAAGGACTGACTTGAGGAGGACTAGTCTGGCTGCAATATTCAGTGGTCTAAAGGTCCAGTTGTTCAGTCTGTTGGATATAGATAATAGCAAGTTGTCCCAATAGATAGATTTGGTTGACTCTCCAGTTAAGGGAATTCCAAGATAAGTGGAAGGGAGAGAGTTTCTGGAAATGCCTAAATGTCTGGAGAGGTGATCCTGAACCGAGGCCGGCGTGTTGAAGAAGTATAACTTTGATTTGTCCAGGTTAAGCAACATGCCAGAGGCTTCCGAGAAGTCAGAGAGGATTGAGTTGAGCTTGGTGGCTTCTCTAACCGTGGGCATGTTCATGAGGAGTGTGTCATCTACAAATTGACTATGTGATGGCGCTGGATGAAGGTTGTAGAGTGGCAGCCCATCGAGAGATCCTTCGAGGACCGCCGCTTTGAGATAGCGGCCTAAGCCCTCTGCCATGATAACAAAGAGGAAGGGGGAAAGAGGGTCTCCTTGCCTTATACCTCTGGTGGAGCAAAAGGGTCGGGAAGGTGTGCCATTGACAAGGATTGAAAAAAAGGAGGAGGAGGTGAGCTTGAGAATCCAATCGACCCAGAGGCTGGAGAAGCCGAAGGATTCCAAAACCGACCGCATATATTGCCATCTTAGTCTGTCAAAATATTTTGAGAGATCAAGTTTGATAAGCATACCTGGTATTTTGCTCGTCTTTAGGGAGTGGATAACCTCAATGGCTAAGATGACACTGTCCATGATTTGTCTGCCCTCCACATAGCCAGATTGCTCATTGGAGATGATGTCCGGCAGGAGCGGCTTGAGGCGATTGGCAATGACCTTTGTGATTATTTTATAAATGACGTTGCAGAGGGAGATTGGTCTGAACTGCTTCGGGTGAGTGGCGCGCTCCTCCTTGGGAATAAGAGTAATAAAGGTCGCATTTAAAGTAGAAAGAACCTGACCAGATGTTCGAGATTCTTCTACGACCAGCCAGACCTCTTCCTTGATCATGTCCCAGCAGTAGTGGAAGAAGTCTGTGGTGAAACCATCAAGGCATGGTGCCTTACCAGGGGGCATGTCCTTTACAGCTAAGTCCACTTCAGACTGAGTGATAGGCCTCATCAGTGCTGTATTCTGTTCCGGATTAATCAACCAGGGTATGTGCCGAGTGACTTTTTGGATGGCCTCTTCCCTGTTTGCGTTGGTCTCTGTGAGGAGATCTTGGTAGAAGGAGTTGAGTTCTTCCGCTATTTGGTCATGGTCTCTTATTGGGGTGCCTTGATCATCCTCCAGCTGAGTGATGCGGTTGATGTATCTGCGATGTGTCATTTCCCTATGGAAGAATTTTGTGTTGCGCTCTCCTTCTTTAAGCCATTGGACTCTAGACTTTTTCCTCCAAAGGATCTCTTCCTGCTCTCTACAGACTTCCAGGCTTGCCATTAGTCCTTCTTCTTCTCTTTCCAGGTTTTGAGTTTGGTTCCCTGTTATGAATATTCGTTGAAGTTCTTCGAGTTGGCTCTCAATTTCCCTTTTCCTGAGAAGAATGTCGCCAAAGGTGTTCTTGTTCCACCTTTTTATGAGCAGTTTGAAGTTCTTGAGGCGCTGTTGGAACTTGTACATATGAGTGCCATGATCAATTTCTGCCTGGGCCCACCAGGTGCGTGCCAGCTGGTCAAAGTTTGGATGAGTGAGCCAGAACTTTTCAAAGCGGAAAGGCTTGGGCCTAGCAGGGAGTCCCGGGTCTAGACAGAAGACTATGGGCCAGTGGTCCGACCTCGATTTTGGAAGAATATTGGCTTCCAGAGCCTGATCGCTTTCCAGGAGTGCTTCTGAAACTAGAAAGCGATCCAACCTGCAGGCCACATGCTGGGGCCCTGTCCTTTTGTTGGACCATGTGAAGATCCCATTTCGGGTTTCCATGTCAACCAAATTTAGTTTCTCTATTAGGGATTTGAACCTGGCACTGTCTGGCTCCATCCTTTTTAAGCCTCCAGTTTTCTCCTCCAAAGTTAGGATCATATTGAAGTCACCTCCAATAATCTAGTGCGGCGAGAGAATGAGGGTTTGAATATAAAGCAGGGTTCGTAAGAAACCCTCCTTGTCCTGGAAGGATTGCGGGCCATAAACATTTGTAATGACTCCTTCATTGGAGGAGTCTAGAGCTCTGAAGTGAGCTGTTAGGGTACCTTTTGTGGAGAAGGGATGAGTCATAGTGACCTTTTGAGGGTTCCAAAGGATGGCTAGTCCTCCTGCCGCCCCAACAGAGTCCTGAAGGATGAAGTCCCTGCCCTTCCAGCTGCTCCGAAAAATACTTTTCGCTTCCCGTCCTGCACATTTGGTTTCCTGCAATAGTAATATATCTAGATTTTCTGTCTTAATGCAATCTTGGAGGATCCGCTACTTAGATCTTCCATTAAGACCTCTAATGTTCCAAGATATGGTTTTCATCATGAGGATGGTGGGGGGGGGTGGAGATATCCCTCTGATAACCTCTGTATCTGGCCTGAGTTGATCATTAAGTGGCTTGCTTCCTTTATGAGCTGTTGGGTTGGTTTGTGTCCTCGCCTCTTGTTCTCCTTCATGGATTTTTTGGGCTCGTGGCCCGGTTCTGATGAGATGCCCAGTCTAGCCGTGGAGCCTGTCGTGGAGTCAGTGAAAACTTTATGCACTTTCCTGAGCTGTTCTACTGGAAGATGTTGCAGATCCTTTTGATTAAGGGCTTCCTCCAGTTTTTCTAAATCTATCTCTGCCAGATCCATTTCGTCTATGAGCATGTTAGTGTCTTCTTCCCTGCCTGAGTGTGTTGACTGAGTGGTTGCCTTTGTATGAGTTGTGTGTGAAATCTCAGGGATTTTACCTTTCCCTTGCATTGAGTCTTGGTGGGGAATCTGTATTTCCGCCTCTTTTTGAAGCTGATTAAGAGCTTCAAAGGAGTTCTTGGAGGGGGTTTTTGCAGCTGAGCTCTGGTTCTGTTTTTTTGTTGGATTTTTCTGCCTGCCTGTGACGCTGGTAAAACCGTCCTTCTGCTTGACTTCGGCTGGTTTGGGGGCTGAGGCGTTCAAGGGGCATTCTCTGAACAGGTGTCCATGCTCATGGCATTTTCTGCAGCGAAAGGGTATGTGCTCGTAATCTATTGTCTGGTTCCATTCCTCATCCTGGTATTCCAGTGTGATAGAACCTGGTAAAGCCTTTGAGATGTCCATGTAGACACAGATTCGGGCATATGAAGTGTATTTCCTTATTTTAGTGGCTTTCGAAGTTTTAACATATTGTCCCACCGTGTTTCCTATACCCATGAGAATTTCTTCCAGCCAAAATTCCTGGGGCAGGGAGTAAAGCCGTATCCAGACCGGGGCTCTTGAGAAATCCTCTTGCTCTGGGCTGAATCTGTCGGTCCAAAACCTTAAGAAAATGCCTGCTGAGTTATAGAAATATGGGCCATTATCGAATATTCTATCCTTGTCTTCTAGGTTGTACAGAATAATTGTAAAGAATCCTTTGGAGCTGAGTTGTACCTCCTAGTCTCCCTTAGGGTTCCACCAGTCCTTTATCCAGCGAGTGAGATCTCTCTCAGTTGGCCAGAGGCCTAGAAATTTTCCTATTAGTGCGTGTTCCATCAAAATTGGGTGTGTTCCCCCACCCTTGTAGATTTAATCTGATAAAGCGGTGGTTTTTCCATTTGTGGGATGCACTTACCTGGCAGCCAGTTTTTGGAAGCTTGCGTATGTGATGAGTTGGGCTCGTGCTCCATTTCTTTGCCGTGACTTTGCTCCTGGGTAAAGAGTTGATCCCTCAGATGCGTCGGCGGTTCGAAGGCGGGCCTCTTGGCACGTGTACCAGATCTATCGCTGGCAGCTATGTCGCTGTATGAGGGGGGTTTCCCCCCCTCTTTCGTGCTCATTGTGCGGAGAGAAAGATTCCTGTGAGGTGCTGACCTTCAAAGCAACAAAGCAAATGGCAGTATTCTGACGTGCGTGCAGGCCGCAGGCAGACACGGGCAACCATTATCATTCATACAAAGGCAACCACTAGTGAAGAACCCTAGTGAAGAACCCTAGGTTTTTTTCTTCCATCTATCATTCACAACTTCATTGTTATAAACATTTACATTATAAGTTAATTTATTTATAAATATATAGTTTTAAGGGTTGGTTTAAGTGGTCTTGAGCTTGATGTCAGATTTCTCTCCAATGATTAGTTTGGGAGGTCATGGGTTCGACTTTCTTGATCTCCTTGGGGTTAGTGATGCAGGAGCATCTTTGGTTATGGGCAATCCACATCACCCAAAAACATATCAAATTTTGTACAAGTTAAATTAGGACGAATAAGGATCACTGCAAATCCACACTACAGGATTGGTGTTGCAAATCCTACGCTGCAACTCCACACTATAGGACTAGTGTTGCAACTCGCTCCAACTCCATGCTACAGGATTGGCGTTGCAACTCCTATGTTGTGACTACACACTACAGGATTTGCGCTGGAAACTTTATGCTCCAACTCAACATGTTGATTCCAAACTCAATCCACGGAGGTCATGAAGCTTAAATTCCAAGTGGGAATCATTGGTGAGGGAAGGGGAAACAAAATTGAATTGAAAAACAACTGGACATCGAACAAGCATGACCATTCATCTTCCCAATGAAACAGGAAACAAATCAGCTGACAAAAATGACATAAAAAGAAGGGGAAAGAAAGATGTAGGGGTTGATTCGAACCAAAAGAAAGGAAGGTTTCCCTAAGTTTGATTGGAAGTGACTAAGATAACCACCAAGAACGATATCGAGAAGAGACGATACAATTTGCAGAAGAAAAACATAGTGCATCAGTTCTAGTCTAGTGAAAAAGATGTATTTCTCAATTACATTGTAATAAGGGGCATTCTGAAATCAATAATAAAAGAAAGGATTCACAACTTGTTTGTGTTCTTTTGGTTGTAATTAAATTCCTTCTATTCCAGTCTTAACAACAATAAATGAATTGTCTATTGTGTGCTTGAATATGAGTTTCGTTGTGCATTCTGAAGGCAGAGCATAGTCTTGTAGGGATTAGAATTGATTTAGGTCTGTGAGATGCATCAAGTTGTATCAGAGCAGGTTCAAGATCCTGAGTTGTGAGAGTACAGTGCCTGGAGGTAAGGCTTGTGAATGTTGGTCTGAGTGAGGTTCGTAAGACAACTCATAAGGATGTCATCGCAAAGAGAAGGAGCAGCATGAGGAGGTGTGATGAATAGGGAACTCAAAGAATTAAGAAGAAGAATAGAAGAGTTGGAGAATAGAAGAAATGGATAAGTTGAGTTAGATTCTGAATCTGAAGAAGAGGTTGAAGTTGAAAATAATTCTAAGGATGGAGACCCAACAATGCATTTGATATCCTTCTTGAGTAACAGAGGTAGTGTGAGGGTTGAAGTTTCGTGCTATGATGGTAGTTTGAAGGCTGAAACTCGTATAGACTGGATAGGTGAGATCGAAAGATACTTCGAGTATGAGAATGTTCAAGATCCAAATCGTGTTCGTTTTTCCATTACGAAGTTGAAAGGACATGCTGCACTTTGGTGGGATATGTTGCAAAAAGATAGAGTAGATCACGAATTAGAGAAGATTAAAAATTGGAAGAATATGGTGAGTAAGATCAAAGAGAAATTTATGCTTATTGACTACCAGTAGAACTTGTGTAAACAAGTACAAAATCTTAAGCTTAAAGAGACATTCATGCGTGAATATACGAAACAATTCTTCAAGTTGTCACACAGGTCAAGGATGAAAGAACCAGAGTATCAAAGAGTGGAAATATATGTAAATGGAATGAATTACCATATTTAGGATGAGATGAGTACACATTACTTTTGAAATGTAGACAAAGCCTACCAAGTTGCTTTGGAGGTGGAAGAAAATATTTACTAAATAATATGACAAATTTTTTTGGGAAAATGAACTAGAGGCATAGGAAGAGCGAGTGCTACTAAATACAATGAGAAGGAAGATGAGACGACCAATAGTAAACATACAAGAGGAGGAGGAAGCACTTGAAGTGAAGTTGACGAGCTTGACTCACCACTTCCTCGCTCTCCTGGGAAGGATTTTATTAATTAAGTTTGTGATCCTTTCCATTCCCTTGTACCTTTTTATGTTTTGGTCACTCCTTTAAATGTCTTCAAAAGTATTAGAAAGTTGCAAAAGACTTTCCTATGGGGAGGAGATATTAATGAAAAGAAGTGGGCCTTTGTAGCCTGGAATAAGGTGTGTATTCCCAAGGAATCTGGAGGAATCAGGATCATAGATCCTCTACTTATGGGAAAATATCTGGCAGCGAAAACCTAGTGGCAGTGGATAAAAGGACCTAGAGATCTATGGTCCAAAGTTTGGAAAGCGAAGTATGCTTCCAATATCCCTAAGGCAAAATTGATTTGCATGGATTGTGAGCATCCTGGATCCTTAATTAAAATAATTCTTGTAATAACAGAGGGTTGGTTCATCAACATTGTGTCTGGGAAGTACAAGATGGTAAATCTACCCTCTTCCATGATGATGCTTGGGAGAAGGAAAATTATCAAGGAAGAGGATAACTTTAAACAATTTAAAAATTCCATGATCTAGGAAGGATGGACCCATGTATGTCACTACTAGGAAGAGTAGCCAGGAAACACTTACTCTTTAGAAAGGAATTGGAAAAAATGTGAGACCTGACTGATTTCTTGGGAACCAAGAGATAGACAATATATGGATGCCAAATTGTAGACCAAGCATATTAAACATTAGATTGGACCTGATATGGCCTGGAGTGACATGTAATCATTTGTGGCCGCCACTCCACCATGCATAAAGGTTCATCAAGGAACGCATAGGAAATGTCTAATATGTTGAGTGGTGAGGTTGGTGGACTTTAAGGAGTAGGGTACATCACCCCCCAACCTAATTTTTGAAATAATGTGGCTAACAAGTGTTGTGAATTCATTGTACAGTGCAAGGACACACAAGTTAATGATATGGTGATGCATATTGAAGGAAGGGTGTACAAAGAAGAAGCTTGTTAATCATGTTCTAATAAAGTGAATTCTAGATGATGTGAGAATGATGAGAACTCTAGGAGGAATCAAGTTATTTCCTTACTTGACTGAGTTTGAGTCTTTGGCTACTCAAAATATTCTTTGGAGCACAAAATGACTATATCAGGATATTCGGTTGTGGTGTGCATGAGGGAGGTCAACCCTTCAATCCTTAGGTGAGATATCCTTGAATGAATTGTCTTTGATATGTGTGCTCTATGCTCTGAGGGTGGTCTAGTCTTTAGGAGATTTTTTGTTTCATAAATCAAGGAACTAGAAGGGAGCATGGGTTTAGGCTGGTGTTGGATGCAGGCCTAGCCAGGAAGAAAGGATACTTTTGGAGGAAAAGCATGAAAAAGACAGTTGTAAGGAAAAGAAGCACATGTAAGAGAAGAAGGTGAAGCGCACATGCAAGGAAGACCTAACGATGCTAGGGTTATAGTTTTTGTAATGCATTGTAATGGTTGGTGAGCTGAGGATATAAATAAGTAGTACTGAGAAGATGTCAAGGGGAACAACAGATGGAGAGAGAGAGAGAACTGTAAGAATTTCATGAGTCATTAAGTTGGTGAGCTAGAGAAGGAGTGAGTGACTCGATCTCGAGGGTTAGATCACAGGTTGAGGATCCTGGTGCGGTCTAGTCAGCCTCGCAGGGATCGAGGAGCTTGTGTAAAAGGGGGAGAACTAAGATTGTAACCACGTGTGGCGTGATATATTTTTGAACTATAATAAAATCTCGAGAGTCAGATCTTTGTGGATGTATCCCAGGAGGGGGTGAACCAAGGTAACACTGTGTTATGTGAATGAATGCATACGTCTTTATGTCTGGTTAGTTGACGAATGTTAGATAAATGAGCAACTAAGTAGATATGGTATTCCCCATGCATGTAGAATGAATGTTATAACTAGATGTTGGATTAAATGAATAAAGTTTACGGCGCACAACCACAGATCTCACTCATATTAAGGTTGCAACCACCTGAGTATTGCAGCCACCGATAGAGCTATATCGGGTGAGACTGCGTAGTACACTCTGTGTGTTGCGTTGCCTTCTGGTTTACCAGAGGGGTCGATAGTTTTAAAGGGATTTTGTTGGGAAGCTTATTAAATCTGAACTAGGGTCAATCTATGATGGTCAGTTAGAATCAAAATTACTCAAGACTAAAATAAGAGAGATACCAAAGCCAACAAATGGTTCTGTTGTCGGTTGTGTGAAAGAAAATGGGACTGATTATGTGAGGTTGGAGGAATATGCGTCCTTGAAAGAATGAGAATCTAGTTGGCAATGCTGAGACCATGGAATCCCATGAAGGCAGAGATAGAAAGCTAGTTGAAGACAAATGATTTGGAGTTTGCACAGAAAGATAACAGAAATCCAAGGTTAACACCGTGCAAATATCTAGACAAGTACGTATTCAGTGACTTGCATGAAGTATTTTTCTGTGATTTCCCGCATGTACTACAGGAATGGATAAAAATATTGAAATACAACCACCCTACAAATCGGATCAGACAGCTAGAGTGGAATCTTGAAGAAATCGGGCAACTACAATGAGATGATAATAAGTTTATGTGCACAGTATATTTCTGGTTAGACAACATTGTTGCAGGATTTATCACAGAATTTGTAGTAGATACAGCGAATTCGTACATCGCATATGAGAAAGATTTCTTGAAGGGACCTCAAGGAAGGTACATCATATCGTAATATACTTCCATTAATATATTTCTATATAACAAAGGTGTAATGACAATGGAGTCAGACAGCTAAACTTCCCTGCATGCATGGTGGAAGGGGGGAAGCACTGACAGGAGAGGGAGAAATGGAAGGAGAAGGGGATAAAGGGAAGAAGGAGGAGGCCTTGGACCCAATTATGATGGAAGAAGACCAGATCAAGAGGATCATGGAAACAGCTGGAAAGACGTGTAGTGGAGTACCCTACCAATATAAGGTAAACACCAAGAAGAGAGTTGTAGTCACGAGGGAAGGCTTGGCAAGTGATGAAGAGGAGGTAGAGGATCTCCGGGCTATGGAACAGATTGAGGAAATCATGCATGCAACATATGAGAGGAATATGATAGGTCCAAGACTGGAAATAGAAGGAAGCACTCCTATCAAAAAAAATTCCTGATGATGGACAACACTAGTTTGGTCTGAAACGTCGAAAATCAAAAAACCTATGCGATTAATCTGAAAGAACTCTTTGATCAAAACAATGGTTGCAAAAGCCTTAGAACAGAGAAACTCTTATCCATATCAATGTCAGTGTGGAACCCATAAACCCATGTGCGAATAATACACCAAGAAGAACACCATCATTTATATAACCGAATTTCGGGAGAAGGAAGACAGCAAGAAGTACATCTACACAAGGAACAACAACTGGGGGAGCCAGTTCAAGAAGCATTAGTCAAGTATCTACACCACGCGAAGGGAGTAATTTAGCATTCAGGATGGCAGGACATGATCCAACCATCAGGTTACCAGAATTCAAAGGAGAGGCGTCAGAGGACCTAGAGAAGCACCTTTTTATCTGTGAAAATATATGGGAAGCAAAACATATCACAAACGAGGACACTAAATTGGCACAGTTAGCTATCACATTAAGAGATCGTGCACTGGATTGGTACATGAGTTTAGTTGCAAATAGTCTGTCAGGGACAACCAGATGATTGGATATATCAAAAAGTTGTTGATAAATGAGTTCCAAAATCCAAGTTCAAAGGATTAATACATGAACGAGATGATAGAGACTAGAAAAAAATCAGGAGAATATGTATGGGAGATTGACCAAAGATTCAAATGAATGAAGGGAAATTTGAAATACATATCAAATGATTGATAAATTCACTGCTACCACACTTGAAGTATCAGTTACGACAACAGAAGTTTCATATGCATGCAAAGGCTCTACAAGCAACCCTACAACTGGAAGAGAAAAAATATCAGAAGACAGATCCAACTATAAAGGAGTTGAAGGAGGATCTGAAGAAATTAATGTTCCAGCTAAACCATAACAAAGGTAAGGACAAAAGAGAAGTCATTTGGTGTACCACATGTAGGACAGAAGGGCACCATAAGAATGAATTTCCAACATTTGCGCAGTACATGGCAGTAGGAATGCCAAACCCATTACCTACAGGAGGACTCTGGAGTGAGATCTGTAAGAAACCAAGTCATGATCCATACCACTACCCAATGATGCAGAAGTACCAGACAGTACCGAAGAGATCGTATTGCAAATTTTGCAAGTCAGTAGGACATGACGACAAAGATTGTAGAACCATGGACCTTCTAAGGGAAAGAACATTAGATGCATACAGGGTGCAGGAAGAAATGATGACTAGGCAAGTTGCACCTTAGTTTAACCAAGCACCAACCCCATACAATACTGTGCAGCAGCAGTATAACACCATGCAACAACAATATAGCAATATGCAACAGCAGTATAATACCACACAGCCACACTATAATACCACATAGTATAATCAAACGCCTCAGTATAATGCATCGCGAGGGGATCGAGATGGCTACAGAGGTGGATAAAGAGAAAGAGGAGGTTTTGAAAGAGGTAGAGGACCAGCGGTATGTCACAATTTTCAACAACTAGGACACTATGCAAGAGAATAACCACTTCCACCAGTGACATGTATGTATTGTCGCTCATCATATCATGACACGGAAGAATGTTCGACACTATTAGGGAAGATCCAGGAGAAGAGAAATCAGATCAATCAGAATGTTCAGTGGATTTCAGCAGAAGCGAGGGATGAAGGAAGAACCATCAACATAGTTACACGAGGAGGAGCTAAAATAGAAAACGACGCAGTAAGACAAGATCCAACACAACACCAATGGGTGAAGAACAATGTCAAACCAAAGAAGTGGTTTGATGCACAAAATGAGAAGGAGATATTCAAGCAAACCAAACAAGAATTCTTGAAGCTAGACATTGCATCGACATCAACTGTGCATCATAATAAGGAAGTACTAGAGTACGAGATGCCTCCATCGTTGGATCACACCGAAAAACCACATCCACTGGGAAAAGTAAGTACCATTAAGGGTTTTTTGCAATCTTGTGTTAGACTACTAAATGATCCATCCTCTGTTAAAGTATTACAAAATATGTTAGAAATATGTAGCATAGAAGCAAAAGGAAAGTTAGGACAGAAAATAGTTAATCACCTACATACAAGGAGGAGAACAACTAGGGAATTCAGGGTGAACGCCAACACTGGATATTTCAACATGGGAGATATCATACTGGATTTAGGATCTGAAGTCAATGTATTACCCAAGAAGACATGGCAATGTATGGGAGAACCCACATTAGGATATTCACTTGTTCAGCTGAAACTAGCAAATCAACACAGAGTTCTACCAATTGGAAGACTAAAAGGAGTGACAATAGACCTAGATGGAGTACGGACTAAAGTCGACTTCGAAGTAATCGAGATAGTGGATGTCACAACACATTATCCAAAATTGTTGGGCTTGGATTAGTCATTTGATAACTAGGCCATAATCAACGTAAAGACACGAAAGATGACCTTCGAGTCAGGAGAATACAAAGTCATTGCACCATTGGACCCATCAGAAGGGGAAAGGTTTGTAGAACCTACTTGCTTGGACCTGGAGGAAATCAACCAGTAGTATAGAACAACTATGCGAGATGAATATTTTGTGAACCCAACTGCAGATGGGGTACTCAGTTAGCGAAGCATCACCTCATGTGCATCAAACTCAAATACAGACTTGGAAAACTGGCAGCAGAGGTTACACGAAGTCTCCACAAGAAGATGCGCAAGAATAGACCGTGCAGTAAGATGGGTAGGTATGAATATAAGGGAACCTCCCAACTTCCATGGGGTGAATGACCTAGAAGCATTCTTAACATGGTACGAAGATGAAGTGTTATAAAATCAGAGGCTCTTATCCCTGGATATAGCACTAAAGGCAACACCTGCAATATGGTGGGGTTCGCACAAAGAAACTGTCAAGGATTGGTACCAATGTAAGCGGTTACTGCGCATTAGGTTTGGCGCAGAACAAGGAAGCAACCAACTACAAAAATATGATGGACAGGGGGCACTAGCAGAACACTTGGAGAAGTGCAGAGTGTTATGTAAAATGACACCACCGAAGGAATGGCCTCATCATTTTGTGCACACATTAGAAGGTATCCCAACAAACTGGTATACAGACCAGGAATTGTGCATAGGAACTACGAGCTAGACAGTATTACAACAGAACTTTATAGTCACTTTCTCATTTGAGCATGAGAACCCCAACATAGATGAAGCACTTAAACAAATCATAGGGGTGATATTCATTAAGGAACCGAAAATTGAATTCATCACAGAAGAAAAACAACAAAACATACAGACAGTAAAAGAACTATTGTCATGCTACCATGTATAGGAAGAAGCACCAGATGAAGATGACCTGCGCGATATTCAGATTGAGGAAGTTGAAGGTGAGAGAGAAGTGGAAGCTCCACCTATGGAATTGGAAGTAATTGTTGCATCGATCAAGGTGAAGAAAGTCAACATTGGGACAGATGAGAATCCCAAAATGGTCAGCATTGGAGACTACTGGGATGAGAAAACAATAAAAAGTATAACAGAGTCACTGTGCGAGTACAACGACCTGTTCCCAACAACGTTCACAGAAATGAAAGGCATAGCAGGAGAGCTAGGAAAAATGAAGATACCGCTCAGAGTTGAGGTAAGACCGATCAGACAACGACCATACAGACTAAACCCAATATATAAGAAAAATGTCAAATCCAAGATCAATAGTATGTTGGAGGCTGGAATCATAGAACTTGTAGAAGAGTCCAAATGGGTAAGCCCAATGGTAGTTCAGAAGAAGAAACAAGGGGGGATAAGAATATATGTTGACTTGAGGAAGTTGAACGATGCGTGCCTACATGACCCGTTCCCTACTTCGTTCATAGATGAAGTCTTGGAGAATGTAGGAGGACAGGAAGCTTATGCATTCACCGACGGATTCTTAGGATACCATCAGATCAAGATAGCACCAAAAGATAGATACAAGACCACTTTTTCCATGGAATGGGGATCCTATCAGTATACAGTCATGTCGTTTGTATTGAAGAATGCACCAGCGATATTCTCCATAGTAGTCATAGTTGCATTCAAAGGGTTTATCCACCAGTTTCTAGAGGTATATCTGGATGATTGGATAGTCTATAGTTTGTTGAAAAACCATATAGAGGTATTGCGATTGATGTTAGAAAGATGAAAGCAGTGTCAAATATCGTTAAATATCAAAAAGTGCATCTTCGGAACACCTTCTGGGATACTATTGGGCCACATAGTATGCAAACAAGGCTTGCTAGTAGATCCTACTAAGATTTCCATAATTGATAAACTAACACCACCAAAAATAGTCTGCCAATTGAGAGCGACATTGGGGCACACAAGATACTACAACAAATTTATAAAGGGGTATGCGAAGATCACTGCGCCAATGGAGAAATTGTTAAGGAAAGAAAGTAAGTTTCATTGGAATGAGGATTTTCAACGTCGATTGGACACCCTGAAAGAGAAGATGGTAACCACACCAATACTGGTATTCCCAGATTGGGAAAAGACGTTCCACGTCCATGTAGATGTGTCAGCCATAGCTCTTGGAGTTATACTAGCACAACCTATTGGGTATGTGTTATATTCTTTGCACAAGTAAACGTGACACCTACCTCGGGAAAAGTGTCATGTATTTAGGTGGTTTTTTCGGCACATGGTTTTTGCCGATGGTTTTCTATTTCCAGTTAAGGATTAGGGTTTTGGGCTAATCCAGGTCATTGGGTTAGCATTTTGGATGTCGCTGGCTCCTATATGTATATTGTATTGTAAACAATGTAACACAATGAATGAATATAATATACGCTGGTTTTCCCGGTTTGGGTTTCCAGGGGAAAAATCTCTGTGTAATGTTTGTATTTTCCATTGTATCTTTTCTGTTCTTTTCCGAATATCTGTTTACAGTAGATATTGTACAAGGTTAGAATTTACACAACCATGAGCAGGAGAATTGGACCATCCTATAGCATTTTCTAGCAGAAAATTGTCAGAATCGGAGCTAAATTATAATACCACATAAAGGGAAGGCTTAGCGATGGTCTATGTGCTTCAAAAATTCAGGCATTATTTATTGGGGAAACATTTCAATATGTTCAAAGACCATTCAACACTCAAATACCTTGTCAACAAGCCAGTGTTAGGGGGGGGGATTTGTAAATGGTTATTGTTGTTCTAGGAATTTGACTTTGAAGTGATAGTCAAACCAGGGAAGTTGAATGTAGGACTTGATCACTTGTCAAGGATCACGAATGGGGAGGAAACTACAAATCTAGAGGAAAAATTTCCCGATGCACAGCTATTTTTAGTCCAGATAGCCGATGAATACTTCACAGACATCATCCAGTACTTGAGTACAGGGACTGTGCCATAGGAATTCAACACTGCGCAAAAGAAAAACCAGGTAGTCAGGGAAAACTATTGATTGATTGTAGGACACTTATACAAAATGGATGCAGATAGTATCTTGAGAAGATGTGTGTTAGAGCATGAAAGACCAAGGATCTTAGTAGAAGCCCATGAGGGAATAACAGAAGGACATTATGAAGGAAAAAATACTGCGCAGAAGGTATTTTGTGCAGGACTATGGTGGTTGATTGTTCACAGAGACACAAAGGACTACTGCCAGAAATGCAATGTATGTCAGAGGGTTGGTAAACCGAATAGAAGGGATGAGATGTCGTTGAGACCTCAAGTAACCTTGCAGGTGTTCGACAAATGGAAAATAGATTTTGTGGGACCAATTAACCCACCAACAAAAAGGTCAGGAGCGAGGTACATTATCACTGTGCTAGAATACTTAACAAGATGGGCAGAAGTAGCACCAATAAAAGATTGTAGTGCAGAGACAACAACAAACTTCCTATTTGAGCAAGTGATCACTAGATTTGGCTGCCCAAGGATTTTGATGAGTGACCAAGGCACTCACTTCATTAACAGTACTATTAGAGCTATGACTGAGGAGTTTGAATTTTATCAACAAAAGAGTACACCATATCACCCTCAAGCAAATGGAATAGTGGAAGCCTTTAACAAAATCCTCGAGACTGCACTGACAAAGATCTGCAACATTAATAGGGACGATTGGGACTTGAAGATACCAACAGTATTGTGGGCGTACAAGACCACATGCAAAAAGTTGACAGGACAGACACCATTCATATTGGTGTATGGGCAAGAAGCAATAGTGCCATTAGAATTTTTGGTACCTAGTCTGCGCGCAACAACAATTACAAACATGACAGAATGAGGCACAGTACAGGAAAGGTTAAGTCAGTTGATGATCATGGAGGAAGACAAGATTTTAGCAAGGTTTCATCAAGAAGTAAAGCAAACAAGGGACAAAACTTGGTATGATAGACACATCAAAAGGAATAATTTCAAGGAAGGAGACTTAGTCTTGGTGTATGACAATAAATCTCTTCAGCACCCAAGAAAAATTAGAATGCATTGGTTAGGACCATACGAAGTAAGACTGTCACAGATGAGGGATTTGTACAGTTGAAGGATTTAGGAGGAACAGAACTCGGAGGAATGATCAATGGGAGCCGAATGAAGGTGTATAGGGACAACCGACCTCCCAACACTTTAAAAACAAAAACAAACAAACAGAGGGGTTACCACGTCAGACATCAAAAGATAGCAACACAGGCGTAGTGCGCCAAAAAGAGAATGATCAAGTGCACCTGAAAACGCTAGCATGATGGAGAAAGGACCAACGGTCACTAAAAGGTAGAATCAACGGAAATGGAGGGTACGACAAATAAGTGCCAGCAGATGGTGGATACCAAAATTAAATGACAAGAACGATGGACAAGACGTCGCATTAATTGCACCAACTAGCGATGATAAGGGAAATCAATGGAAAGTAGGTGGGAAGCGTCAGTTCATTTAAAACATAATTTCGGTAACATCCCCAGGAAGCTTCACACAATTCCTATATAAGCCATCCCATGCCATTGGGAAGTTTATTGTGAAATTGAGAAAATCATGGAGCAATAGAGGATACAGAGCACAAAGGGAATTTTCAGAGGTTACAGAGTCCACTAAGCTCGATGGAGAATACTTCTACCACCATGGAACCACCCAAACTGGGAGAGTCGAGCCAGACTTGCAGACGACCTTGAAGCAACGTCAGACCACCACTACAGCCACAAGGAAGCGAACAACAACCACCTCAGCCTCTAGAAGTCATCAACGTGGACGAAATCTCATCGCCTGATATGACACCAAGAAGCCCCACACCAATAGTGGAGGAAACCCAGCAGAAAACACTATTGGGCATGGACATTGATGTGTCGGATGGGGGACATGACCAACAGGTTGAGGACGCAGGAAACCCTTCGCACCTTGAAAACCTTGAAGAATCCTCGAGAGTCAATGGGACAACCCCAAACCAGCTAGAAACTGACATGCCAGAAAGGTCACACACAACCATGCTAGAACAGCCACAGGAGGGCACAGTGGAAGATGTCACCAGTCGGGCAGAGGAGTATGTAGAAGATAGAATGATGGAGGTTGGAACCTTGATTCATCAAGCACAGCGAAAGGGAAAACAACAAGTACCACAATCACCGTTCAAGCAAGCCACCACAACCATAGTCTTGTCGCGCATTTCGAAAGGGGTACATATCGCAGGTAACATGTTAGGCCACATGGAGAAATTGTGGTACTCAGACCATGATGTGACTGACACAGACAAGTTGTTAGAGTTTTCCAAGAAATTTTACCTGGAAACTATGGGTATAGGACACTTTGGTGAACCAATTAACCAACCAAGCCAGTGGGCAGCCGAACTGGCCAAAACCAGGATTCTAGGCCTGTTGGACATCCCACACTTTGGGAGGGGCCGAGACGCAAACAATTGCATCAAGTAGTTGATGGAAGTTACCCATGGAAGATACCTATGGCTAGAATAGATCATCTCAATAGACGTGGAGCTCGTTGCATACATCACAGGGCTGCTAACATGGGGGGATACACCCACGCAGTTCCTTGATGACAAGACGAAGAAGAAGGAATTGGCCGAGGAAATGAAGAAGAAGTATGGTACAGAAAGGGGGTCGTGCAGAATCATAATCAAGCGTATTAGTGACGCGGTGACAAGAATGGCCACAAAAATCATGGCATGCAAATTACTCAGGAAATGTCGCAAGGAGGAAGTCCATGTCGAGGTTGTCGCAGCTGCAACACAGTGTGTGGAAGGCACCACACTCAACTGGACCCCGGACTTATTGAATCTATTCTTGGAAGACTGCAAGGACGCGCAGGACCTGGGGATGTAATTTCACTATTTGTGGCTACTCATCTTGATCGCCTTGGTCGGATGAAAGGAGCCTAAGTATTCATTCTTTGTCACGATATCCATTCCTTTCCATGCAATGCAATAGCTATCATTGGGGAGCACCCAAGACCCCAAGAACAAAAGGGTGAATGCAGGCATGTTTGAAGGATATTAAAATGACTTGCAGGAAATCATCGCCAATACTTGGTGGATTACACCAGAAGTGGTCACACAATATCATTGCATAGCTAACTTCAAAGCGACCAAGCATACAAAGTGGATCCAAGCATGGAAGGATATCGACAACCAATGGCTACAATTGTGGTACTGCATCAAGGAAGAGGACATAGAAATGACCATCAAGGATTGGAACGATGACTGGAGGATTCTGGTCCTGAATCAAGAGATTCCCATAGATAAGAAGGGAGAGACAGGGCAGGAACATACACCTGCAAAAAAAAAAAAAGTTCCCAAGAAGCCAAGGACCGGTCAAAACTAGGTGCAACATAAGAAAGGAGGTGTGTCCAACAAAGGCACTCAGGCGGGGAAGAAGAACAAAACCCAGGCGCCACAGGAACAAGAGAAACAGACCAAGACATCATAGGGAACCACATCAAGTCTTACTCAATAGGAGTAAGGCCATATCAAGAGTTCAGTCATACAAACGGGGGGGTGCGCGCAAGAAACGTAAGGCGCACAGAACGCCACTAGAATACATGATCACGGAGGATGACACAGACCTCATAGCCCAGATGGTCTAGGATCGAACAATGAAAGAATTTGATGAAGGTCAACACCAAAAGGATAGGATGTAGGACGAGTTGGCAGACATGAGGCAACTCCTCAAGAAAATCAGAGAAACATAGAGGGCCAGCAAAGGAACAAAATCAGTGCCAGCAACATCACAGATAAGAGCCGAGGCTAGATCAAGCGAGTAGGATAGGATCCAGACGATAGTACAACCAAGCTTGACATTTCACGTCACACCCAACATGTTGCACATGGATGAAATTGTGGGTCAGACACCCTTGAAGGATTTAGCCCAAATACAGTTGGTAATGATGCATATACCAACCAAGGCCTTGTATAAACTGCAAGTCAGCGTCACACAGGAGGTACATTCGCACGCACACACAAACACAATGCAATTGTAGTAGACAAAGGATAGTCGAGACGATTTGGAATTGGTACTCGAGTAGGTCAAGATTGAGACCAAATATGAGAAGGACCGCACGGATAGGTTGGAGTAGGGATTAGCCATAGCCTATGAGAAAATTACAAAGAGCGCATAGACAACAGAGGTCACAACGACGTAGAAGATTGATCAGATTGTGCAGAAAATCAATCAATACAGGCATGAAATCGAGCACCTCTGGGAACATCTCATACCTACCAATCCGCCAGAGGTGAAGGAATAGAGGAAGCAGGAAGAAGCAGTGCAGATATAAGAGATGGAGCGACAAGTTCGCGCAGTGGCCGACTTGTTCGAGAAGGAAACACAGCTATGGACGAAGCTGGAAAAGATCAAAAGGTCCAGCAGTGGGACCATGAAAAAGACATGATAAGCGCATCTATCTAGGACCTCAAGTAGAGGTAGAAGACAATGTCGATCACTGAGCGTGTCAAAGGAGCACAGGAAATGAAGAAGTTGCAGGCAAAACTCATAGCTGCGCAGATACAGAAGAAGGAGTGTCGAGCTCAAATGGAACCGCTCCAAGAGCGGGCAATAGAGGTCATTGTGTAGGCAGAAGATGCAAAGAAGAACATGGCACAAACTCAGGTGGAGTGAGCAAAGATGATCAACGACGAGATTCCAATGTAGGTATTGGACGCACTCAGGGAGAATATTGTGCATGCTCAAACGCAAGAAAATGAACTCACAAAGAAGTTCCAGGCTCTCGCAGGAGAGATCGAAGAAGTGCACAAGGTTTAGGTGGCTCGGGACGAGCCACATGTCCGTGTTGGGGGCTTGTTGGATGCAGGCCTATCCAGGAAGAAAGGATACTTTTGGAGGAAAAACATGAAAAAGACAGTTGGAAGGAAAAGAAACACGTGTAAGAGAAGCAGGAGAAGCGTGCAAGCAAGGAAGACCTAACGATGCCAGGGTTAGGGTTTTTGTAATGCATTATAATGGTTGGTGAGCCAAGGATATAAATAAGTAGTACTGAGAGGATGGCAGGGGGGAATGACAGAGGGAGAGAGAGAGAGAGAACTATAAGAACTGCATGATTCATTTAGTTGGTGAGCTAGGGAAGGAGTGAGCGACTCGACCCCAAGGGTTAGATCGCAGGTTGAGGAGCCTGGTGCGGTCTAGTCAGCCTCACAGGGATCAAGGAGCCTGTGTAAAAGGGGGAGAACTAAGATTGTAACCATGCGCGGTGTGATATATTTTTGAACTATAATAAAATATCGAGAGCCAAATCTTTGTGGATGTATCCCAAGAGGGGGTGAACCATGGTAACACTGTGTTGTGTGAATGAATGTATACGTCTTTATGTCTAATTAGTTGACGAATGTTAGATAAATGAGCAACTAAGTAGATCTGATATTCCACGTGCATGCATAGAATGAATGTTATAACTAGATGTTAGATTAAATGAATAAAGTTTACGGTGTACAACCACAGATCTCACTCAGTCTCAGGTTGCAACCACCTGAGTATTGCAGCCACCCATAGAGTTATCTTGGGTGAGACTGCGCAGTACACTCTATGTGTTGTGTTTCCTTCTGGTTTACTAGAGGGGTCGATAGTTTTAAAGGGATTTTGTTGGGAATCTTATTAAATCTAAACCAGGGTCAATCTTTTATGGTCAGTTAGAATCAAAATACCCCATAAAGAATCCTCAAGACTAAAAGAAGAGAGATACCAAAGACAACAACTGGAAGGGTGTTGTGGGTTCTTCCCTTGTGGCTTGTAACACTCATGATTACCTTGTATCTTCCCATGTTATGGTTTTGGTTCAACCTGCACTGTTGTTTTACGTGGTGTCTGCTCTTGGGAATTAGAATGGCTAGAGTCTCTGGTAGGGGGGGAACGCTAAAAAAATAAATCCAAGGGTGGTGAAGGAAAGGCTTAATCCTCCAATGCCCCAAACATCTTGTCCAAAGCAAAGAGAAAATCCCATGATGCGGAGAAAATGTTTGAAGAAAAGTGCTCAACTAGGGCCAAGCAGGAGGTGTAGGCTATGGAAGCGGAGGTAAGAGCGAAGCGGCGAATTACTCCTAATGATAGAATTCTGGAGGAGATTCGGGGATGGGTGGAGGCCCCAATTCACTCTCGGACTCAGGACACTAAATACTTAGAATACCAGAGACATATTGGTTAGTGAAAATGTTGGTGGCCCAAGCCCTAGAGAACAAAAAAAAAGGAAGAGCAGCATGAGATTCTCCACACCATCAGGATTTTTCAAAGCAAATTTGAAGCCATGTGTTAGACGATTCAATATCAAAATCATTGTTTAGAAGGTGGTATAAGATGAAGGAAAAGGAAACAAGTGGAGGGCTCATTTAGCTAGAACCTATGCCAACCCCATTGTGTTGGATACATATTCTTAGCGACCGAAGGATGCCCAGGATGGGGACAAGAATACATAATTGGTTCTGGAAGTGGTGGAGGAGGAGACTACACATTATCCAAATGCTTGATATATAGTTTGATTATGTTTTTTCATGCTTTCTATTATCATGGATAAACTTAGGCTTTTATTTCAATTATCCTCTTTTTGTGTTCTCCCTATGAGAAAAAAATTCAATTATATGCGGTATAAAGACTCCGCTAATAATTACTTGGATGTGGATCTAGTTTCTTCTAAAGGTAGGTCCCAACCAAATTCACGACTATAAAACCATCTTTTTGTATATAATGGAAAGTTGACTAATAAAAGAAACTAATCATAATAAACTAATTTAATTATATTACAAGTATCCTATCAAACAACATTAAAGATGAAATAATGAAATATATAAAAAAAATTATTCCAATTTATTTTTCACATAAAATAAAAATTAATGAATCAAAAAAAACATCAATCATATCTCTATTTAATAATATTTAAAATTCATGAAAACATTTAAATATTATAAAGTTATATTTCTCATTCTCAATGATATCATACATTAAAATCTAACATTATGTAAAATCATTTTGCTTGATAATTAAATTTTATTAAATATTGCAAAGCTATATTTGTCATTTTCAATCATTATATCATTAAAATTTAACATTACGTAAAATCATTATGTAAAATCATTTTGCTTGATAAGTAAATTTTATAATTTCTTGTATTTATTGCTTTGTAGTTTCATTTTGATTGATAAGTAAATTTTATAATTTCTTGTATTTATTGCTTTGTAGTTGGTTGCATATAATTATTTTCCATATTATGTTTTTTTTTTTTTAATAGAAATGATAATTTAACTTTATATTATATTTTTTATTTTTATTTTTATTTTAAATACTAAATTATATCATAACATAGAGAAGATTCTTAATCATTTTTATATTTTTTATTCACAATTTTATTTTTAATAATGATTTTGTAAATTAATTATGCATTAATTTCACTTTTAATCAGGATTACATGATTTAGAATATGTTTGGAATATAAATTATTTAATATTTAGAATTCACTTAAAGTGGTTATTTTAGGAGAAGTTATCATTGTTTCATAGTTGCTTAGGAATGTTGGTGTAGTGAGTATTACATAATGGATAAAGTTTTTCTTTTTTTAATGTTTTTTTCTCCAATTTTATTATTTTCATAATAATGTGTACAATTTTATTGTTATAAATATTTGGATTTGGATTGTACGTTAATTTATTTATAAGTATATAGTTTTAAGGGTTGGTTTAAGTGGTCTTGAGTTTACCATGAGATCTCTCTTCAGTGATTAGTTGGGGGGTCATGAGTTCTACTCTCTTGATCCCTTTGGGGTTAGGCCCTGTAATTCGGGTCAATGATTTACCCAGTTTACCATCCATGAATCATGGGGAAGTACTTAGAGGGTTTCCCACGAGGATTTCCTTGAAAATCATTTTTATTAACAAGATATTGAATAACAAATTTATAATATTGTGCCTCAATGTTTTACTAGACATTCAATAATAAGACTATAGTCTTGAACCTCAATGTTCTACTATCTCTATGATTCACTATTTTTCCACTAATTCTTTAGACAAACAACTCAATTTGCTTTGGGAACATCTTATTTATTTTATTACCAAACTCAACTATTCATCTTCCTCACAAGTGTAACTATTATAATAATATTCTCTCTTAGTTATTACACTTTGTATTAATTCCTACACCATAAAAACTATAATTATTAACCTCACCTTACATGACATGTTTCATCCATGCCTATCTCTATCTCTTTGATGCATCACACCTTTATTTGCACTAACAATTCTTCTCCATCTCTTACATATGTCTAGTTATGTGCTTCTCTTTGATGTACCTACACTATATATACTCAACCTCTCATACACTTTGCTTCAGATAAATTTGAACTTTCATCATTATACTTCTTTTTTATATGCTTAACTTGTTCTTGCATTCTTCTCTACACTTTCTTGCACTTTTAGCTTATCCATAAATACTCTTACGTCCCATAGCAATCAAAAATTTCTCTTGCACTTTTAGTTTGTCCATAAATACTCTTACACCCAATAACAATAAAAAAAAAAAAAATCAGTGTCATATTAAGTTTGAAGAAAGTGGAAAAAACAATTATATTTATATATACTTAAATTTAACCGAAACAAATATTATAATAAAAACAAATAATTTATATATATATAGAAATTAAATTTTTAATGATTTATAAACACATATCACAAATTAAAAAAGAAAAACCAAAAAACATATACATTTCACAACCAATTTAACAATATTTTAAATAAAAAGTTTACAAATTGTAACTTCAAACTTACTTCAGTGGGGTTTATAAGGATAAATTATATAAACATTCTATGTATATAAAATTCATTGTGACCCTACCACACCCTTAAAAGGTCCCCCCTAATAGCAATAAAATACAAAGAGTGAGGGGTTTGAAATCATTGTTCTGTCATATTCCCTCCATTGTTCAAAAAAGTGGTGACCTACTTTAAAGTAGGTGAGACTCCAAAGATGGGATGAGGCGCAAGAGGGGCATTTTTAGTAATGAAATGTGAAATCCCACCTTTTGAGTTTTGATTTCATGATTACACTTGTAATTCGAATGAAAACTTCGCTTGCATGACACACTTTAATTTACAATCCCAATTCTTAATATATTTTTTAATAATAGTTTTTAAAATGTTAGTTTTTTACGTTGATGTGATAATAGTTTTTAAAATGTTAATTATTTTTATGTTGATGTGATAATATTAAGTTAGGTTTGAAGTTGATGTATTAGTTTTATAATGTTATTTTTTTATTTAATAAGATACTATAAATTTTATTTTTAATTTAAAGGATTAATTTAATTAGTGATTGTGATTAATGTTATTGGGTATTTGGTTAATTATGTATTAACAAGTGTTTTCTAGATTAGACATATTAGTTTAAGCTAACAATTTTAATAGGGATACCATCTATGAATGTGGAGAAGCACCCCTTAAGTTTACTTGCAGAATTTTCCACAAAACAAAAACATTACTTCACTTTAGTATTAACATTTTTTATAATTTCAATGTCATATCATATGATTTTTTTTACTTATAATTATTATTTATGAAATATTTATAAGAATAGTAAATTTTATGACTAGACCAATATATATTTATGGTTGGGTATTTCTATCCATTCACGTAATAATAATAATCTATGATAACAAAAGTCATTTCGACAAAAAAGAAAGAAAGATTAGCAAATCTAACTATTGGTAGGAACCAATGAAGAATTCAAAGGCCAATAATCTAGAGTCCAAGCATGTAGTCTCAGCCAAAGGACCTGGCACACCATATGAGAGTTTTATTATTGAAAGGGGCAGAATCATGACAGTGGAGTCATGGCCTAAATGTTCTTTTAAAGGACTAAGAAGTAGCATGAATCAAAAAATCAGTATCCATAAAATGAGACAAACCTTTTAACCAAACCAATGAATTCAGTGAAATTGCTTTTATTAGAATCTAACTTAGCTTCAAATCAATTATTCTAAGAAATCACAAAATTGGTTTTATTAGAATCTAACTTAGCTTCAAATCAATTATTCTAAGAAATCACACAATTTAGATCTATGAAGAGATAGTTCATTTGACCAATCGATAGAATCAAAGAGATTGGTTTTATGGGATCCCCTCAACTCTAAATAAATTCACTGAATGGCTATAAATGAAAGAGATTGGTTTTATGGGATCCCCTCAACTCTAAATAAATTCACTGAATGGCTATAAATGAAAGAAAGGAAAAGTTGACAACATATTATACAATAAAGAGACACAAAAGTATGAGGTGCACCTTTAGACATTATAAAATAGCTAGTACATGGAATGATCCAAGCTAAATCAAATATATAATCAATAATTTAGATTAAAAAATAAGGTTAAAAATTGAAAATATAACTTCAGATATGAGAAAGTATATCAACATTAAATATCAAACATGTTGATCAAATATATGAAGAAATATGAATTTCAATATTTTTATTTTTATTTTAAATTATATTTTCTATCTAGTGGACACACTTAAGCACCATTTACCTTTGAATGTGATTAAAATATCCAATTATAATTAGGTATAATTAAGAAAAAAAATCAAAATTATCAATGATCAAATATTAGTTACGATGAATCATCATTAGAGATGGAGACTTATTATCATTATTAAAAAAAAAAAATGGAGCATTATTATCATTATTTTAAAAAAAAATGGCTTATTTTAAATTGTTGAGAAGCATTATAACTTACTAAGAAAGGTTGAACATTACAAGTGTTTCACTTATGCAAGGGAAATTATCTTTCAAGACTATTATTTAGTTAGATTTTCGCAACATGGGTACTTTTTTATTAAAATCACTTAAGATTTATATTTGGATCTAACTATTTAGTGTTTCACATATGCAAGGGAAATTATCTTTGAACTTCGAACAGTTAAACACAAAGACTATTATTTAGTTAGATTTTCGCGACATAGGTACTCTTTTTATTAAAAACACTTAAAATTTATACTTTGATCCAACTATTTATTCACATCTTAAAGAGATGTGGACCTTGACGAATAACCTAACATACCACTATCTTAATTGTGAAACCAAAACAATCTTAACAACTATTTATATTCATTTAGGTGATAATGACCATTATATATGTGTATGTGTGTAAACACACATATCTCTCTCACATGCACACATACACACATTTGGATCTCCCTTTATAAGATGCACTAATCTATATTAATGGATTTACTAAAAATGCAATCTTTAAATTTGAAAAAACATATTTTACATTTCCCCACATGGTTTTCCATGATATATATATATATATATGACATCTCTTAAGTAAATAATTTATACATACAACTAAAATCAAATCATAATTAATAATGGCTAAATATTAGTTATAACTAAATATGGTTAGAGATCATCAAAGGTGCTTGGTTAGTTGATAAAATGGAATTACTAATATTCATATTATTGATGTTCCCCTTGTCAGTTGACGTGTACATGCAAGTAGGAATATTTAATGTGGAAGCCAAGCATAGGTTTTATATCTTACAAATTCATTTAAAACTTATACATAACTTTAGTTTTTATTATAAAAATATATAACTTACCAATTCATTTAAAACTTATACCCAACTTTAATTTTATTATACAAATATATAACTTACCAATTCATTTAAAACTTATACCTTACTTTACATTTTATTATAAAATGTTATATATAACATATATTAGATTTTATTATAAAATGATCATTTAAATTATACAAACCACACCACAAAATACTTATTAAACAACTACATAATCTTTTCCAATAAATCAAATCTCATTAGTGTTATTAATCATAATTAAAAATTCACCTTGGTTAATTACAACTAATAATATATATTACCCACTCCTCTAATTAAAAGTCTAGAAATCAA
>ML783798.1:776278-796067 GCA_009831015.1 Picea engelmannii
CCCATAAATGTATGAAAATGACAGAAAGTGGAGATGAGGCAACTCGGCTTCACGATCTCGATCTTCAACAGGAGCGGGTCTTCAAACAGGCTTTGATACCATGTTCGAAAACACATGTATTCCAATAGAGGATGAACACCTTCAGTAACCACTCACATAACCATATCAAATATCAACACACCGATGTTTTCACGTGGTAAAACCCCTACAGGAAAACATCCACGGCCCCAACCAACGTGGCCACTTGGAGCAGTTTATTAATGCAAAGAAAAAGATTACAGAGAGATATTACAAGTGAGTTTCTTACAATCGATCATCGACAAATGACCCTCCATGCTCTTTAAATAGATATCATGGACCAATCAGGTGTTAATCCACGGATCAATGATCGTTAATATCGAGGAGAGTATGAACCGTCAAATCACTCTATGTCGGGAACATATCGTGACCGTCCGATTTCCTAACTACAAATGCATACTAATGCATACTAAAGAAACACACTAGAAAACACAATTTTACCTAACGACGCAATAGACCAAGTAGATCTTACTAACTCCTAAGTGTCTAAATATCCTAACAACTCTAAAGGGTGTGTTCACAAGTTTATAACACTGTAACCCAAAAAATGTTGTTTAATGCCTCAAAATGCCTCTGAAAGGTTCCATACGCCAATTTTCCAAACTAGGACCTACCGCAAAAGTGGCCCTACAAGTTGATTCCTCCAATTCCCCCCCAAAAAGATTACTAATATAGATGAAAAAATGTATGATGATCCAATTTGGATCATACCTCCCCATTTAGGGAGGCTTTTGGTCCCAAAAATATTTATTGAATAAGGTGAGGAAATTTTTCCTCTTTTCTAAAGTAACATTTTTCTTTGCCTCGAAGTTGTCCTTTCAACCCAATCTACCAAAGGTCAAGCTACCCATGTCTTATAATTCTAGACTTCCTCTACAAAATTGTGTCTTCTGCCAACTCTACCTGAGCATATGGTGTTAATTCCTCTATGGTAGGTAGGACCTACTCCACCTCCTATCCAACATGGAAGGCTCATAGAGTTTCAAATTCTCCACATTCACTACTGAGTAAATGTGTATGTATGGGGGTAGATTGAGTTTGTAGGTGTTATCTCCCGCCTTCTCCAATACCTCAAAAGGGACATATTGTAGAGCCTTGATATTATTACCAGGACCTTGTAGTCTTTCCTTGTTCATTTGTAACCAAAATTTGTCTCCCACTTTGAATGTATTCTCAATTTTGTGTTGATCATGTATGGCCTTATACTTTTACTGTGACTTATTTAGTGTCTCTTGTACTTGCAAATGGATTTATCTAATATTTTCAACAAATTTCTCTACTTTCAATACTTCTCTTGTGATGTCTTCCCTCACTCCCCCTTGTTATCAATATACAACATCCAAAGGTGAAGGCGGTAAATACCCAAAGCAAGTTTCAAAAGGGGACTTACCAGTTGAAGTGTAGAATGCTTTGTTATAAGAGTATTGAATATAGATTATATTTTCATCCCGGGTATTTGGATGCTTCTAATTGTAACCCCTCAAAAGATGTACCAATGTCTTGTTGACTACTTCTAACTACCCATATGTCTGTGGATGGAATTTTGTAGATCTCTTCAACTTCATGCCCATATTCTCCCAAAGTGTAGTCCAAAAGGAACTGAGAAATCTGGTATCCATGTCTGAGATGATGCTCCTTGTGCTAGAAAATTGGTTGTCATTGATTTCAACCTTAGAAGAATCCCAAAGGAAAATCCCAAAAGCCCCTAAAAGTGATGATGATGTGTTCACTTGAAGAAGCCTTGAAGGATCCTTGACATAAGTGTATATAACTCCAAAGTGGTCCCCTTATGGCATAACTTTTAATCATGGCCCTCACAGGATGAGATAACATGTGGTTGTTTCCACATACCCACTTTGAGTTATAAACAAATGGACCCTTGAAGGAGCCTTGAAGAATCCATAAAACCAAGTTAAGAAGCCCCTAAAGTCAAGTTATTAATCCCCTAAAACCAAGAGAAGAAGCCCCTAAATCCAAGTGAAGAATCCCCTAAAGTAATGTATATAAGCCCCTAAGGTTGGCTATCATTAAGGAAGATGTGTGACCCAAAAGATGTGACCCTTAGTCGCACCCCCTCATGTGGAGAAGACTCATATAAATAAGAAGAGATTCATTTGGCATTTGGATCACACCAATTCAACTTATCCAAGGAAGAGAAGCGAATTTCAGCCTAGTGGAGCGACTTTCCAAGGGAAGATGAAGTCTTGTGATGATTTGTTAGGGTTTTGTTTGAAGGTCATCTTGGAATTTTTTATATAAATTTTTTTATAGAATGATTTGGATAGTGAAACTTGTAGGTGTTTCATAAGAGATAGCAAAGAATATTGGGTACAAATTTCAGGTCTTGAATCATTACAGGTTTGGAGTTATACTCAATGGAAGTTGAGGTTCTTAAAACTAGGGTTTTCTTCTTCAAAACAAGTCATCTTTCCATTTTTTCTATAAATGTTTTTCAGAGAAGATATTGAATAAGATTAGGTTCAATTTTTAGATCCCGATTCATTATAGGTACGGAGTTATACTCGTTAGAAGTTAGGGTTTGTGACTAATACAAAAACTAGTCCCAAACAAGTGTTCGAGATAAAACGATTATATATGAAGCTTGGTAGGTCCAAATTGAATTCCACTTGTTGCATTAGAAGGAGAACAGATCCTAATATTTTAGGTCCAAGTTTTAGAATCGGAAATGGGAAATTGAGCTCGTGGTGAATCTTACAAGTTTGGAGATTTGAGGTGCGGTTATGAGCCATTTTGTATGCAGATTTAAGAAGTGATTTTGGGATTGTATTTAAGGTTGATTTCATCATGTATCATCATTTAAAATGTTCCAAGGGGATTGGTGTCTCCTTCCAGTAGGTGCTGGAAAAATCAGGGAGTGGATGCTTCCTTCAAGTTGGTGCTTGTAAAATATTGAAACTATTTAAGAAACATTTTTGTGGTTTTCTCCCAGCTAGGTTTCCATGTAAAAATATGTGTGTAATGTGTATGAGTTTATGTGTTGATTAATAACATGATTGATGGTTAACATTTATGTAGTGCTTGTAGGTTAAAATTGTTGAAATAAATCTATACTAATTCACATCCCCCCCCTCTCATTATTCTTGAATATTCTAACACTTGGTATCATAGTGGTTTCCTTTAGGAATAATCTAACTAGTGGAAGGTAGATCATGGATAAGAAAGGAGAATTTACTAAAAATGGAACACCATTGTTTGATGGGAAAAATTATTCTATTTGGAGCATAAGAATGAGATCATTTTTGCAGGCACAAGGATTTGATGTTTGACAAGTTGTAGTAAATGGATACATTGCACCATCTTACCCCCCAACAAATAATGTCGAGAAAAAACTCAGTGAATACAATTCAAAGGCTATAAATGTCATTCTAAGTGGTCTAACAGGTTCAAAAATTTTTAAGGTTATGCAATGTGATTCTGCAAAGGAAATCTAGGACAATATCAAGAATGTTTAGGAAGGAGATGCTAAATTCAAAGGGGCCAAGCTTCAGGCTTACATATGACAATTTTAACATCTGAGAATGAAGGAAGATGAAGATATTGCAGCTTATTTTCTATGAGTTGATGAAATTGTGAATATTGTAAGAGGACTAGGAGAAAACATTGAAAATTCTGTTATTGTGCAAAATGTATTGATATCTCTACTAATGAGATTGTTGTATTATTCACTAATACTGATAGGGGAGGTGAATCAGTATTAGGCACTTTTTATCACTTTTAATCACAATATGAAAGCATTTAAGATATCAAAAATTTATCACTTATGATTCCATTCAAGATACCATAAACATATAACCACAAATACATAGTACACAAGAATTTTACGTGGAAACCCAAATGGGAGAAAACAACAGAATGTTTTCTTATATACCAGAAGATTACATTCATAGGAAGCACCAACTTCCAAAATTCTCCACCACCAACTGGAAGGAGGCACCAACCCCCTATTTACATGCTCCAACCTGAAGGAATCTCCAACTCCCTAGATTATCCAGCTCCAACTGGAAGGAGGCTCTAACCCCCTATTTTACAGGTTCCAACCTGAAGGAAGCTACAACTCCCTTTCCTTGCCCCTTCCTTCCTCCCTTGAATATAAATAAGAGAATCCACTTGTTACTCTTGTTTTCACTGATATTGATATATCATCATCATCATCAAAATTGATACAACCATATAAAATTCATGCCAAGATATCCAAGAATATCCTCCAAATCATGTGGCAAAAATCACCATGATATGCATCAAACCATGTTCCAAGACATCCAATATGTGCCTCAAATAATATACCATGCCTCAAATCATATACCAAAAATGTTCCTTAAACATGTGCCAAAATATCCAATATGTACCTCAACCATGTGCCAATACCTCCAAGATATGCCTCAAGCATATGCCCAAATTATCAATATATAACCCTCAAAACATACATAAAGACATACCTTTCAACATATGAAAACCTGGTGCATTAGATCATTGATCATCAAACCTTCCTTAACTTCAACATCAAGAGAATATAACCTTCTTCAAACTTTTCCTTAGCCTCGCAGGACTAGACTGGGAAACAGGCAATACCTCGCATGGTGATACAAGGACAACCAGTAGGGGCCTCATAGGACACCCTATACTTGACCCGTAGGGGTCTTCTCAAATAGGGTTTTCTAAAAACCCTTCTCCAATCTGTAGCTCTGAGCACTCCCTCCTTCACACAACTCCACTACTTCGCTTTCTCTAAGAAATCACATCCTTTCTTGGTGAATAAATGAGAGATTATTGATGTGTATTTATACCCTTCTAAGTAACTTATTTATTTAATCTTTGAGCGGACCTGTACCTTATTTTTTGCAACAACTTTTCTTCTTTAATTAATTTTGGGGCCGACTTGTAACTTCTTGTCCTTAGATTTGGGGCTTCTTCACTTTCTTTCGAGGCTTCATCTTTAAGAGAGCATAAATTCTCAACCGGGAGGAACCACATGGCATGCCACCTACTATTGGAAATATATTGATGATGACTATCAATCCAATGAGGTTTTACATCCATTTGAAATTTCCTTCACCCTCTTATTCCTCAATCAAATTTGGGATTCATGACAACACCTTTGGGGCTTCTACTTAACCATACTTCCAGGGATTCTTGTAGAATTATTCAAAGCGTCTTCCTGTGAGGGCCATGCTTAAAGCTATGCCATAAGGGTACCACTTTGGAGAATTCTTCAAATACACCCATCACTTCTATAGGCTTCCAGACTTCTTCTAGGTTTGACATCAATGAAAACCAAATTTACAACAATCTCCCCCTTTGGCATTGATGGCAACACTCATACTCCCCCTGTGACCATTGCTCCCTATGTCTTCATGCTTTCTCCCCCTGTATTCATGATTATGATATTTATCTTCCCCTTCGACATCAATCTCAAAGGGTAACTCCCTCTGATGATTTCTCTCCCTTTTTCTTCTTTGCAAGATGTTGTGTGGATCAATGTGGGGAAGAAACTACTCCAAGTTTCCGTCGAAGATACTCAAATGTCTCTCTTGGGAGAGGTTTGGTGAAGATATCTACAATCTGTTATTTTGTCCCAATGTACTCCAACTTAATATTCTTTTCTGTGACTTGTTCCCGTAGAAAGTGGAACTTAATTTGAATATGTTTGGTATTGGAATGCATCAATGGATTCTTGGAGATACTTATAGCACTAGTATTGTCATAGAATATCAAAACATGCTCATCATATTCTACTTGTATGTCATGTAGGGTGTGCTTCATCTAGAGGACCTGAGTACAACATGTTGTTGTTGCAATATATTCTGCTTCTATTGTAGAAAAGGATATTGAGGATTTCTTCTTACTTAACCAGGACACCAGACAATCACCCAAGTAGAAGGTTGATCCACTAGTACTTATTCTATCATCAATGTTTCCTACCCAATCTACATCTGTGTAGGCGACCATAGTCAACTCATTCCCTTTCATATACCACAATCCAAACTCTTTTGTTCCTTTGAGATATTTGAAGATCCTCTTTACTTCCATAACATGATTTTCCTTTGGTGTTGCTTGAAATATTGAAACCTTTCCAACTACTTGCATCACATCTAGTCTTGAGGATGCCACATAGAGTAGGATGCCAATAATAGATCTATAAAGTCTCTAATCCTCTTACTTAGATTCATCTTATTTTATCAACTTGAAACTAGTTACCATAGGTGTACTTATAGGTTTGCAATATTCCATTCTGAACTTCTTCAACATTTTTTTGATGTACTTGGTTTGGGAAATGAAAATACCTTCATCTAGTTGAGATATCTGGAGTCCCAAAAAGAAATTCAACTCACCAAGTAGGGACATTTCAAAATCATTCTGCATGTCTTTGGAAAACTTCTTACTCAACCTGTCTTCATCACTTCCAAAGATGATATCATCCACATATACTTCAATGATAAGTATGTTGTCTCAATCTAGTTTTATGTAAAGATTACTATCTTCATTTCCCTTTCTAAATCCTTGTTGTTGTAATTACTTTTCTAGTCTTGAATACCATACTCTAGGGGTTTGCTTGAGTCCATACAGAGATTTCTTCATTCTAAAAAAATAATCTTCCCATTTTGATAGTAGGAACCCTTCTAGTTGTTCTGTGTAGACCTCTTCCTCTAATTCTCCATTAAGAAATGGTGATTTTACGTCCATCTGATATAATCTAATCCTTTTGGAGCATGCATAGGCCAAGATCATTCTAATTGCTTCCATTATGGAAATAGGAGAAAAAAATTCTTCAAAGTATACTTCTTCAACTTGAGCATATCCTTTGCATACTAGCCTTTCCTTATTTCTGGTTACTTGTGCATCTTCGTTTAGTTTGTTTTTTAACACCCATTTTGTATTAATCACATTTTTGTCCTTAGGTATTGGAACCAATTCCCATATTTCATTCTTCTCTATTTGATTCAGTTCTTCTTCCATGGACTTGATCCAATGTTCATCATTGCTTCCTTCCTCAAAGCTACTTGGTTTAACTATGGATAGTAGTGTTAGATGTCTCTGTTTTGGTGCTTGTTTGCTTCTTTGGGTTTTTATTCCTGCATTTTTGTCCCCAATAATTTGTTCTATTGGGTGATTCTTTTGAACCCTATGGTTAGGTATTTTAGAAAGTGTATGGAAATCATGTTGATTGTCTCATGTTTCTTATTTCTCTACTTCTATTTTCTTGTCTTTTGCTTCTTCTGCTTCTCCCTCTACTTCTTCTTCCTTTAGTTCTTCTTCTGCTTCCTTATTCTTTGAATTTTTTCTTTCTTATCTGGTCTTTAGCACATTTGTTTCATCAATATTTACATTGATGCTTTCCATTATTTTGTTGAGACTTAGGTTGTATCATTTGTATTCCTTTTTTTTTTCTTGAGTAACCAACCAATATTCCTTTATCAACTCAAGAGTCAAATTTTCCAATCTTGTTTTCTTCCCTTTTTATGTAACATTTTCTTTCAAACACTCTAGAGTGCTTGATGTTTGTCGATCTTCCCTTTAATAGTTCATATGGAGTCTTGTCATTATTACTTCTAACCATTCCTTTATTCAAGATATGAATGGTTGTATGTACTGCTTGTACCCAAAAGATATCACCCAACTTGGAATCTTTCAACATGGTTCTAGTTGTTTCATGTACAGTTATGTTCTTCCTTTTAACGACTCCATTTTGTTGAGGTGTCCTAGTTGTTGAGAATTTACTTTTTATTCCATGTTCATCAAAAACTTCCATGAATTCTTTTGATGTGAACTCACCTCCATTTTCTGACCTTAAGCACCTGATTTTCAAATCAGTCTCGTTTTCAACCATCTCTTTGAATATCCTAAAACATTCAAATGTCTCTGGATTTTTATTGAGACAACATAATCCAAACATTCTTGTATGATCATCAATAAGTAGCATGAAGTATTATTCTCCATTCATCCCTTTTGTTCTCATCGGCCCGCATAGATCGGTGTGTACAATCTTTGATGGTTTTGTTGTAGAGTATTGCTTTGTTCTAAACTCAGTTCTTGTTTGTTTTCCATGTAGACAGTGCTTTCACAAAGTATTGGTTGGATTTGAAATTTCAAGCATTTCTCTTACGGCTTCCTTTCTACTGATTTTGACAAGATTGTCAAAGTTTGTATGACCCATTCTTTTGTGCCAAAGCTAACTTTCATTTTCCTTTCCCAAGCAACATCTTTCCTTTCCGATCTCATTTAAGATGTATATGTTGTTTGGAGTCCTTATTTTTGTTGCCACCAACTTGCTTGATCCTTCTTTCCTTATCTCACATTTCTTTGAGTTGAATAGAAGTGTTTGTCTCGGTTCACACATTTGACTAAAAATTAGCAGATTATGCTTCATATTTTCGACAAGTAGGACATTTTTTTCCATGGCATCTTTACTTCGAAGCTTGACTATGCCTTTTCCTATAATTTTGGTTGATTTATCATTGCCAAACAAAATGTATCCATCTCTTTCTTTATTTAGAGTTACAAACTTGTCCTTTTCACTTGTCATATGCTTTGAACAACCATTGTCAACATACCAATCACTTTTTATTCTTTGAGCTTGAAGAGCAAATGAACATTCTTCAATGTCTAATTTATCCTGCTTCATTTTCCATATCTTTGATGGTTATTTTCTATGACTTTTAAAATATTGCTTTGGTTCCTTTGGAGGAACAATCAATCTGCAATATTTGGCCACGTGTCCAAAATTGTTTCATTTGTAGCATTCTACTTCATTATTTAATGATCCAAAATTGTTATAGTTTATGTTATATGCTTCATGAGGCTTTATGATAATTATTTCTATAGTAGCTTTCATTGTTTCTTCTATTCTTAGCATATGATTTACAGTTTATATCCTTGTTCCCAAAATTGTTACAAGAATAACATAAACCAATAAAAATAGTTTGATACTAAGTGTGAGGGATCTTCTAAGTGGTGCATCTCTTTAGTAATATTCTTCTTGAGTTCTCTCTATTGGTGGTTGTTGATTATGTGTTTTGTATATTCTAGGTGGTGCAACTCTTTTGTAATATTATTCTTGAGTTCTCTCCATTGCTCGAATGTTCTCCTTTGAAGACTTTCTTTCTTCCTTATTTATGGGACCTTTGATGATTTTTGCATAAATCTTTTGCTCTACTTCCTTTTCTGTCATTATGGATCTCGAACCCTTCTCAGTATGCGCTTTTTTGTATCCTAGTCCAGACTTGTCATAGTATGGCCTTTGAGTGTTGATGATTTCATCTAATATTTTGGTGTTGTTTTTTGCATGTCCTTCTTCTAAATTTCTTTCCTTAGTGAGTGATCCAAGTGGATATTGGTGGCCACTCACCTGTTCCAACTGGCTCCTCTTGTCAGTTTTTAGTGCAACACATTCTTTTGTGCTTCTTTGTAATTATGGTTTCTACACTTCTAGGGTTCTATGAATCCATACACATCTTCTAGGTGTATACTGGTGGCCTCCCACCTAATCCAACTGGATTATTTTGTATGTTTTCATGTCAACACATCTTGTTGTACTTCCAGGGCCGTTTTGGGGCCCTAAACGATGGTTTTTTTGGCTCACCATAGTCAAACTATAGATGGAGTTAGAGTTTGATAGTGTAATGTTTATTTCTCGAAAATACCTTTCCAACGAGCTATCACGCACCTAAAACGAAGATCGTATGCAAAAGTTACGACCCCGGGAAGTTAATGTATCAGCTTACCCAAACGGGGCCCACATGGCTTTTGGCGTTTCATCTCCTAGGGTTAGGTTTTTGGATGTCTATGGTTTTGGCATTCATATTTATCATAAAAAGGCCTTCAGAGCCTCATTGTAATCATGTTCTTACGAATGAGCGTATTCATCACATTTCTTCTCAGAGATAAAGCTGCCACCATTCTAGTGAGTCTTGCACTCTGTATTTTTATAGTCTCTTTACAATTCTTTCATTAACATAAATAAAGTATTGTTGTATTTCTCTATTTCTGCAATTTTCATGAGTGTTTCATTGTACTTTCTCTACTTTCATTTTGTTTCGAAAATAATATGGATCAGTGAGACTATTTCGACTTCCAAGCTCTCCTTTATTTTCTCCTTTTCTTCCAGCTGGTTTTTTAGTGTTTCTTAATCCTTCTGGCCTCTTCTACTTGGACCTTTCTATTTGTAATCATCTTTTGGACTTGTTTAGATTTTTTGTTGGTATTTTGAGAACCATCCTTTAGCTTGATCAATTCTTCCTTGAGTGACTTGTTTTTCTTCCTTTTTATTTCTATCTCACTTAAGGTGTTGATTAGTTCTACATCAAGATGTAGTTCAGCTTATTCTTCATAATCTTCTTTATCATTTTCTTGAGTTTCCAATGCCATAAAGAGAACTCTTTATGAGTCACTATCACTATCATCATTCTCATCAGATGAGTAACTATCTTCTCTTGAGTACAGGATTTTCTTGAAGACTTTTCTTTTATTTCCCTTTTTGTTTCCCTTTTGGTATTTCTTTTCTTTCTTGGGAACTTCTTCTTCATCACTTTCTAAATTCCTAGCACAAGGAAATTTAGCATCAAAATGACCAATTTTACCAAAATTAAAACATTTTAAAGGAAGCTTACCTTTGTACTTGTTAGTTCCTCTCTTCAACTTCCTTATGAAGTTGGTTATTTCGTCATCTTTATATGAATCATTGTTGAAACTGCAGTTTGACTTTGAATTTTTCTTATTCTTTCTTGTCTTCTTGGATGCTTTGAAAGTTTCTTGCTTCCTAGATGGATTATCCTGCTATGTTTTAATTTCATAAGTTTTGAGGATTCCATGTAACTCATCCATGCTTAATGTAGCAAGTTCTACTCTTTCTTCTAGGGATGAAATCGTAGGATCAAATCTTTATGGAAGAGAGATTAGTACTGTTATAGCGCAAGTTTTAGGTTTGGAAAATCTTGAACCAACCACGGAACAAGTGCTATAACTTGGGAATCCTACACCCAATATCACATCAATGTAGGTCACGCACTTCAAGGGTGACTAGGTCACTCTAGGGAGGCGATCTCAGTGACCCTAGGGGGATTGAGATGGATATGGAGGGAAGTGGAAATGAATCCCCTAGAGGTCAATTCTAAATGGAAAGAAAGGTAGGGAGAGATGTCTTGTAAGTTAAGAAATGGCTTCCCCACAGGTATAGTACTTCTCCTGATGATTGTGCCTTCCCAAGACACAAGAGAACACACTTTGCAATGATAGATGTTAGTTTCATCAGAAAGTTAAGATTGTTGTCCCTAATTTGCAGCAGTAGATATCAACTTATATCATAAAATAAAACATCTAAAATAAGCATATAAACATCTAGACTAGTTGAGTAAATCAACATCAAATTTAACAATGAACATAGGCTGAAACAAGGCACTTAAGAAGCTAGATAAGATGGTTGTTCCAACAAGTATTTTCTGCATAAAAATGAAGACTTATGGCATTATCATTCAGTGGAAAATATCAGAAAAATAAACCATGAAAATTTTCCAAGAACTATCTCAAAAGACGCGCCCTAGTTAGTGGAGTAAATAACCAAAGTTAGAGAGCTAGTCTAGGGTTAGATTGGGAGTTATGAGAGTGTTAGTAGCTAGGGTTATGCAGCCCTAATGGATGTACGTTAAATTTTGTAGCAGAAATTAGAGTATTGGGAGAGAGGGGACACCCTAGTGGGGGAAGACTCCTCTCAATGAGAGAAATCAACTTCAAGCAAGAGAACTTTTAAAAGGTCAAAGATAATGTTTCCCAAGGCAATGGTTTTATATCTCCAATGTAAAAAAGAGTATGAATATTTCCTTTACTATTGGTTTAATGGAGTGACAAGGAGATTGTAGAATCTACCTCCTTGGGGATGTAAGCGCTTTTACTCCCCAAGGAAAATTTCTCTAAGCTAGGGTTTAAGCTAAGTATGCCCTTATACTTCTCTTAGCAAACCCTTAATCAATGAGATGGAGCATTAAAATGGTGAAGACTATGGTGGGGGTGTATGACCTTATAATTCCCACATATATGCTAGCATAACAATACTTCAACCTGAAAAATGATCGCATAATAGTAGAAAACCATACCAAGATCAATAGAAAGGCCAAGACAATCCACCACAAGATCTAGAAAATAACCTTCCAAGGCTAGCACATCACATCTTCCATTAACCATTCATAATATAGCCATAAAACAAGTGAAAAAGAGATAAAAGAGTGAAGGGGGAAAAAAAATTCAAACATAACTCTCTCGGAGGATTTTGAATGAAGTGATGCACTAGCCTTGGAAGGATTTTTCTAGCTTTTATGGTGGTTTGTCTTATCTTTTTCCTTGAATTGGTAAGATTTTTACATTGTGCTATCATTATTGTTCAAGTCAAGGTTATTTTTATAGAGCATGGTGGGAAGTATAAGGGCATACACCCCCACCATATTTTCCACCATTTTATGCTTACATTCTATTGGTTTAACAAGGGTTTCCTAAGAGAAGTATAAGGGCATACACCCTCTTAGCGCAAACCCTAGCTAGAGATACTTGTTTTGGGAAGTAATAGGGTTTACACCCCCAAGGAGGTAGTACCTCTAGTGATTTCTTTGATTGACTCCATTAACCCATTTTTAAAGGCACTAGTCATTTACATATTGCATTGGAGAAATACATTGATACCTTGGGAAACATGAAATTTTCAAGTTTTAAGGTTGTCTCTTTGGGATAGTGATCTTGATGCCTTGGGGATTCTTCCTCCCTAAGGGAATCAATTCTCCTACTACTTCATTGGTTTTTACTAATACTAACCTACACCCATTAGGGCTGCATAACCCTAGCTAATAAGTTACTCCTAACTCCTAAACTAACCATAGATTTACCCCCTAACTTTGTTGGTCTAACACACTAAACTAGGATAATCTTTTGGGTTGTTTTTTGAGTGCCAGTTAATGGTTAAACTTGTTTTTGTACATCATTAAATGCTACAGCCATAAGGCTGATATATTACTGCAGAAATCCACTTCATAACATCTTGCTTTTATTTAGTCTTAAAGTGCTATGTTCAAGTCACAAGTGATTACTAAATTCATTGATGATATTGCCTATTGATCTTGTGCTTTATATTTTGATTTGGATGCTTCATTTTTATGATATAAACTATCATCCACTACTACAAATTAGGGACATCAATCTTAAGTTGTTGATCCACACTAATACATAGCATTGCAAGGTGTTTTTCTTCTGTTTCGGGCAGGTACAGGTGCACAGACATCTATTTTTTCACTTGGTATCCATCTACCTCTCTCCACTCATCATTCCAATCACTCATTTCTTCCATCCCTTGAACTTCCAGGGGAATTCTCCTTACACTTCCCTTCATCCTTTCCATTCCCCCAGGGTCTCTTGGATCGCCTCTCGGGAGTGACATTAGTCACCCCCCAAGTGCAAGACCTACATCAAGGTGACATTGGGTGTAGAATTCCCAAAGTTGTAGCACTCGTTCCATGATTGGGTCAGGATTTTCCCAACCTACAACTCGCGCTGTAACATTTTGGCGTCATTGCTGAGGAGGATTTTGAATCCTCTTCCTTCCCTAAATGACACTTTTGGCAAGTCTCTTTCCCGAAGACCCCATCCTGATCTTTCCTGGTGACTCCACTCCAAGAACCTACCCTTTTCCTTTGACAAACCTTATTTAAAGTTTGTTTAGTGACTCCACCTTTCCTGAACCCACCTTTCCCTTACTCACCTTTGCCCCGCTCTCCCCTTTCACCCTTTGATAATCCTTTCTCTCCCATGGAAACTCCTTTGATGTGCCCTTCTAGTCAATGGGACTATGGCACCTTGGAATCAACCAAGATCCTTCCATCCCTCATGGAAATAAATTTTGCAAATGAAAAGGGAAAAAATTGTTGATAAATTCGTTGAAGAGTTGATGAACCAAGTAAAAGAGTTATTACATGAATCTTATGAAGACCAAGCCCTCACAGATGAAGAGATGCTTGAAGAACGTGCTTATGAAGAAAGCCTCCAAGAAGACCCTGATGAAGCTTATTATGATGAAGATAAAGAGGAGAACACTATGAGTTATGACCCTTTCGAGGACCTTGATGACAACATGTTCCATGATCCTGGAAGTGAAGAGGCCTCACATGCAGTCAATCAACATATTGACACTTTCATACAGATTGGAAAATGTGGATGGGACATGATCCTTTTCACCTTTGATGGAGATCCCATTTATGACGTTGAGGGAAGCCCTCAAACAAAGGATTGGTCTCCATGCATATATGACTCAAATTTTTGGGATGATTATGGTGACATGATCACAAATTTGTTCCATCCATTCGAGGATGACATGACACAATGTTTTCGGGATGATTTTCAACCATCATGCTCAGATTTTGATAGACACCAGGTCATGGCTTGCCCAAAGCAATCCAAGTTCCATACTACCAAATGGAAGTACTTTCATGTTGAGAATTTGGGCAGGGATTTACAGACAAAGAAGAGACGTTTCCTGAGTCCGACGAAGGAGTTTTCCTCTAGGGTTGTTCCTTACCCCATTTCCTATTTTTTGGGAACTTATAGGGTTTTATTTCGATCTCTTATCCTTTCTCATCCTTCAGGGAGCAATGATATTCTAAGTGAGGATGAATATGAGCCATCATCTAGTCCACTCCACATATGGATAGATCAGGCTTGTGGCTATACTTGCAAGTGAGACTTCCAGGATGATCGATATTGTAATTTCTCTCTTCAACAAGATTTCCTCCCTCCCACCCATCTCCATGAGTTTTATTTCATGATTGATTATATATATTTTTATCCTCATTATTACTATGTGCTAGACTTATCTTTGTTGTTTCACATGATTAATCATAGGGGGAGATACTTTGACAAGATGATCAAATGGTTGCACTGGTTGTACGACTTCACATAACATCATCCAACACGTGATCTTCGGGGCCCCAAGGCCCCATGTAAGTAGGTAAGTCATTTTGATTACCCACATTTTCATTATGATTTCTCATAGTAGTTTAGATGCATTTCATTTTCATTTTTCTACTGGCATATCGATTTCATGCTTAGTTTAGAAATTTTTGGAAAAATGTCAAAAGTTTCTTTTTCTACTTCAGTTGCTATGGATTATGATCATGTGAGAACAAGGATGAGTAGGCCATCCTGCACTTGACATTTTGATGTTTACTTACAAGCACAGGTCTACCAGGAGATGATGTGGTTCTCATGCACTCTACGGTGAGCACATGTCCCCAAGTAGGAGCCAGATGTTATCCCCATTTTGTGGATAAGTAAGGATATGATGTCTCGAGGCCCTTAGGTTGCAGATATGGAGTGTCGAGAGACTACATGATCAACAATATGATTTGCACATATGGAAAACCCACTCACCACCACAGATGGTCACATGTTTACAGATGACATCCACCACACCAGTTGGCTTCCGGAAGGCAGTGGGCCTTGCTCCTTGAGGTACAAAACAGTATTATGGTGAGAAAAATTTCAATACCTAAGCCATTTGATTATGTTGTGTCTTAGGTTTCTCTAGATTGCATAATATGTTCTTGGACATTATTCCTTTTTCCCTGCTTCACGTTGGTGGATGACATTGTGTCCTAGTAAGTGGTCTTCTTTGGAAATGGGTTTGTTGTTGGGAAATCCCTTAATGAGCCATCATACCATTCCCGACCATAATTACCATTTTCCATCATTATTCCCCTCCATTTCCTTATCTCTTTGGATTTTAGGGTGTATTGACACAAGAAGGGATTGTCCCTCATTCTATGGGAAGAAGGGGCTAAAGGCCCAGAGGGGTTGGTGCTGGGTAAAATATAAAATCCATATAGGAACCGTCTAGATGCTTCACCCAGGGATCACCCAAAAAAGCAATAAAACGCTTATGTTTGAATGAAAGGGGACCCATAATATAACAAATAAATGCATGAAAGGTAGATTGAAGGATACTAGGTCTCGTCATGAGACGACCTATCACGTCCATGGATATCTAGTGTTATGACATTGTCACTATATGGTCACCAAACCAGGGCAGTGAATCTCAGTTTCATGGCTGAGAGAAAGGGGGTCTCATCACGAGCCAACCTTCTCATTTCCATTAGGTATTTGTGGATGACATTGCCACCATTTGGTCACCACGCCATGGAAGTGACCTTCAACCTATCCTTGTGCTAAAGAAAATATAAATAAAGAAATATAAAAGGAGAATAATGAGCTTGGAAAAAGTACATTGGAGATTAAGGTACCACAAACCCTCTACAAAGGCACCCATGAATGAGACACTACAACCCCTAGTATGTCATGAGCCATTTTCCCATTGATTCTTGACCCCATCCACCTCATACACTCTACATCACTTAGAGAGGGACTTCTTAGATGCTCTCCTTGACCTAGGAAAAGATCTACCCAATAGGACACCTCGTCAACCCTCCCATACTTAAGCTTGACAAGTCACATAGTGTCTTTGAGTTATTAATTGTTTGATATAGTTATTTTTTATGCACATGCTTAGATGTATTGTTTATTGATTGGATCTTGTTATCATGATGTTATGACTTGAGATCCTTGGAGGGTGTGTCCATTTTTTTTTGCAAGACCTAGATGGTGGACAGTTTTGGGAGAACAAGCCTAGCTTGGGCTTCCATGGGGCTACAAGCCTACATGTTGAATGCCGAGGGCTCGCATTCCAAATGAGAGAGAGATGACTTAGATGGCATTGATGATGATGTGGATGGCCTAGCCTATCCATTACCTACCAAACGATTTTCCCAGGAGGGGCCAAACGTTCTAGTTTTGAACATGACGTCATGGTATTGGAGGTTTGGGCTTGGTGGTGATGTGCCACTCACTTGCACTTGGAAGTTTTGAGGAGAAAAGGGTTTTCACCAAGAAGAGATCATCTATATGCTTGACAAATGGCCTTGGGAGGCCCTTCCATCCTTCTCCAACACCAACGACCTCCTCAAAGTGACAAAATGTCCCCTAAAGGGGTGACGTCATCCTTAATTAGGGTTTAATTTGTGCAAAAGATGAAATATTAAGTGAATTTTTTAATATTATTGTGTTAAGGGGGAAATATTAGGGTTGTTGGCCCCTAATATTGTGTTTTACTCCTTATTTTTGTGGACAAGCCATGTTGGCTAACTTTTGTATAAATAGAGATCATAAGATCTCATTTTAAATCATAACTTTCCCTTGTGGAGAAGGACTTATCTAAAATTTTCGGCCCTCTTAGCTCTTTCTGTTCTCTTGTTATTTTGTTTATGGCTAAGTCTTGGATATTTGGTTGATGGAAGTGATGCGCTAGCCTTGGAAGGATTTTTCTAGCTTTTATGGTGGTTTGTCTTATCTTTTTCCTTGAATTGGTAAGCTTTTTACATTGTGTTATCATTATTGTTCAAATCAATGTTATTTTGCTAGAGCATGGTGGGAATTATAAGGGCATACACTCCCACCATAGTTTCCACCATTTTATGCTTACATTCTATTGGTTTAACAAGGGTTTTCTAAGAGAAGTATAAGGGCATACACCCTCTTAACTCAAACCCTAGCTAGATATACTTTCCTTGGGAAGTAAGAGGGTTTAGGTAGTACCTCTAGCTCTATCTTTTCTTGACTCCATTAACCCATTTTTAAAGGCACTAGTCATTTGCTTATTGCATTGGAGAAATAAATTGATGCCTTGGGAAACGTGAAATTTTCAAGTTTTAAAGTTGTCTCTTTGGGATAGTGATCTTGATGCCTTGGGGATTATTCCTCCCTTAGGGCATATCCATTCTCCTACTATTTCATTGGTTGTTACTAATACTAACCTACATCCATTAGGGTTGCATAACCCTAGCTAATAACTTACTCCTAACTCTTAAACTAAACATAGATTCCCCCCCTAACTTTGCTAGTCTAACACACTAAACTAGGCACATCTTTTGGGTTGTTTTTTGAGTGCTAGTTAATGGTTAAACTTTCTATTGTACATAATTAAATTATACATCCATAAGAATGATATATTACTTCATAAATCCACTTCATAACAACTTTTTTTTTATTCAGTCTTAAAGCATTATGTTCAAGTCACAAGCGATTACTAAATTCATTGATGATATTGCATATTGATCTTGTGCTTTATATGCTGATTTGGATGCTTCATTTTGCTGATATAAATTGTCATCCACTTCTGAAAATTAAGGACATCAAGATTAAATTGTTGATCCACACTAACACATAGCATCACAAGGTGTTTTTCTTGTGTTTAGGGCAGGTACAGGTGCACCGACAACTATTTTTTCACTTGGTATCCATCTACCTCTCTCCACTCATCATTTCCAATCATTCATTTCTTCCATCACTTGACCTTTCGGGGTACTTCTCATTACACTTCCCTTCATCCTTTCCATTCCCCCTAGGGTCTCCGAGATCGCCTCCTAGGAGTGACCTCACTCACCCCCCAAGTGTGGGACCTACATCGAGGTGACAATGGGTGTAGAATTCCCAAAGTTATAGCACTCGTTCCATGGTTGGGTTGGGATTTTCCCAACCTACAACTTGTGTTATAACAAGTACATTTTGAACAATTATTGGTTCTTTAATTTCTTCTCCTAAGCCTTTAATATCGTTCACTATTTCATCAATTCACATCAAATAAGTTGCAATATCTTCATCTTCCTTCATTTTCAGTTGTTCAAATTGAACTCTATAGGCTTGAAGCTTGGCCTCTTTGAATTTGGCATCTCCTTCGTAAAAATTTTAAAGTTTGTCCCAAATGTCCTTTGCAGAATCACAATGCATAACCTTGAAATATACTGAATCAATCAGGCCATTCATAATATCATTTTTAGCCTACGAATTTTTTTCACAAAGATTCTTTCCATATTTATCTTTTGGGGGAGTGGTAGGTGCCTTGTATCCATCTACTACTGCTTGAAAAACATCAAATCTTTGTGCTTGCAAAAACATGTTCATCCTTCTGCTCGAGAAGGCATAGTTTTGACCATCAAATAGTGGTGTTCCATTCTTAGTGCACTCCATGATCTACCTTCTAGTGGTTAGAATATTTCTGAAGGACCCGCTCTGATACCAATTGTTGGATTATTCACTAATACTGAGAGGGGGGGGTGAATCAATATTAGGCACTTTTTACCACTTTTAATCACAATATGAAATCATTTAATATGTCAACAATTTATCACTTATGATTCCATTCAAGATACCATAAACATATTGTTGATTAAGGTTGGTTGTCATTGATGTCAACCCTTGAAGAAAGCCCCGCAACACAAAGGTTTGGGTAATGGACCCAATATTGTTTGATGTAAAGATGACTCATTATTGTCTTGTCATGGTTGATAATAAATAAAGGTGGATGAACTCCAAAGTGGTCCCCTTATGGTGAAATCCCTCACGGGAAGACGCTTTGCAAATTGAGTTATCCTAGAAGTATGGTTAGAGAACCCATGCTTATTTGTGGAATAATAAGAAGAAGCATTATGTGGTTTTCTCCTAATTTGGGTTTCCACGTAAAACACTGGTGTATTGTGTATGTGTATGTTCGTTCATTTCTTCATTTCTTATTTACTCTACAGTTATTGGATAATAATGATTCATTGATATAACACTTGGATTATATGGTTAAAAAGGATTAAATTTCTCTATTACTGATTCACCCCCCCCCCCC
>ML783798.1:839406-859914 GCA_009831015.1 Picea engelmannii
CCCCCCCCCAACACTGGCTTGTTGACAAGGTATTTGAGTGTTGAATGGTCTTTGAACATATTGAAATGTTTCCCCAATAAATAATGCCTGAATTTTTGAAGCGCATAGACCATCGCTAAGCCTTCACTTTATGTGGTATTATAATTTAGCTCCGATTCTGACAGTTTTCTGCTAGCAAATGCTATAGGATGGTCCAATTCTCCTGCTCATGGTTGTGTAAATTCTAACCTTGTACAATATCTACTGTAAATAGATATTCGGAAAAGAACATAAAAGATACAATGGAAAATACAAACATTACACAGAGATTTTTCCCCTGGAAACCCAAACCGGGAAAACCAACATATAATATATTCATTCATTGTGTTACATTGTTTACAATACAATATACATATAGGAGCCAGCGACATCCAAAACGCTAACCCAATGACCTGGATTAGTCCAAAACCCTAATTCCTTAACTGGAAATAGAAAACCATCAACAAAAACCATGTGCCGAAAAAACCACCTAAATACATGACACGTTTCCTGAGGTAGGTGTCACATTTACTCATGCAAAGAATATAACACATACCCAATAGGTTGTGCTAGTATAACTCCAAGAGCTATGGCTGACGCATCTACATGGACATGGAACGTTTTTTCCCAATCTGGGAATACCAGTATTGGTGCGGTTACCATCTTCTCTTTCAGGGTGTCCAATCGACGTTGAAAATCCTCATTTCAATGAAACTTACTTTCTTTCCTTAACAATTTCTCCATTGGCGCAGTGATCTGCGCATACCCCTTTATAAATTTGTTGTAGTATCTTGTGTGTTCCAATGTCACTCTCAATTGGCGGACTATTTTTGGTGGTGTTAGTTTATCAATTATGGAAATCTTAGTAGGATCTACTAGCAAGCCTTGTTTGCATACTATGTGGCCCAATAGTATCCCAAAAGGTGTTCCGAAGATGTACTTTTTGATATTTAATGATATCTGACACTTCTTGCATCTTTTTAACATCAACCGCAAGACCTCTATATGTTTTTTCAACAAAATATAGACTATCCAATCATCTAGATATACCTCTAGAAACTGGTGGATAAACCCTTTGAATGCAACTATGACTACTATGGAGAATATTGTTGGTGCATTCTTCAATACAAACGACATGACCGTATACTGATAGGATCCCCATTCCATGGAAAAAGTGGTCTTGTATCTGTCTTCTGGTGCTATCTTGATCTGATGGTATCCTAATAATCAGTCGGTGAATGAATAAGCTTCCTGTCCTCCTACATTCTCCATGACTTCATCTGTGAACGAAGTAGGGAACGGGTAATGTAGGCACGCATCGTTCAACTTCCTCAAGTCAACATATATTCTTATCCCCCCTTGTTTCTTCTTCTGAACTACCATTGGGCTTACCCATTTGGACTCTTCTACAAGTTCTATGATTCCAGCCTCCAACATCCTATTGATCTCGGATTTGACATTTTTCTTATATATTGGGTTTAGTTTGTATGGTCGTTGTCTGATCGGTCTTGCCTCAACTCTGAGCAGTATCTTCATTTTTCCTAGCTCTCCTGCTATGCCTTTCATTTCTGTGAACGTTGTTGGGAACAAGTCGTTGTACTCACGCAGTAACTCTGTTATACTTTTTATTGTTTGCTCATCCCAGTAGTCTCCAATGCTGACCATTTTGGGATTCTCATCTGTCCCAATGTTGACTTTCTTCACCTTGATTGATGCAACAATTACTTCCGATTCCATAGGTGGAGCTTCCACTTCTCTCTCACCTTCAACTTTATCAATCTAAATATCACGTGGTTCATCTTCATCTGGTGCTTCTTCCTATACATGGTAGCATGACAATAGTTCTTTTACTGTCTGTATGTTTTGTTGTTTTTCTTCTTTGATGAATTCAATTTCCGGTTCCTTGATGAATATCACCCCTCTCATTTGTTTAAGTGCTTCATCTATGTTGGGGTTCTCATGCTCAAATGAGAAAGTGACTATAAATTTATGTTGTAATACTGTCTAGCTCGTAGTTCCTATGCACAATTCCTGGTCTGTATACCAGTTTGTTGGGATACCTTCTAATGTGTGCACAAAATGATGAGGCCATTCCTTCGGTGGTGTCATTTTCCATAGCACTCTGCACTTCTCCAAGTGTTCTGCTGGTGCCCCCTGTCCATCATATTTTTGTAGCTGGTTGCTTCCTTGTTCTGCGCCAAACCTAATGTGCAGTAATCACTTACATTGGTACCAGTCCTTGACAGTTTCTTTGTGCGAACCCCACCATATTGCAGATGTTGCCTTGAGTGCTATATCCAGGGCTAAGAGCCTCTGATTTTATAACACTTCATCTTCGTACCGTGTTAAGAATGATTCTAGGTCATTCACCCCATGGAAGTTGGGAGGTTCCCTTATATTCGTACCTACCCATCTTATTGCACAGTCTATTCTTGCACATCTTCTTGTGGAGACTTCGTGTAACCTCTGCTGCCATTTTTCCAAGTCTGTATTTGAGTTTGATGCACACGAGGAGATGCTTCACCAACTGAGTGCCCCATCTGCAGTTGGGTTCACATAATCTTCATCTCGCATAGTTGTTCTATACTACTGGTTGATTTCCTCCAGGTCCAAGAAAGTAGGTTCTACAAACCTTTCCCCTTTTGATGGGTCCGATGGCGCAATGACTTTGTATTCTCCTGACTCGAAGGTCATCTTCCGTGTCTTTAAGTTGATTATGGCCTAGTTATCAAACGACCAATCCAAGCCCAATAATTTCGGATAAGGTGTTGTGACATCCACTATCTCGATTACTTCGAAGTCAGCTTTAGTCCGTACTCCATCTAGGTCTATTGTCACTCCTTTTAGTCTTCCAATTGGTAGAACTCTGTGTTGATTTGCTAGTTTCAGCTGAACAAGTGAGTATCCTAATGTGGGTTCTCCCATACATTGCCGTGTCTTCTTGGGTAATACATTGACTTCAAATCCTAAATCCAGTATGATATCTCCCATGTTGAAATATCCAGTGTTGGCGTTCACCCTGAATTCCCTACTTGTTCTCCTCCTTGTATGTAGGTGATTAACTATTTTCTGTCCTAACTTTCCTTTTGCTTCTATGCTACATATTTCTAACATATTTTGTAATACTTTAACAGAGGATGGATCATTTAGTAGTATAACACAAGATTGCGAAAAACCCTTAATGGTACTTACTTTTCCCAGTGGATGTGGTTTTTCGGTGTGATCCAGCGATGGAGGCATCTCGTACTCTAGTACTTCCTTATTATGATGCACAGTTGATGTCGATGCAATGTCTAGCTTCAAGAATTCTTGTTTGGCTTGCTTGAATATCTCCTTCTCATTTTGTGCATCAAACCACTTCTTTGGTTTGACATTGTTCTTCACCCATTGGTGTTGTGTTGGATCTTGTCTTACTGCGTCGTTTTCTATTTTAGCTCCTCCTCGTGTAACTATGTTGATGGTTCTTCCTTCATCCCTCGCTTCTGCTGAAATCCACTGAACATTCTGATTGATCTGATTTCTCTTCTCCTGGATCTTCCCTAATAGTGTCGAACATTCTTCCGTGTCATGATATGATGAGCGACAATACATACATGTCACTGGTGGAAGTGGTTATTCTCTTGCATAGTGTCCTAGTTGTTGAAAATTGTGACATACCGCTGGTCCTCTACCTCTTTCAAAACCTCCTCTTTCTCTTTATCCACCTCTGTAGCCATCTCGATCCCCTCGCGATGCATTATACTGAGGCGTTTGATTATACTATGTGGTATTATAGTGTGGCTGTGTGGTATTATACTGCTGTTGCATATTGCTATATTGTTGTTGCATGGTGTTATACTGCTGCTGCACAGTATTGTATGGGGTTGGTGCTTGGTTAAACTAAGGTGCAACTTGCCTAGTCATCATTTCTTCCTGCACCCTGTATGCATCTAATGTTCTTTCCCTTAGAAGGTCCATGGTTCTACAATCTTTGTCGTCATGTCCTACTGACTTGCAAAATTTGCAATACGATCTCTTCGGTACTGTCTGGTACTTCTGCATCATTGGGTAGTGGTATGGATCATGACTTGGTTTCTTACAGATCTCACTCCAGAGTCCTCCTGTAGGTAATGGGTTTGGCATTCCTACTGCCATGTACTGCGCAAATGTTGGAAATTCATTCTTATGGTGCCCTTCTGTCCTACATGTGGTACACCAAATGACTTCTCTTTTGTCCTTACCTTTGTTATGGTTTAGCTGGAACATTAATTTCTTCAGATCCTCCTTCAACTCCTTTATAGTTGGATCTGTCTTCTGATATTTTTTCTCTTCCAGTTGTAGGGTTGCTTGTAGAGCCTTTGCATGCATATGAAACTTCTGTTGTCGTAACTGATACTTCAAGTGTGGTAGCAGTGAATTTATCAATCATTTGATATGTATTTCAAATTTCCCTTCATTCATTTGAATCTTTGGTCAATCTCCCATACATATTCTCCTGATTTTTTTCTAGTCTCTATCATCTCGTTCATGTATTAATCCTTTGAACTTGGATTTTGGAACTCATTTATCAACAACTTTTTGATATATCCAATCATCTGGTTGTCCCTGACAGACTATTTGCAACTAAACTCATGTACCAATCCAGTGCACGATCTCTTAATGTGATAGCTAACTGTGCCAATTTAGTGTCCTCGTTTGTGATATGTTTTGCTTCCCATATATTTTCACAGATAAAAAGGTGCTTCTCTAGGTCCTCTGACGCCTCTCCTTTGAATTCTGGTAACCTGATGGTTGGATCATGTCCTGCCATCCTGAATGCTAAATTACTCCCTTCGCGTGGTGTAGATACTTGACTAATGCTTCTTGAACTGGCTCCCCCAGTTGTTGTTCCTTGTGTAGATGTACTTCTTGCTGTCTTCCTTCTCCCGAAATTCGGTTATATAAATGATGGTGTTCTTCTTGGTGTATTATTCGCACATGGGTTTATGGGTTCCACACTGACATTGATATGGATAAGAGTTTCTCTGTTCTAAGGCTTTTGCAACCATTGTTTTGATCAAAGAGTTCTTTCAGATTAATCGCATAGGTTTTTTGATTTTCGACGTTTCAGACCAAACTAGTGTTGTCCATCATCAGGAATTTTTTTTGATAGGAGTGCTTCCTTCTATTTCCAGTCTTGGACCTATCATATTCCTCTCATATGTTGCATGCATGATTTCCTCAATCTGTTCCATAGCCCGGAGATCCTCTACCTCCTCTTCATCACTTGCCAAGCCTTCCCTCGTGACTACAACTCTCTTCTTGGTGTTTACCTTATATTGGTAGGGTACTCCACTACACGTCTTTCCAGCTGTTTCCATGATCCTCTTGATCTGGTCTTCTTCCATCATAATTGGGTCCAAGGCCTCCTCCTTCTTCCCTTTATCCCCTTCTCCTTCCATTTCTCCCTCTCCTGTCAGTGCTTCCCCCCTTCCACCATGCATGCAGGGAAGTTTAGCTGTCTGACTCCATTGTCATTACACCTTTGTTATATAGAAATATATTAATGGAAGTATATTACGATATGATGTACCTTCCTTGAGGTCCCTTCAAGAAATCTTTCTCATATGCGATGTACGAATTCGCTGTATCTACTACAAATTCTGTGATAAATCCTGCAACAATGTTGTCTAACCAGAAATATACTGTGCACATAAACTTATTATCATCTCATTGTAGTTGCCCGATTTCTTCAAGATTCCACTCTAGCTGTCTGATCCGATTTGTAGGGTGGTTGTATTTCAATATTTTTATCCATTCCTGTAGTACATGCGGGAAATCACAGAAAAATACTTCATGCAAGTCACTGAATACGTACTTGTCTAGATATTTGCACGGTGTTAACCTTGGATTTCTGTTATCTTTCTGTGCAAACTCCAAATCATTTGTCTTCAACTAGCTTTCTATCTCTGCCTTCATGGGATTCCATGGTCTCAGCATTGCCAACTAGATTCTCATTCTTTCAAGGACGCATATTCCTCCAACCTCACATAATCAGTCCCATTTTCTTTCACACAACCGACAACAGAACCATTTGTTGGCTTTGGTATCTCTCTTATTTTAGTCTTGAGTAATTTTGATTCTAACTGACCATCATAGATTGACCCTAGTTCAGATTTAATAAGCTTCCCAACAAAATCCCTTTAAAACTATCGACCCCTCTGGTAAACCAGAAGGCAACGCAACACACAGAGTGTACTACGCAGTCTCACCCGATATAGCTCTATCGGTGGCTGCAATACTCAGGTGGTTGCAACCTTAATATGAGTGAGATCTGTGGTTGTGCGCCGTAAACTTTATTCATTTAATCCAACATCTAGTTATAACATTCATTCTACATGCATGGGGAATACCATATCTACTTAGTTGCTCATTTATCTAACATTCGTCAACTAACCAGACATAAAGACGTATGCATTCATTCACATAACACAGTGTTACCTTGGTTCACCCCCTCCTGGGATACATCCACAAAGATCTGACTCTCGAGATTTTATTATAGTTCAAAAATATATCACGCCACACGTGGTTACAATCTTAGTTCTCCCCCTTTTACACAAGCTCCTCGATCCCTGCGAGGCTGACTAGACCGCACCAGGATCCTCAACCTGTGATCTAACCCTCGAGATCGAGTCACTCACTCCTTCTCTAGCTCACCAACTTAATGACTCATGAAATTCTTACAGTTCTCTCTCTCTCTCCATCTGTTGTTCCCCTTGACATCTTCTCAGTACTACTTATTTATATCCTCAGCTCACCAACCATTACAATGCATTACAAAAACTATAACCCTAGCATCGTTAGGTCTTCCTTGCATGTGCGCTTCACCTTCTTCTCTTACATGTGCTTCTTTTCCTTACAACTGTCTTTTTCATGCTTTTCCTCCAAAAGTATCCTTTCTTCCTGGCTAGGCCTGCATCCAACACCAGCCTAAACCCATGCTCCCTTCTAGTTCCTTGATTTATGAAACAAAAAATCTCCTAAAGACTAGACCACCCTCAGAGCATAGAGCACACATATCAAAGACAATTCATTCAAGGATATCTCACCTAAGGATTGAAGGGTTGACCTCCCTCATGCACACCACGACCGAATATCCTGATATAGTCATTTTGTGTTCCAAAGAATATTTGGAGTAGCCAAAGACTCAAACTCAGTCAAGTAAGGAAATAACTTGATTCCTCCCAGAGTTCTCATCATTCTCACATCATCTAGAATTCACCTTATTAGAACATGATTAACAAGCTTCTTCTTTGTACACCCTTCCTTCAATATGCATCACCATATCATTAACTTGTGTGTCCTTGCACTGTACAATGAATTCACGAAACTTGTTAGCCACATTATTTCAAAAATTGGGTTGGGGGGTGATGTACCCTACTCCTTAAAGTCCACCAACCTCACCACTCAACATATTAGACATTTCCTATGCGTTCCTTGACCTTTATGCATGGTGGAGTGGCGGCCTGGAGTGACATGTAATCATTTGTGGCTCCACTCATCATCACCCCATCTAGGTGTTAGCCATCAATTTCATTCAAATGTTTGCATTCTTCTTTGAGTTGGGGGCAGGATGGTTTCTACCCATTTCCACACCTTGTATCTACTAGTTTATGACACTCTTGAGTTCTCCAAATAGTTAGCTAGGGATTTGGCTTTCCTTTTGACATGGGAACGTATAACCTTTGAAATTTGCTTGAAAAAATCTTCCACCTGGGAAATTCCAAAAGATAATATCCAATTAGTAGATATTTTGTCTAGGTTGACCCCATTGACAATCCTTCAAAAGGCTAATTTTAGCAGTTGAGAGTCTCCTTCAACAATTAAAGAGTTATTCCTCGTTCCTTAGATATTCACATCCTAGTTATCAATCTTGCTAATTATGGTCCATTTTATTAAGTTATTCCCTAATCTTACAACATAGATTGTCTTGATATCTCCTATTGAATTGCAGAAACCCCCCTACCCTCAAGGGGCCAAGTTTTCCCTTTGAAACCCCGCCAAATTTAAATTTAAGGTGAAACTTTGGTGGAGTTTCCCAACTCTCCTTGGACCCATAAACGAGTGATTTCTTGGAGAGAGGACATTGACCTTGGCATTGATCCAGCTGGCAGATTTGGAAAATTATAACCTTTGTTCTTGAGTGTACCCAATATTCACTTGTCTAGGTAGTGGAGGCAATCAATTCCCTCACATTGCATTGTATTAAATCCCATAACATCCCCATTGTTTTATGTTGTTGTTTTAAGATCCCTCTATTGCTCTCTTTCTATACATTCCATAATAGAAAGGCAAGGAAAGTATTTCATACCTTACTAAGTATGGGGTTATAGAACATGGTCATCCTTTGACACTCCAACGTCTGAACTATGTCACCTTTGACCTTATTAGACTATTTTAAAGGGATGCACCTTTATCCCATAGAATCGAAGCCTCTCTACATTCATTAAAAAGGTGATCAATCGATTCTTCATTTTCTCTACACATCAGACAAATTGACGAGCCTTCAAATCCTCTCCCAAGGAGACAGTCCCAAGTTAAATCTTTCCTACTGACCACCAACCATAGAGAGTTAGAGATTTTATGCCAAACAGTCGGGTTCCAAACCTTGTTCCAAATATCTCTCTTATCTACTCTATTTACCCCTATTGCCATCATGTGAGCTTTGCTAACCTTGAAATTTCCATCACCTTTCTTATCCCATTGGAATATATTAGGTCCAATCTAATGTTTAATATGCTTGGTCTACAATTTGGCATCCATATATTGTCTATCTCTTGGTTCCCAAGCAACCAGTCAGGTCTCACATTTTTTCCAATTCCTTTCTAAAGAGTAAGTGTTTTCTGGCTACTCTTTCCAATAGTGACATACATGGGTCCATCCTTCCTAGATCATGGAATTTTTAAATTGTTGAAATTTATCCTCTTCCCTGATAATTTTCCTTCTCCCAAGCATCATCCTGGAAGAGGGTAGATTTACCATATTGTACTTCCTAGACACAATGTTGATGAACCAACCCTCTGTTATTACAAGAATTATTTTAATTAAGGATCCAGGATGCTCACAATCCATGCAAATCAATTTTTCCTTAGGGATATTGGAAGCATACTTCGCTTTCCAAACTTTGGACCATAGATCTCTAGGTCCTTTTATCCACTGCCACTAGGTTTTTGCTGCCATATATTTTCCCATAAGTAGAGGATCTATGATCCCGATTCCTCTAGATTCCTTGGGAATACACACCTTATTCCAAGCTACAAAGGCCCACTTCTTTTCATTAATATCTCCTCCCCATAGGAAAGTCTTTTTCAACTTTCTAATACTTTTGAAGACATTTAAAGGAGTGACCAAAACATAAAAAAAGTACAAGGGAATGGAAAGGAGCACAAACTTAATTAATAAAATCCTTCCCAGGAGAGCGAGGAAGTGGTGAGTCAAGCTCGTCAACTTCACTTCAAGTGCTTCCTCCTCCTCTTGTATGTTTACTATTGGTCGTCTCATCTTCCTTCTCATTGTATTTAGTAGCACTCGCTCTTCCTATGCCTCTAGTTCCTTTTCCCAAAAAAATTGTCATATTATTTAGTAAATATTTTCTTCCACCTCCAAAGCAACTTGGTAGGCTTTGTCTACATTTCGAAAGTAATGTGTACTCATCTCATCCTAAATATGGTACGTCATTCCATTTACATATATTTCCACTCTTTGATACTCTGGTTCTTTCATCCTTGACCTGTGTGACAACTTGAAGAATTGTTTCGTATATTCACACACGAATGTATCTTTAAGCTTAAGATTTTGTACTTGTTTACACAAGTTCTACTGGTAGTCAATACGCATAAATTTCTCTTTGATCTTACTAACCATATTCTTCCAAGTTTTAATCTTCTCTAATTTGTGATCTACTCTATCTTTCTGCAACATATCCCACCAAAGTGCAGCATGTCCTTTCAACTTCGTAATGGAAAAATGAACACGATTTGGATCTTGAACATTCTCATACTCGAAGTATCTTTCTATCTCACCTATCTAGTCTATATGAGTTTCAGCCTTCAAACTACCATCATAGCACGAAACTTCAACCCTCACACTACCTTTGTTACTCAAGAAGGATATCAAACGCACTGTTGGGTCTCCATCCTTAGAATTATTTTCAACTTCAACCTCTTCTTCAGATTCATAATCTAACTCAACTTATCCATTTCTTCTATTCTCCAACTCTTCTATTCTTCTTCTTAATTCTTTGAGTTCCCTATTCATCACTCCTCCTCATGCTGCTCCTTCTCTTTGCAATGACATCCTTACGAGTTGTCTTACAACCCTCACTCAGACCAACATTCACAAGCCTTACCTCCGGGCACTATAATCTCACAACTCAGGATCTTGAACCTGCTTTGGTACAACTTGATGCATCTCACAGACCTAAAGCAATTCTAATCCCTACAGGACTATGCTCTGCCTTCAGAATGCACAACGAAACTCATATTCAAGCACACGATAGACAATTCATTTATTGTTGTTAAGACTGGAATAGAAGGAATTTAATTAAAACCAAAAGAACACAAACAGGTTGTGAATCCTTGCTTTTATTATTGATTTCAGAATGCCCCTTATTACAATGTAATCGAGAAATACATCTTTTTCACTAGACTAGAACTGATGCACTGTGTTTTTCTTCTGCAAATTGTATCGTCTCTTCTCGATATCGTTCTTGGTGGTTGTCTTAGTCACTTCCAATCAAACTTAGGGAAACCTTCCTTTCTTTTGGCTCGAATCAACCCCTACATCTTTCTTTCCCCTTCTTTTTATGTCATTTTTGTCAGCTGATTTGTTTCCTGTTTCATTGGGAAGATGAATGGTCATGCTTGTTCGCTGTCCAGATGTTTTTCAATTCAATTTTGTTTCCCCTTCCCTCACCAATGATTCCCACTTGGAATTTAATCTTCATGACCTCTGTGGACTGAGTTTGGAATCAACACGTTGAGTTGGAGCATAAAGTTTCCAGCGCAAATCCTGTAGTGTGCAGTCGCAACATAGGAGTTGCAGCGCCAATCCTGTAGCGTGGAGTTGGAGCGAGTTGCAACACTAGTACTATAGTGTGGAGTTGCAGCATAGGATTTGCAACACCAATCCTGTAGTGTGGATTTGCAATGATCCTTATTCGTCCTAATTTAATTTGTACAAAATTTGATATATTTTTGGGTGATGCGGATTGCCCATAACCAAAGATGCTCCTGCATCACTAACCCCAAGGGGATCAAGAGAGTCGAACCCATAACCTCCCAAACTAATCATTGAAGAGAAATCTCACATCAAACTCAAGACCACTTAAACCAACCCTTAAAACTATATATTTATAAATAAATTAACTTACAATGTAAATGTTTATAACAATAAAGTTGTGAATAAAATGGGAGAAAAAAACATTAAAAAATAAAAAACTTAATCCATTAGGTATTACCCACTACACCAACATTCCTAAGTAACTATGGAAAAATGATAACTTCTCCTAAAATAACCATTTAAGTGAATTCTAAATATTAAATAATTTATCTTCCAAGACATATTCTAAATCATGTAATTATGATTAAAAGTAAAATTAATGCATAATTAATCCACAAAATGTTTATTAAAAATATAATGAATGGAAAATATAAAAATGATTATGAATCTTTTGTATGTTATGATATAATTTAGTATTAAAAATAAAAATAAAAAATATAATAAAAAATTAAATTATCATTTTTATAAATTGCAATTTAATAATATAATTAAAATGAATATTATAAGTGTATGTCAAATAATTAAATTTAACTATTTTTATGTCAATTAGGTTTTAGTGGACGTTAATCATCATCATCATCATTAAAAAAACATAATATTGATCATTAAAAATAATTATATGAAACAAATCACAAATCAATAAACACAAGAAATTATAAAATTTACTCATGAAGCAAAATAATTTTACATAATTAAATTTTAATGATTCAATGTATGTTATAATTGAGAATGAGAAATATAACTTTGCAATATTTAAATGTTTTCATGAATTTTTAATATTATTAAATAGAGATATAATTGATGTTTTTTTTTATTCACTAATTTTCAATTTTTAATTGGAATAATTTTTTTATATTTCATTATTTCATCTTTAATGTTATTTGACAATATACTTGTAATACAGTTAAATTAGTTTAATATGATTATTATTTTATTAAATTATATATATGTTTTTTTTTAATCTAAAAACATATTTAGTCAACTTTCCATTATATACGAAAAAAAAATGGTTTTACAGTCGTGAACCTGGTTGGGACTTACCTCTAAAGGAAACCATATCCCCAACCAAGTAATTATTAGCAGTTTTTATACCACATATAACTGAGTTTTTTTCCCATAGGGAGAACACAAAAAGAGGATAATTGAAACAAAAGCCTAAGTTTGTCCACGATAATAGAAAGCATGAAAAAACATAAGCAAACTAGATATCAAGCACTTGGATAATGTGTAGTCTCCTCCTCCACCACATCCAAGACCAACTATGTATTCATGTCCCCATCCTTGGCATCCTACGGTTGCTAAGAATATGTATCCAACACAATGGGGTTGGCACAGGTTCTAGCTAAAGGACCCCTCCACTTGTTTCCTTTTCCTTCATCTTCTAACACCTTATAAACAATGATTTTGATACTGAATCATCTAGCACATGGATTCAAATTTGCTCTAAAAAATATTGAGGGTGTGAAGAATCTCCCGCTGGTCTTCCTTTTTTTCTTTCTCTCTAGGGCTTGGGCCACCAACCTTTTCACTGACCAATATGTCTCTACTATTCTAAAGTATTTAGTATCCCGAGTCCAAGAGTGAATTGGGACGTCCACCCATCCACAAACCTCCTCTAGAATTCTGTCATTAGGAGTCATTCATTGCTTCTCTCTTACCTCCGCTTCCATAGACTACACCTCCTTCTTGGCCACAGCTAAGCACTTTTCTTCAAATATTTTCTCCACATCATAGGCTTTTCTCTTTTCTCTGGACAAGGTGTTTAGGGCATGGGAGGAAGAATCCTTTCCTTCAACTCCCTTGGCTTTGTTTTATTAGCGTTCCCCCCCTACCAGAGACTCTATCCATTCTCATTCCCAAGAGCAGACACCACGTAAAACAACAATGCATGTTGAACCAAAACCATAACATGTGAATATACATGGTAATCATGAGTGTTACGAGCCATAATAGAAGAACCCACAATGCCCTCCCATCCTATACCCACGCTTCCTTCCAGTGCCTTGGTTTATGAAACATAAAATATCCTAAAGACCAGACCACCCTCAAAGCATAGAGCACACAGATCAAAGATAATTCATTCAAGGATATCTCACCTAAGGATTGAAGGGTTGGCCTCCCTCATGCACACCACGACCGACTATCCTGACATTGCCATTTTGTGCTCCAAAGAAGACTTGGAGTAGCCAGAGACTCAAACCCAGTCAAGTAAGGAAATAACTCGATTCCTCCTAGAGTTCTCATCATTCTTGCATCATCCAAACTTCTCCTTATCAGAACATGATTAACGAGCTTCTTATTTGTACACCCTTCCTTCAAAATGCATCACCATATCATTAACTTGTGTGTCCTTGCACTGTACCATGAATCCACAAAAATTGTTAGCCACATTATTTCAAAAATTGGGTTGGGGGGTGATGTACCCTACTCCACAAAGTCCACCAACCTCACCACTCAACAAATTAGACATTTCTTACTCATGCCTTGATGAACCTTTATTGCATGGTGGAGTGGCGGACTCAATTGACACATGAGCGTTCATGGACCCACTCGTCATCACCCCATCTAGGTGTTATCTATCAATTTCATTAAAATGTTTGCATTCTTCTTTGAGTTGGTGGGATGGGCTCTGACTGTTTCCACACCTTGTATCTACTAGTTTATGACAGTTTTGAATTTGCCAAACAATTAGTTAGGGAGTTGGCTTTCCTTTTGACATGGGAACGTATAACCTTTGAAATTCGCTTGAACACATCTGCCACTTGGGAAAGTCCAAAAGATAATCTCCAATTAGTAGATATTTTGTCTAGGTTCACCCCATTGACAATCCTTCAAAAGGTTGATATTAACAGTTGAGAGTCTCCTTCAATAATTAAAGAGTTATATCCATGTTCCTTAACTATTCACATCCTAGTTATCAATCCTGCTAATTCTAGTCCATTTTATTGAGTTATTCCCTAATTTTACATCATAGATTGTCATGATACCTCCTATTGAATTGCGGAAACCCCCCTACCTCGAGTGGCCAAGATTTCCCTTTGAAACCTTATCAAAGTTCAATTTAAGGTGAAACTTTGGCGGAGGTTCCCAATTGTCCTTGGACCCAAAAACGAGTGATTTCTTGGAGAGAGGACATTGACCTTGCCATTAATCCAGTTGCTAGTTTTGGAAAATTATAACCTTTTTTCCTGAGTATACCCAATATTCACTTGTCTAGGAAGTGGAGGCGATCAATTCCCACACATTGCATTGTATTAAATCCCATATCACCCCCATTTTTTTTTGTTGTTGTTTGAAGATCCTTCTATTGCTCTCTTTCTATACATTCCATAATAGAAAGCTAGGGGAAGTATTTCATACCTTACTGAGTATGGGGTTATAGAACGGATTCATCCTCTGACACTCCAATGTCTGGACTATGTCACCTTGACAATATCAAACTATTTTAAAGGGATGGACCTTTATCCCATAGAATCGAGGCCTCTCTGCACTCATTAAAAAGGTGATCAATTGATTCTTCATTTTCTCTACACATCAGACAAATTGATGGGCCTTCACATCCTCTCATGAGGAGACTGTCCCAAGTTAAATCTTTCCTACTGACCACCAACCACAGAGAGTTAGAGATTTTAGGCCAAACAACCAAGTTCCAAACATCTCTCGCATCTGCTCTATTTACCCCTATTCCCATCCTGTGAGCTTCTGTAACCTTGAAATTTCCATCACCTTTCTTACCCCATCGCAATATATCAGGTCCAATCTTGTGTTTAATATGCATGGTCTACAATTTGGCATCCATATATTGTCTATCTCTTGGTTCCCAAGAAATCAACTAGGTCTCACATTTTTTCCAATTCCTTTCTAAAGAATAAGTGTTTCTTGGCTACTCTTCCCAGTAGTGGCATACATGGGTCCATCCTTCCTAGATCATGGCATTTTTAACTTGTTGAAATTTATCGTCTTCCCCGACAATTTTCCTGCTCCCAAACATCATTCTAAAAAAGGGTAGATTGACCATTTTGTAGTTCTCAGAAACAATGTTGTTGAACCAACCCCCTATTATTCCAAGCATTATTCCAAATTAAGGATCTAGAATGCTCATCAGCTATGCGAATCAATTTTTCATTAGGGATATTGGAAGCATACTTCATAAGATCACCTTAAAAGCTAAAGCTTCTCTCACCGAAGGTTAATTCACATATATGTTAATGAGCTTTTGTTTCATGGTTAAATGAAGTAGTGATATTTCTTCATAAATGTTTTTTACCCAGCTTTTTCTAGTGTAAATACCTTGGTGTAAGTCTTAAGATATATTCTCTTAAATTTATTTTTAAAATTTAAAAGTTAAAAAAATTAAAAAATATATATTGTCAAATATTTTTATTTGGTTTTTAGTTAAAGATATGTGAATAACTAATCAGTTAAATTTTTTAGAAAAAAAATGTGTAGGAGTTTATGTAACTTCCCACGTTTTAAGTGAACACTCCATCTATTATGAGAGACATATAAGACAGTAATAATGATATATAAAATATATGTGATATATAAAAGGTTTCAAGTTACATAATTTTGAGATTAAGGAGTTAACTAACTATATTATAATAATATTTTAAAAATACTTGAATAAAATTAATAGTATTTTAAAAATATTTAAATAAAAATAAATTAAACTCAACCTACAATTTACAATTTATAAGGTTTCACGTTAAATAATTTTTTATTAAAGATTTATAAATAAATGGAAGGTTAATTTTATGACTTTTTCTTCCTATTGAATTGTGATTAGAAATGAATAGGAAGGAGTTAACTTACTATATATTTTAAAAATATTTAAATGAAAATAAATTAAATTCAATCTAAAATTTATAATTTATAATATATATATATTTTTTAAAAGATACCATTTTAATAAAAATTTAATTTAAATAATTAATTGAAAAGATCTATATAATTTAAAAAAAAATTATAATGGTATTTATAAACATATAATTTATAAAAGAAAAACAAATATTTAAAAAATACCATTTTAATAAAAATTTAATTTAAATAATTAATCGAAAAGGTCTACATATTTAAAAATATATATATAATTATATTTATAAACAAAATTACATAAGCACATATCTCAAGGTATTCAAAAGAGTGCTCAACAACTATTTATAGCAACAACTCTTCATATTTGTTTTTTTTAAACGTATCAACAAATTGTATCATCAAAAAGAGGGTTGTTCCTTATCTAAAAAAGGTAAATAATAGTGACATCGTTCGAAAGGTAAACGTTGTAAACATTTTACTGTCTTAATACAAGAAATTATTTCATTATAGCCAAGGCTCGTGAGTAAATTCATTTGAGTGATGATCCTGAAGATGAATATAATCTAGGTACCATGCTCCAATCCCAATCCATCTTTTGAAAGGACATTCACTATTATGTGTTTGTCTTTGGTACCATGCTTCAATCTTAATCTATTTTTTGAAAGGACATTCACTATCATGTGTTTGTCTTTGTATATGTGAGACAAATAAATATGTGAGAAGGTTGTCATTTGTATTTGAATATCATTGTATAGGAGTTGTAAAGTGAAAATTTTGATTGAAGGTTCTTTTCATAATTATTGGATGACCAAAAGTGAGTCACCAAAAATTTGTAATTGTGAAACACCATGCTTTTGGGTCAGCGAAAGAATTAGTTTGAGTGCCATCAATTCACAATAGTTATCAGATTCCTGACATGTTCCAATTTTGTTTTTGACCATGGGAATCAATAACTAGTAGGTTTGATCTGTGCTAGGCCCGAGATCAAGCCTACTGGCAATCACTATAACCCAAGAGTATATCCAATAGCCTACAAGCCAAATATACCAATAACTTATGACTTAGCAAGAACCAGGATGTCCTCAATGGTGCGCCTATTCTTCTAGCCTTATCACAATGGGCTATAGTCTCATCGGGGATTTGAACCCAGGTGAGAAAAACACAAGCACAACCTCCCAACCATTTCGTCAAACCCCCTCAACCAACCTATTCCAATTTTGAAGGATATATAACGATTATAAGAAATATATAAGATTCTTCTTCCATCTCCTTTACACGGAATTCCTTATGAAACACTATTAAAATATACTAAGAATAGCCTTATTCATTACCTCTTCTTTCAGCTCATATTTTTTTTTCCCTCAACCTATAAATGATTTATAAATAATCATTTAAGATATTTAATCTCATTTAATATATTTAGAAATTATATCACACATTTAAGGAAGAGATTATCGTTTCCTTCGAATAGCTTCAAATTCCTAATGAACCAAGCTTCAAATTCCTAATAAACCATACTCCTAAAGGATGCACACACCTTGTTATAATTAAACCTTAAAATAAATTAAAATAATACTATATTTAAAATTAAAAAAAAATTATGTTATTTAATAATTTTTTTTATTTTATAAAATTAATTAAAATCAATTATCCATCATTAAAAATTGTATTATCAATTAAAATTAATATAAATAAAACCCTTAATTAAAGAAACATAAGTCAACCTAAACATCAAAATAAAACTATAAAACAAACATACTTCAAGACACAGATGTTATATATATATATATATATAATAATAATAATAATAATATAATACTAGCAACAATCACTTTTATGTAAAAAGTGGTTGATATATGTTGATCGACGCCATTTTCTACCTTTTTAAATTAATGACGTCGATCGGCGTATATCAATCACTTTTAACATAAAAGTGGTTGTTGCTAGTTGACGATCGACATGCCTGAAATAACATTAATACATTAATACATTAATGTATTAAATACATTAAATATATTAAATTCATTAATACATTAAATACATTAATATATTAATGTATTAATACATTAATGTATTAATACATTAATACATAAATACATTAATGCATTAAATACATTAATGCATTAAATACATTAATTACATTAATGTATTTAATACATTAATGAATTAATACATTAAATATATTAATGTATTAATACATTAATACATAAATACATTAATGCAGTTTGGAACGGGAATAATATTTCTCTGCGATTTTGAACGGAAATAATATTTCTCCGCGATTTTGAACGGGAATACTACTTCTCTGTGGTTTTGAAATTAATACTTTTCCGCGGTTTGGAACGAGCATACTAGTTCTCCGCGGTTTTGAAATTATATCTTTGCAGTTTTTTTTTTTTTTTAATTAAGAGGTGTAATTATATTAAGAGCTTGCAAAATCTGAAGCATAATAGCAAAATACATAGATGACCAGGCTGCAGTTACTGGACTGCCCCAGCCATGGGGAAACCAGTCCATCCAGCCCATCCAAACCACTAGTCAAACCAGTCATAAGTTAAAAGAGTAATCATACTGTTTATCACCTAAGATCTAGATCCTGAATAGACTGACAAACACTAAGTTTAAACACCTGGCAAGTAGCCGGACCACGTGGCGTGAAGGTCTCCTGGCCAGGGTTCTTCCTCAATATACGTCGGTCCATCGTCCTCGTTGCGCTCAGCTCCCTTGATGTCGTCCTCGCACACTTCCTGCTTCCGTCCTTTTCCTGCTGAACTCAACACCTTGCGCCGATCTTCCTCCTTAGCCGCCTCTGGGTCCTCCATTGGACTGGTTTCGGCAGAATCTGAGAGTAAAGCCTCGTGCAGGGATGAGAGAATTCTGAGAAAGCTTGCCACCTTTGCGTCCGTAGCCTGTAGGCGATAATTTAAATCCACTACCTCCTGCCTGAGTTCAAAAACCAGGTCATGTAGTGCAGACAGGCTTTCTTTGACTTGCGCTCTATCAAAGGATTCAGGGAAACACAAACCTTCCCTCTTAGGCTCACCATGAAGAGAGGGGTCGCCGCCCATGTTACCCAGTGGGTCATGAAAAGGCATGGAGTTAGAGGGATACACTAGGGGGTCTTGGGAGAGCCGCAGGATTGAAATCGGCGTACGTGGAATGATATCCATGGAATTGAATTGCAGAGCCTGCAAAGAGACAGGAGGAGATTTAGTCTGCTGGCGTGGGGAGGAATCAGTGGAGGTCGATTCGGGAGGCGTGACCGAGGGCCGTCGAGGCCTCCAGGGAGAGCCTCTCCTCGGTCTACCTCTGGGCCGAGTCATTGGATACACGGTGCAACTGGCTAGGGAAACTAGGATCACTCTGTGGAGGAGTATAGCAGGGACCGCTTCGCGCCAGTGGAGGAGAACATAGATGAACCCGTGCTGCGAAGGGATGAGCCCTGCAACCAGCATAACGAAATGTGCCCCAAACATATTGAACTAGATTATTCAAATTCGCGGCGAAGGGGAGAGGACTGTCGCATAAATGCTCCCTCGCTCCAGATTAAAGACCATTTAAGCGTCGGGTAGGGTGGTGGGCTGTGGCACAAGCTCATCACGTGCCGTCATGCCACGATGCCTAGTACCTTCGCCCAATGCTTGCCACGCTGCACACTCTGACACCCCATCCTGGGATATCTCTGCAGTTTTGAACGGAAATAATACTTCTCTTTTTTTTTTTTGAAGGAGATATTTTATTTCTAAGATTATATATCTAGGGTTTTGAACGGTAATAATACTTCTCCGTTTATTTATATATTTTATTTTTAGGAGATATTTTATTTCTAAGATTATATATCTAGGGTTTTGAATGGGAATAATCTCTGTAGTTTTTACCTTTTTTACCCATAATAATCTCTGTAGTTTCTCTAGACTTCTCTACTGTTTTCAGAAATTATTTTTGGCTTATTCAAAGGGTTGAGCATTTGGACATCTGAGGTGAGTCATTTTTTACTTTGATTCAATTTCAAATTTACGTAAAGAGATTTAAATATATTTTATTTATTTTTTTATTTTAAGTTTCAGAAGTAAAAGTTGATTTGAGAGATAAAGTCAATCCATAATAATAATTGTTACAACTTTTTTCTCTTCTTTTCAATATGAGCACTCCACCACCTATTACAAAAACTCAACCTAACAAGGGGAGTGCCCCCAAAATCACCTTAGAGATCCTTTATGATTCTATGGAATCAGTAGAAAAAAAAAGAGAAGAGAGAGATGCCAAAATCCAAATAGAGTTAGAAACATTAGAAAAAAGGAGTGAAGAAAGAGACGTAAAACTCCAAATAGAGCTAGAGACAATGATTGATAAAAAAATTAAAGATACCATTCAAAC
>ML783798.1:864705-876147 GCA_009831015.1 Picea engelmannii
GGGATGGCGAAGGGCTGAGCGCAGAGGGGACACTTCCGCCGAGCTGGAGCGCCAGAGTAGGCATCGAGAAACACGTCCAAGCGCTGACCCAAGATGTATGCCCGATGCTCCAGGTCAGCCATGTGGCCTCGGAGCTCAAACACTAAGGACAGGTGCTCCTCGCGGAGGAGAAGGCCATGCATGCCACCACCTTCAACGTCGGGTGTTCCTCGCCTCGCTTCATTCTGCTCATCATTTCGACCTTCCTTTGCCGTCGCATCACCAGTATCGAACGCATCCTCCATTTCCGGCCAGGGGACCTCTTCCACAATGCAGCCCGGAAGGTCGGCTTCCTCCCCACTGTGTTTGCAGTCCCCACTGCTAAGCTTCCCTATGTCGCTCATCATCTCCATTGGCGGCAAGTCCTCCAGAGTCAGGTCCTCTTCAACAATGCAAGCCAGATACAATTGCTCAGTGCCACCCTCCAACGTGACTGTGTCCATGCTGCTGCAACCCATTTCCTTCTCGGCTATGGTGGAGAGCAGAGCTTGCTCCTCGGCGCGAGCCTTCTTTCCCAGAAGAGAAGTGGCCATGACTAGAGCACGTTCAAGCTCCTCTCTTCGCTGTCGCTGCTCCTTGCGGGCGTACCAAGCAGACCCACGCCGGGGCGTACCTCGTTTCCTCGACATGTTGCTGAGCTCGGAAATACACACAGACGAGGGCAGAAGCCAATTGAAATCACAGGCAGCGGCACTCGCATCAGTTCTCCAGAGCCTCCCGACGCAGAGCAGAGCCGAGACCGGAGCAAGATAAAACACATAATCCAACTGCCAATACCCAAAACCCCCTTTAACATCGCGCTGGCCTGACTCGTTAATGCTCGCTCGAGGGAGGAGTCCTCCCATTGCAGAGCTGGTGTTAATGCGGCCCTCCATCCGTAATACGGGTGATGTGGTAGCCACACCCAACATTTAAACCTTGGCTGAGTGCGGGGACAGTTGGCACTCCTTCGCCACTTGTCACCCCATGCGGGATTAATACAATAATATATTAATATAGTAATGTATTCAATATTTTTTGTCACATTGCGATGTTTGAAAATGTTCATCACATCATGACATTGGGAAATGTTCGTGAGAGTGCGACGTTTGGAAATGTTAGTCACAATGAGATGTATGGAATCATGTTTTACTTTTTAGACAATAATTTATATTTTTCCTTAGAACATTGATAACAAAAGGGAAATCTTTGTCACATTGTGACGATGGGAAACGTGCGTCACAATGTGAAATTGAGAAATGGTCATCACATTGCGACATTGGGAAATGTTCGTTAGAATGCGACGTAGGGAAATGTTCATCATAATGCAATGTTAATCACAATGCAATGGAAATGTTAGTCACAATGAGATGTATGGAATCATGTTTTACTTTTTAGATAATGATTTATATTTTTCCTAAGGACATTGATAACAAAAGGGAAATGTTCGTCACATTATGACAATGGGAAACCTTTGTCACAATGTGACATTAGGAAATGGTCATCACATTGCGATGTTGGGAAATGTTCGTCACAATGCGACATAGGGAAATGTTCATCATAATGCAATGTTTGGAAACACTTGACACAGTGTAGAATCATCTTTTACTTTTGCGACGTTGGGAAAATGGTCGTTAGAATGTGGCGTCAATTTTTTTTTTCACATTGCGACATTCGAAAATGTTCATCACATCGCGACATTGGGAAATATTCGCCAAAGTGCAATGTTTGGAAATTTTAGTCACAATGAGATGTGTGGAATCATGTTTTACTTTTTAGACAATGATTTATATTTTTCCTAAGGACATTGATAACAAAAGGGAAATTTTCGTCACATTGTGATGATGGGAAACATTCGTCATAATGCAACATTGAGAAATGGTCGTCACATTGCGACATTGAGAAATGGTCGTCACATTGCGACGTTGGGAAATGTTCGTCACAATGCGACGTAGGGAAATGTTCATCATAATGCAATGTTAGTCACAATGTGATGGAAATGTTAGTCACAATGATATGTATGGAATCATGTTTTACTTTTTTAGACAATGATTTATATTTTTCCTAAGGACATTGATAACAAAAGGGAAATGTTCGTCACATTGTGAGAATGGGAAACGTTTGTGACAATGCGACATTGGGAAATGGTCGTCACATTGCGACGTTGGGAAATGTTTGTCACAATGCGACGTAAGGAAATGTTCATCATAATGCATTGTATGGAAACACTTGAAACAATGTAGAATCATCTTTTACTTTTGTGACGTTGGGAAAATGGTCATTAGAATGTGGCGTTAATAATTTTTTGTCACGTTGCGACGTTCGAAAAAGTTCGTCACATCGCGACTTTGGGAAATGTTCATCACAATGCGACATTAGGAAATGTTAGTCACAATGAGATGTATGGAATCATCTTTTACTTTGTATAAAATGATTTATACTTTTCCATAAAATGTATGGTAAAAATACAGATTAGTAAAAAACAATTTCAAATACATAATTTCCATATTATAACACTGTGACGAACCTTTCATACACATATAAAACTTAAAACTTTACATAATATTATTAAAACTCTAACCACTATTTAAATAAATATAAAACTTCAAACAACCTTTATACTCTATTTCATTATCAATATAAATAATTTAATATATCATTAAAAACTTGAAACTTTAAATAATTAAAACTTTAAAAGATGAGTGTTGGATTCATAAATCACATCTCCCCATTAAATCCTACGTAATATTATTAAAACCCTAACTGAGACATAACCAACAATACATTCTTTACAACTTTATAGAGAAAGTACATGCTTTACAACCTTATATAAAATAGATGCATAATTAGTTTTAATTTATTATTAATAAATTTGAAAAAATAAATCTATATAATATAATAGAAGTGGGGAAATAAAAATGATTTAGGTATTAAAAATTTATCTCGGAATTATAAATCTGTCTTAATCTATTTATTTTTAAAATTATTTTGGCTACTTAATAAATTTAAAAATATATTAATTCATTCATTCAGTATTAATTGAACTACTTTCACTATTAATATATTAATTGAACCAATTGAACTATTAATATATATTAATTAATTGAACCAATTTCAAATTTGAAAAAAAAAATCTATATAATATAATAGAAGTGGAGAAAATAAATGTATAGACATTATAAACTTGGAATTATAAATCTATCTTAATCTATTTATTTTTTAAATTATTTTGGCTACTTAATAAATTTAAAAATATATTAATACATTACACTATTAATTGAACCAATTTCACTATCAATATATTAATTGAACCAATTAAACTATTAATATATTAATTGAACTATTAATACATTACACTATTAATATATTAATTTCTTGAGTTACCTTTACACATCAATTTATTTATAATAAAGGGGGAGTTTGTCATAGATGCTTCTATCAAAACAATAAATGAACCAGACATAAACGAAGTTGAAGCTTTTTCTTTCAAAGATCAATTGATAATTTTTCGGTCTTAGGGAATTTTACGCGTGTTAATCCTTTTACAATGCGTTGCCCATGATTATTTGAGGATAGTAAGAATTGAGCGTAATTGTAAACTCCACTGCACAAGTTGCATAATTCACAACTTAAATCCATAGCAGGTAACTGTAGTAGTGGATAAAGGGAAGAGAAACGAATACAATTTGGAAATATTGATATGAATATGATGAATCAAGAGGGGAAACATGCTCTGCATGCAGTGATTGTGCCATTTCCTGCACATGGTCATGTTAACGCTCTCATGAATTTGGCCTAGTTGCTGTGTATTAGGGGAGTTTTTTTTCACTTTCGTCAATGCTGAGTGGATACACATACACATGGTGGAAGCTTCAAAAAATGGTAAATCTCTTGTATCCAAAGACGATCTGGAGTTGGAGCAGCAAGGATGGAGAATTCAATTTCTATATATTCCTGATGGTTCACCGGGAAACCATGACCACACCTCCAACCCGATCGACTTTGTCCTTTCCCTGCAAAAGATGGGCCCCGCGTTGGAGAACCTCCTTAAAACTTCTCAGGGGAAATCACCATCGTTTCATCCCATCACGTTCATCATCACAGATGCCTTCATGGCATGCATAGAGCAAGTCGCCAACAATATGGGTGTGCCTAGGGTTATCTTCTGGCCTCTCTGTGCTGATAAAGGGAAGAGAAGTGAATACAATCGTTATAATACAATGTCTGACATTAACATATTCTTTTTTACACTCTTCTTTATAGATCCTGAAATGCTTCAGTTCAATTATTTTCATTTTCTCTGCAAAGATAATGACTATAATTTTTAACTTCTTCAGTAAGAGAAAGGGACAATCCAAAAAAACTCATCACTTGTCTTCCGGGAAACATCCCACCATTGAATCCAATGGATCTGATTTGCCGGTATAACGATGAGGATCCGTCTATTGTTGGTCTCAATATAGCTCTTTATGAATCACAGAAACAAAGTGAAGGCGACTATGTATTAGTGAACACGTTCGAGGAGCTCGAAGGGAGGGATGCAGTAACAACCAAGGCATAAACAAAGTGAAGGCAATATGGGTGTGCCCATGAGAATAATTAAATGCATAGTCCATTTGAGCGCATTATGGATAATAACAGTTGAATATTAAATGTCTACGACGATTCAAACATCAGAAACCAAAATGTGCCTTGCCTCAGGAATATGAAGTGGCCTGCCTCAGGTATACGAGGAACCCGTCTTCCATAAATTTAAACGTGGCGCCTGTAATCAACCGTCTATCTCATATAAATAAAATAAATAATTTTAAGTGATGGTAATCATATATTGTTACAATAATTTTTTTAATCATGTTTAGTAAAAGTGAAAAAGTAAACATGATGAATGTATGATTTTATAAATGCAAGGGAATTAGTTCTTGCAATCTTATTCATTGATTTGGATGTAAGACAAAGAATATGCTAGCATCTTCACTTTCTGGCCATCGGATTAAATTTTGTAATTAAAAAAATGATTAATCCATCAATTCTAATAGAAAGGACACCTATCAATGTAATTATATTATTTTGTTTTGTTTTATTCTTAAGCACCACCATGTTCATAGTTCATAGGTAAATACCTAGACATGAAATTTTTTATATAAATATTTGTGTTCATGCACCACAAAAATTTGCCATGATGATATAGTGTTTGATTGTAGTTAAGCGTGTTGAATTTTTAATTATATAATAATATTAATGATATAGTATTTTAAGTGTTTTTTTGGGTTTGTGTTATTTAATTAACACATCTTCCTACACAAATACAAAGTTAAGGTTTGGTGTAAGTTTTAAATGATTTTGTAAAATAAATATGTTTCAAATTTATTATTTAAATTAAATAAAATTTATATTATAAAATATAGAAATATATTTTATATTATAAAATAGAGTTTTGAAAGTTTAAAAGATTATATATAATAATAATCAATTTTTAATTATTAATTTTGGATAATTATATTTATTTTTAGTTTTTTGAAATATTTTAATATTAAATTTTACAATGAAATAAGTAATATAAATAGTTATGGAAATACCTTTTGATTAAGCAATTTTCATTAAGGTATCTATTTTACCAAAGTCATTCAAAACTTATACTTATCTTGATGTGCTAAACAATTTCCTTAAACATACACATCAACCTACAAGAAGTTGTCATTTGAGTAACACATATTAAGAAGGTGTCATTTAAATAACACATCTTTACATAGAATTAAAGTTTGGTGTAAGTTTTAAATGAATTTGTAAACTATTATTATTGGTTAAGAATGTGTGCTTCCTCCTAAGAGGTCACAAGTTCAAATCCAGAGGGGGGTAGGGTATTTATACCTCCATATACTTTACTAGTCAAATCGCTAGACAGAGGAGGTCTCATACATCAATTTGGTGCCTGGCTTGGCCGTGACCTTAAAAATATATTATTATTATTATATATATGCCTGGGTGGGCCTAATGGTTAAGAACGTGTGCTTCCTCCTAAGAGATCACATGTTCAAATCTAGAGGGGGGGAAGGGTATGTATACCTCCGTAGACTTTACCAGTAAAATTGTTGGGCGGAGGAGGTCTCATACACCAATTTGGCATCTGGCTTGGACATGGCTTCCACATACACATGAGACTCATAAGAGATGAAAATATGTTGAGGAATTGAATATGAATAACAATAATAACAACACTTCCATTTTTATCAACCAACCAAACACCATTGCCAATTTCTAACCATATTTCATTATATCTCATATAGTCATGATTAATTATGGTTAGATTAAAGTTATATCTAATTATGGTTGTTTATCTTAATTAATTAAATGTAATGCTTAAGAGAATATATAGGAAGTGTGAATAGACTCTCTCTCTCTCTCTCTCTCTCTCTCTCTCTCTCTCACACACACACACACACACACACACACACACATTCCAAGGAAAACCTTGTGTTGAAAGACAATATATGTTTCCACACATTTGTGGATAAAATTCATAGTAACCTTATTGGCATAAACTAGTGTGCCTCACCAAGGGGGATTCAAAACGGATACCAACTAGCACAAAACTATCCAAATTCCCATAAATATTATAGATAATTGGTTGAGGTAATACTTGGGCTTGTGTGTGTGTGTGTGTGTGTATCTTTTATTATACACATGTATGTGTGTGTATCTACTATATATGCACACATATATGTGTTTGTGTGTATATACTATACATATGCACATATGTGTGTTTGTGTGTGTGGAATGCAATGCTTAAGATCACATACAAGAAGTGTGTGTGTGTGTGTGTGTTCCAAGAAAAAACCTTGTGTTGAAACCCAATATATGCTTCCACACATTTGTGGACAACATTCCTAAGGCATTGAGTAAATATTCTACAAACATTTGGTTTTTTTCACCAGAATCCGGTGACATAAATCTGTATGAAATTATTATTTTTGTTGTTTAAAATCCAGTTTTGAATGAAGAAATGGATTCAACATGTTGAAAATCCCCCGGGGCACTCAAATTATACATAGATAATCACTCAAATTTGCAGATATAACAATTTCTTGCCGGATTTTGGGAAAATCTCCTAATAAACATGTTGGCATAAACTAGTGTGTCTCACTAATGGGGATTAGAAATGAGTACCAATGAACACAGAACTAACCAAATGCCTAAAAAAATTATAACTGGTTGAGCTAATACTTGAGCTTGTGTGTGTGTGTGCATATACACAGACACATAGACACAAACATAGATGCATACACACAAACATAGACATAGACGCGCACGTGCACACACACACACACATTAATTATGGGTGGTCAATGTTTTTTTTGTTTTGTTAGCTAAATATCCCTGACTTGCAGGATTGGCTTGTGGCTGAGATGCCACGACCCAAGGGCATTTAAGCCGTCAAAATCACTTGGGGATATCACTCGGTCTGCACCACACCATCCCTTAACATGGATGGTTTTTAGGTGTCCCCAGTGGTTTTGAACTGGTGACTTCACTTACGGAGTGCCTTAACAACACACTCCCTCATCGAATGTTCTACACCACGGGGACTTTATGGGTGGTCAATGCTTTTTTTTTTGTGACTGGAGGAATTGACAACTCACGGTTCTCATACTCGCGTGACATGGGATCGATTCCTGTCTGCTACCTCTATAACATCCAGGTGCATCCACACAACTTGCAAGCATGGGGCACGAGTAAATCGGGGTGAGAATCAAACATGAGACCTCCTTTTTACATTTCCTTCCATTTACATGACACTTGCCAATCGGTCTACACCCCTGTGGACTATGGGTGGTTAGTATTACTTAAATGATTATAAACAATATTTTTATAACAAAAATATTATATTTATATTGTCAAAAAAGTTGTAGTTGCACTGCTTAGCTAGAAAATACATATCAAATGCACATTCTTCAAGAAAGCCTTAAGCATATTGAAAAGTTGTGCCTAAAAATCTACGCCGACATATTCATATACAAAAATATGTTCATAACTTCTCCTATATGGATAGACCCTAACATAATCACCTAATATATAAACAAACTTTAAAAACACAATATATAACTAAAGAAAGTTCTTGGTTCAATACAACTTCAATACTATACTAATTGGGTTCTACTCCATAGGTTCCAATTCCATGTTTGATATTTGTTGTTGGATTTCTTCCCCCTCCCTGTTTCTCGAGGAACTTGATGACAAATGAGCCATTGAGAATTCCATGTTGTGTATGATCACCATATCTACAATCACATGCTTAAGAGTGACACACTCAACTTGCAATTTGATGATTTGTTGTTTCAAATAGTGCACAATTTCCATCAAAAAGGTGATTTTTCCATCCTTGTTAACCTCTTGGTCCTACACTTAAGATACTACTGCAGAGATGGTCACTTTTTTCCCTGAAATATTGACTTCCTAAACTATGAGGACACACTTGATATCAACCACCTCACAAATGGGGCAATGACCCAGATGCCTATGCCCCATTAAGATCACTAGACGTAGGCCCTGACGCTAGACCAATTGACTTTCTTCAACTCTACCACTTATATGATTGTCACCAATTGTACTAAAACTAGAGAATTACACACATACCCAAAGTTGACACATCCACAAAATGAGCACTAGAGAGTATTCACATGTTCCTATTGAAAGGAGTAGTGCTACCCAAGTATTATCCCATTTTTTGGTGATTTCCAAGAAGTCCAACTTTAGAAGATGAAGACCCATAACAATATAACCTTCCCATTGACCACTACCCACAATGAATTATCCTAGTCTCACAAAATTGATTAACTGCGACCCTAAGGAATTTAGAATCGTATGAGGAAGATCCAAGCAAGGGAAATCCCCTCATTGCAATTGAATAACTAACTCCCGGATCACAACAAACATCGATTCACTAAACAATACCCACCATGATCCCACCTGCATTGAAGTTTATGAGGAGAGGAGGTTGATTAAACCTTCTCATTGAATGCAATTTGTGCGAAAGCACATCGACTCACTCAACCATCATTTGAACTCAATGGTTGTGTAACGAACCTCCGTTACGACAACCAAAGCGATGTAAAAATAGGTAAATATATATTTTTTTGAAACAAACAAAAATTACGTCAAGTGAAAGACATCACCACATAAATTAAAAATCCATAATTCATATTATCACAATCAACTTTAACAACAATCTATTATTCAATCAATCCATCACATAAAGATAACATAAGAAAACTACCTACCCAACCTATCCTGCATGGCTAGGACCTCCAAGACACATAAGCAACGCTCAAGTCTAGGATTCATCCAATTGATTTTGACCATTTGAGGTCTCAGTACTGGTGACTGTTCTGAGAAACAAGGAGGTGTCTAAATCCCACTAATCCAATCAAGCCATATTTCAAATTAGATCAATCAATCAATCTTAATTATCAGTTATTCATGGTACAACATAAAATTATACTACAAACATGCATCAATTTAATTGATGCAATTACCATCTATGAAGCATTCCACCAATGATCCAACTATAAAAAACATATATCAATTTTATTAACGCAATTACCACCTACAAAACATTCCATTTAAAAATTCCATAAGAGATTATTTCTTTTGTTTCTAAAACATGACATAAGGAAATTAATTAGTACCGAAGTACAATCCATAGTATAAGGCCCCATGAGCATCAAATCTTCCTTACCTACACTTTTTAAAGAAGACCAACATACTATAAACAATGTAAGAACTTAGGTGCTACTTGCACGTCCAATTTAAATCTAAAGGAGATCTATTCTTATATTAGTGACATATAGAACTCAACTAACTTAGAATCTAAATTAAGACTAAGAAAACCAATCTTTTATTTAACAATGTATGTATATAATATTTTAACTGCAAAATTCATATTCATTATAAGAATCATGAGAAGATTAGCCTTCCTCAACCAGATCTACGTTCGATGCTACTTTTCATCTTTTAAACATCTTAACACTGTTGAAATCAAACATACTATCGTTTTCAATACATATGAGTCTATCAGTAAAAATCCAATGGATTACACCGCCATCGATTGGCGAATTCGATCAAGTACTCTCATGCCAATAACTTGGGCCAGAGGTGTAACAGTTACTCAGACGTCGTACCGACGAAGAGGATCTCAATAAAATCGTCGTTTTGGGACTACAGAAGGTAATTTATACGAGGTTAAACGAGGAGTAGAATTCAACATAATTAAAACAACACTCACCAAACTAAAATCAGACTTGATATTGTCTGGCAACGATTACACATACAGAATTGGGATTTTGGGATCATAAAAGCTGGACATCCAATCACATAGAGAAAAAGCAAAATTCTATCTAAATTAAGGGGGTAATCAATTCCTGATGTATAGGAAATAAAAGAAAGAAACAACAAACTAATTTATGGGTTGTTCGTTAGCTGGGAAACACCCAATTCGACACACCAACCAACAACACATCTTAGATGTAAGGTGCTAAGGGAAGAGCCACTGTCCAAAACACCCAACCCACAACATAGAGGAGGGCATAAGAAATCAATACCAAGGTTTATTTGATATCCTAAGATTGGATTCGATTAACATTCTCAACAACAAACTAAAATCAATAACAAAACATCAATTTAATTTTACACAAATACCGATTCAGTCCAGGAAATGCAAAAGGAAGAAATCCCAACACTAAAATTTTACAATACGGTAAAATAGTTTTATTCTCTGAATTGAATTCAAAATCAGTGGGTGTGAAGTTGTAAGAGCTTCAGGAGCAAAAGGTAAAACACGATCAATTACGAAATTAGTACCCAGAAAACTTAATAATTAATTCAATTCCTTAAATTTATTTTTACACAGCCACCGACTCTACTAAGGATACCTAGAGCACATACCTTTATAATTGGTCCATCAACAGTTCAACAGTTTTGGAACTAAGCTCACTGAAAACTGGAATTGGATTTCCACAGGATTTAGGGATTCAAAATTTTTCTATTATTAACACTCAGACAATATGTATCCTAAACAATTTTATATGCCAATGCAACCTTAGAAATGAAGTTTTCCCCTCTGTTCAAGGGTTTTTTCCCCAAGTCCCAATATATATATAAAGATACATTCTTCTCGACAAAATTACATGATCCATTCCACAACCTAACTCGCAATTATAAAGACTGATAATTTAAATTAAATTATGATATACATAACTACAACGATAACCAACTAAACTTGTAATCAATATATATATCTAAGCAACCATTAATCCTTCTAAAATTCACAATCCTTCAGGGAACTTATCAATTCGATTTTAGAATTACAATACAAATTCGACGAATTTCTAAAAGCTATTACATAATAACATCTGAATGCGATTACAATCT
>ML783798.1:876576-936906 GCA_009831015.1 Picea engelmannii
ACTCTTCTTCCTCCTTATCCCCCCAAGCCGAAAAGGGGCCACACACAAAAAACTAGAAGGTCCTCTAGCTCCAAGCTTGCCTCGCAAGGTAGAGCCACCACTCTATCTCGATCTTGATATCCCAACTCTCACAAGTAAAACCAATCAAATGATTTTGGCAGCATAACTTTACCCATAGCCAATGTGATCCTTTTCCCATCTAGACCATTTGTTTTATAGGAATTTTCTCATTGACACATCCCCACTTTCACAATTTATTTGTTTTTTAATTAAATAAATTTGAATTATTCCTCCTCACACTTGTTACCCTCTCCCCAAGTTTCACAAGTAATTGCATATTTTAATTTAATTAAAAGTCAATTTCCCTCACATTTCCCAAATGTACTCCTTAAATCGCTCCTAGTTGTCTCTTTATTCCCCATATTCCCTTTTAATGACTGACACCTTACTAAATTAGAGTTAGAGTTAAAATATGAGTCTTCTTCTAGTTAGACTAGTGGTAGCTAGACTCTAGATACCATTCTATGTGTACACATATTCTCTCATGCTTTATTCCTTTCTTATCTTAAATTCCAATTTGGTATTTTCTACACACATACCAATAATTTAGTTTAACCTCCTCACAAAAACTTAGACTTAGGCTTAGTTTTTTTAAATAGGCTTAGAATTTTATTGGGATTTATAGTTAATAAATTACTCATTAATTATTCATATCTGACAAGCTCTAAAGATTTTCAAGGTTTATAATTATTCTTTCAAGGTTTTCTAGGCCACCTGGATTCATTGACTCAATTTTTATTTACATGATGTGCCCTTCAAGACGCACCTCTGTGCTCCAAGGGTGCCACTCACCTCTGGCCGGTTTTGGTATTTTTCCAACCCTTGGAGTCGACACTCCATTCAGGCGACCTTGTGAGAGACTAATGGCTTCTAAGGAATAAGGAGTACGCCTTATTGCGTGCCCCTTAGAATCTTCGTGAACGAGTGTCTCATTTTTCCCTCATGACATCGTGCACCTCTCAAACTAGGTAATCGTTAACCTACAATTTGAGCCACAACGAGAGTGCTAGTAGGTTGTGACAAGGACACTGCCACACCTCTCCCTTAATATCTGGTTTATGTGCATGACCCCCTTACTCACGTGAGCCAGATTAGCAAGCATTGTTAGCCTGCATCCATTGAAAAAACACTGTCACTAATCCATATACATAATCATACTAAATCAATCATATGACACATATGCATAAAATGAAATACTCAAACAAAACATAATCCACTTTGACTCAATCTGGAGCCCAAGGAGGTCCATTGGTACCATCGACATCCACAATCTGTCAAGTGTCCTGCACACTCAGGGAAAACTCGTTAACAACATATGTCAACATACATATATATCAAATGACACATCATAAAAATCTACACTCAAAACAAATAACCATGTACTATAACCGGATCACCTACATGCAAGTGTCCTCAAAGAATAAGTCGATAGCATGTGCTTGCAAGAGCGGGATGTTACAGGTTGATAACATGTGATTTGACATGCCATATGATCAACATGTATATTGTTTCCATTAAACAAACTCCTATGTGGTTAGAGGGGGTGGATAACCTAATGTCCCATTTTTTAATTTTAATTATACACTTAATCATGGAGTCAGGGGATGGGGAACCATGATTGACCATTTTTGTTTATCTCTAAAGGTACCAAGTTCAAGCATGCTTGCATTGTTATCCAATTTATCCACTTTTCAATTGAATGATCTTAGCACATGGTAGAACTTGCCCACTTCAAACCTTTCTACTTCTTTGTTTATTCTTCAAAGTATTCTTAATAATACACTATGGTTTTTGTCGTAGCTTTGACACATAAACTTAATTACTAGTTCTAAATATCTAACAATGATTATTCTATTGTGTTGTCCATCATCTAAAATCCTCAAACCTTGAAATAAAAAAAGAGATTTGGCTTGATTAATGGTATCCCTTCCCAATCCCCATACAAAAGAGTTTTCCTCATTTCCTCCAGGATTGATAATAATCCTTCTTACTCCTGCTACACCTGAATAGAAACAATCACTAATATGATTTTGTTTCATAATTAAGATAATGCATGTTAGGTTAATTGTAAAAGGTTCAAATAATTTTAAGACATGAATAAATAATTGGAACCAAGTATACGTTTAAAGTGATTGTGACAAAAAAATATTCATGTTGCGACAATCTCACTGAACAAAAGTACTTATGTTTAATAGTTTAACTTCAAAGATAGTTTCCCTTACATAAGAGAATTGATTGTAGTGTCCAACATCTTTAAGTAAGTTGTAATTCTTATCATAGATTTAAAAGAAGCACCTTAAAAAAAAAGTAACGATAACAATAATAATATGAAAAATATAATAATGAGAATAATAATGTCTCTCTAATGAAGATTCATCATAACTAATATTTAATTATAGTTCATTACATTATTTTTTTTAATTGTAGTTAATTATGATTGGATATCTTAATTGATAATATACTCAAGAGATGTAGTGTGTTCATGAAGTCGATATTATAACCATTTTTTGTTTGTAAATAAAAATATTAAAATTTGTATTTCTTCATGCATTTGATCACCATTTTCCAATTTTGATGTTCAATGTTCACTTACCTTCTTAAATCTAGAGTCATGTTTTCAATTTTTAACCTTATATTTGATTATATTTGAGTTTAAATTATTAATTGTATATTTGGCTCAACCATGATCATTCCAAGTCTTAGCTATCTTACCATATCTAAAGGTGTACCTCATAGTTTTGAGCTATCTATTATAGAAACCATACATTGTCAAATTTTATTTTCTTTCCTTTTTCTTTTTAGTCAATTAACGAATTTATTTATTAATTGTATATTTGGCTCAACCATGATCATTCCAAGTCTTAGTTATCTTACCATATCTAAAGGTGTACCTCATAGTTTCGAGCTATCTATTATAGAAACCATACATTGTTAAATTTTATTTTCTCTCCTTTTTCTTTCTAGTCAATTAACGAATTTATTTGAAGTTGAGGATGATATAATAATACCACCTTCCTTGAATATGTTGGTTTTGTTGAAGGGATTGTCTTTCTTCCTGGATTTGAATTATCTGATTCACAATACCTCTCAATCCCTCAAAAAATCGATTTCAAGTTAAGGCAAGCTCTAATGACAACTTCCATGACTTCATTGGTTTGGTCAAAGGGATTGTCTCCATTTATAGCTATCAATTCTTTAATTCATGCTTCTTCTTAATAGGCAATGAATCCATTGTCATGCATCCACCCCTTTCAATAAGATAACTCTTAGATGGTGTGCCAGGTCCTTTCGTTGAAACTACAAACTTGGAGACTCTAGTTTCTTGGTCTTCAAATTCTTTCCTGAATCTTAGCAATTATTAGATTTGCTAATTTTCCTTTTTTTTTTTTTATGAAATAACTTTTGTTTTTAGAGATTATTATTGTTACGTAAATGAATATAAATACCTAACCATATAGCTTTCAATGAGTATGATAAAATGTAGAAATATCACTATAAATATATATCATTTTAGTAATAAAATTTACTAATAATATAAATATTTCATAAATAATAATTATAAATAAAATAAATATATGGTATGATATTGAAATTATGAAAAATATTAATATGAAAGGGAAGTTAATCTTTTTTTTATTAGATTTGTTAATTTTCCTTTTTTTATTTATTTTATAAAATAGCTTTTTTTTTTTAGAGATTATTATTGTTACATAAATGAATATAAATACTTAACTATATAGCTTTCAATGAATATGATAAAATAGAGAAATATCACTATAAATATATATCATTTTAGTAATAAAATTGATTAATAATATAAATATTTCATAAATAATAATTATAAGTAAAAAAATATATGGTATGACATTGAAATTATGAAAAATATTAATATAGAAGTGAGGTTAATCTTTTTTTCATGGAAAACTAGGTGGGTAAATTTAAGGGATGCTTCTCCACATTCATAAATGGTATCCTTAATAAAATCACCGGTTTAGACTAGTCTCTTAATCTAGGGAGATTTGAACCCTAGGGAGATTTGAACCCTGTTAACATCAAATTGACCAGATATCTCAAAACATTGACAACAACCAATTAAAGTAATCCTTTAAGATGGATACTTCTTAACATAAAATTAATCAAATACCTAAAAAAATTGACAACAACCAATTAAACTAATCTTTTAAAATGAATACATGTTAACATAAAATTAACCAAACACCAAAAACAATTAACAATAATCAATTAAACTAATCCTTTAAAATAAAAATAAATAAAATAAATATTATTACATTAATTTAAAAATTAACATTTTAAAACTAAAAAATCACATTAACTTCAAAACTAACTCTTTAAAACTAACATATTATTATCCATCAAATTCAAAACTAACTCTTTAAATTTAACTTATTATTATCCTATCAGATCAAATTGAAAATACATTTTAAAATGTACCTACAAATTAGATCTTAGTAAACGTTAATCATCATCATCATCAATATAGATGATGCCACAACAACCACTTAAATCTTATCCATACTTATGAGAAAAATTTAAATTAAAATATAAAATGTGATGATGTAAACAAAGTTTTGATTAAAAAATTGATGAAATTAAAATTGAAAATGTGGAATTGCCACTTTTGCCCCTTTAGAAATTTCACATTTCATTACTAAAAAACCCCTTTGCACCTCATTTTTGAACACTCCCCTACTTTCATTGGCCACCACTTTTCCTTAAAATTGCTGACCACTTTTCTGAACAATGCCCCTTTAGAGATTTCACATTTAATTACTAAAAAAGCCCCTTTGGCGCTTCATTTTTGAACACTCTCCTACTTTCATTGGCCACCACTTTTCCTTAAAATTGCTGACCACTTTTCTGAACAATGGAGGACCACTTTTCAAAACAATGGAGGGAATATGAGAGAACAATGATTTCAAATTGTAAACAAACTGTTGACTTTTTGTATTTTATTGCTATCAATGGATACCTTTTAAGGGTGTGGTGGGTTAAGTTTGAAATATATATATCTATATATATAATGTTTGTATACTATTTATTTATATACACAAGTGTATATAATATTTTTTTATACTTTTATCGATATATAATTAATATGTTTGTATATTCTTTATTTATGCACAAGAAATTATATAATGATGGTACACTATTTTTTATATACAAAAGTGTAATGTGTTTGAATTAAAAATAAAAAAAATATATATTGCAAATTAATATTGGATGACTAAATTAAAATTAATGTGAAAAGATTAAAATTAATTTTAAATTGTTAATTAAAAATTAAGAAAAAAACTAAATAAAAAGTTGAAATGAATAAAAATTAATGAAGAATAAAATTTAATCGCAAGCAAATAGGTGAAATAACTCAGAACAAGATAACTAAACAAGTTAATAGTGTTATGAAGAAATGAAAATCAAAAGGATTAGAGATGAGTGATATAAATTTAAGTTAGTAATTATCTAATGAAAATGTTAAAACAAGAAGTAAAATTATAGTGTTAAAATGAAAGTAATAAGAAAAATAAAATAAATTGGATTTTATATAGAAAATATTAAATAAATTTAGATAGGAAAGAGAGTTATATACATAAAATGAAAAAAAGAATACACATAGATAGAAAAAAGGGAATTTAATAAAATATGAGATCCAATGATGAAGAGTTAAACAGAGAGAAGATGAAAAGTTTAAAACTACAATATGGTAATTTTTTTATTTAAAATAGTTAATTTGATCATGAAATGTATATGATTTGGGTTTGAGTTTTTATAAATTATATAATATATGTTTATATATAATTAAAATGTAATGTTAATTAGGTTTAGTTTAGATAGTTAAAAAAAAATGATTTTCATCTTTTTTATTTAGGTTTAATTTTTATCAATGATATGTTAAATTCTTAATAATATATATTTTGCAATGACTTTGAAGTAAGTGTTAATAAAATTTTGAGTTTTTATGAAATTAGATTTCTATATACCATTTTCTGAATGAGTAAAAATACCTAACAATTTCTTTAAAATATGTATTTTATAGAAAAAAATATATTATATATATTTGGAAATTATTTATTTTTATTATAATATTATTTTTCAAACGTACATATGCAAATAAGAATATAATAGCTCTTTCCATTTTCTTCAAACTGAAGTATGAAAATGATAATTTTGATTGTTATTGGATGAAGAGTATTTATGGACAAATTAAAAGTATAAAAAAGTGTACGAAAAAGGAATGTGTGGAAAAAGTTAAGCACATCAAAAGGAAGTATAATGATGAAAGTTCAAACACATATAAAGCAAAGTGTATGAGAGGTTGAGTATATATAGTGTAGGTACATGGAAGAGAAGCATACAACAAGAGATATGCAAGAGATGGAGAATCATTGTAAGTGCTAATGAAGATGTGAAGCACCAAAGGTAATATAAGAGACATGCAAGGAAGGTGAAGTGTAGTGCTTGTCAATTGAGTTTAGATTGGGTAGTTGGGAGGAATGTGCTATCCTCTCTATCTGGGTTCAATTCTTGTAAGTGACATGTTGAGTGCACAAAGAGTGTATTGTTATAATGGCTTCAATCTTTATTGTTGGTCGGTGTTATGCCCTGAAGATTATAAGATTTTCCCTGGGTACCATCCTCAAAATGAGGAGAAATACTTGAGGGTTTTCCCCGAGCTTTGTAACCTGGAAAAAAAAGAAAGGTGAAGTGTTGTGCAAGGTAAGGATGATAGTTATGAATGTTACTCTAGATACCATCCTCAAAATAATGAGAATGAGAAATACTCAGGATTTTCCGTGAGCTTTATAACCTGGAAAAAAAAGAAAGTAAAGTGTAGTGCAAAGTAAGGATAATAGTTATTGCAATAGTTACGCTTGTAAGCAAGATGAATAATAAAGTTTGGTAATAATATAAATAATATATAGAGTTTGGTAATAATATAAATAATATCTTTCCATAGTAAATTGTTGGGTTGCTTGTGAATAAGTAGTGAGCATAAAGAACCATAGTGAAATATTGAAAAAGAACCATAGTAAGACAATGAAATACAAAATTATAGTCTAGTTATTGGATGTATAGTAGAATGTTGCTGCACGGGATTGTATATTCATAATATCTCATTAATGTGAAAATATTATTTTCCTATATAACTTTGTTGTAGCTTAATTATATATTTATAAATTAATTAATTTAAAATTTAAATATCTAAATATTTATAATAATAAAGATATTAATTTTTTTTAATAAAAATAAAAATAATAAAGTTTAATCTTATATGAGACTATGTACACCCATATCCCCAAATAACTATGTAACAATGATAACTTTTTAAACGAATTCTAAATTTTAAATCTTTTATCATATATTAAGTAAGTATATTACACAATAAATTCACAAAATCATTATTAAAAATGAAATTAGTGCACAATAAACCTACAAAATTATTAAAAATAGAATGACAATTTTTATTAAAAATGAAATTAGTTAGTGCACAATAAATTCACAAAATATTTAAAATAGAATTGTGAATGAAATATATAAAAATATTAGATTTTTTTAAAGTTATGTCGTGATTTAGTAATTATATATATATAATGATGGTGATTAATGTCTACTAAGACCGAACTGGTTTATCAGATCTTAAGAGGTTAAGTGATTACTTGCGATTCTTTATAATTTTGTTTTTGTGCTTGAAAAGCATTAAGAGAAGCTTTCCAAGATCACCATACTTTTGTTGAGTTAAGAGGTTAGGAAGGTTGGTAGTGTGACAAATATTTTGAAAATGAGATCTAATATGGGTATAGGCTAGGCAATCTAAGAGAAAGTGTTTTTCATCTTCAACCTTCTTAGTGTCACAAAGGTTACACACTCTTTCATCCCATGGCGTTTTAGGAATTGACCAACGCCTAGTTTCACCATGGAGCTCGTGAGAATTCGTTCTTATCTTAGCAATGCTTGCTTATTTTTTTCTTTACACTTGGCAAAACAAATAGATAATTTTGATCTTCTAGATTAGGGTTGATTATATCCTTATAATACCTCAATTTTCTTTTTTCCTCTAACTCTTTATCACACCACATTTTCTCCTTAAATTTTGAATTGACGTTTTTTTTAATAGTATCTTTATTCTTCCTCGGATGGGGTGACACATGGGTCAGATGCAACAATGGATGGTGCAATTACGAGGGCAGTTAAATCCCCTCGCTGCCACCCTCCCCCCTTGTCCAGTCATGATGGTCAGTTTGCATTAGAGCCAAGGCTTAGTGCGTTGGGCCTTAATGGAAGCCCAGGCTCGGCTCCTCGACTTCAGTACGATTTTGGTTATGGCCATTACACCTGCCCTAATGGCTACCAGAGCCATCAATGCATCCACCCTCCTAGTATTTTAATCGTGTGTGAAGTTTTATATGGGGCACTTGGGCCCAAAGCTCAACATCATTCTGTTAATTTTGCTCCAAGATTCAACCCGCTCAGTTGGAATTTCAGCTTTCCTGGTGCTCTGCGCAACCATGCCACGAGAAAGAGGAAAGCCCTGACGAGGGTTGACCTACTATAGCAGGTTTGGCTAGCACAATCGCCCAGGGTCTGCCTCTTGAGCTCTCACGCCAGGCGGGGACCATCCGGGCTTTTCGGGGAAGAATTGGTCTGTGCAGGCTCCTACAAAGCCTCGACTTCCTAGTACAGAGGGTCTCCATGGCACTCATTACAGACAGGGACATGCCTCTTGATATCTTGTTCCATACGGGGACCATCCGGGTTCCTCTAAGAAAAATTGGTTTGCAGAGGCCCAACAGGAGCCTTGTCCTCCTAGCATTGAGAGCCTCCATGGTGGATGCCTGGTGGAAGAAGAAATTTTGCCCAATTGGGCAGAATTCCTGCCTTTCCTACCTTCAAATTCCCTAGAGGACCAACCGTCCACCTGCACCACCAGTCCATTTCAGGAGTCAGTTGTGATGGGTTGCATGGTGGAAGAAGAAGCCTTACCTCTGGAGGACCACTCGGGGAAAAAATCTGTCACCACCATGGATGAAGACCCCATCATAGACTCTTCTACTGCTTACAACTCTGACGTTGCCACTATGGAGGAAAACCAAGCTCAAGATGAACATAGTCACCTAGCTCCAAACTCCTACAGACTCACGGAAGACCACCTGGTCTTAATCTTTAAGATGAGAAGGGGCCTGGATGAGCAACATCACCACCAGAGTTTCTTCAACAAACGTCTGGATTCCCTATATGATTCCATGTCAAGCAAGCCTGAGAAGACTCATTTCTCGACTTGCTGCCATCCCTTCACCTTCAGACTCCGTCAAGATGGAGCCCGGGCTCGCCCCATGCCTAACATTCTCATAGGTTTTTTTTCTCCGGTTTAATGGCTAAATTTTTGTGAATTTTTCCTACATTAGTCTCTGGTTCAGGGTTGATAGGTGGTCGAAGCACTTAGTCCACCGCCTGTTTTGGTTTCCACGATAGTGGTAGAACAGGTGGAAAGTCCCCTTGTTTGTATGTCGACAATTGTCGCTTTTTCTTTAAGTTTTGGAACTATGAACAGTTGTCATGTCCATGCGTTCTGGTTTCCACCACGGTGGAAGAACAACTGACATGCTATCATGTATATTCAGACACACAAGTTTTCTGCTAAGGAAAGGTAATATAAATTTTTATTTACAAAATAAAATAGTATCTTTATTCTGCAAATTGCTGTCTTTCATGATTCCCCAATAGTTTATCCAAGGCCGAGCATCTTTATGCCATCCTCTCTTGAGTCAATGATGGTTATGACTTGATTTGAAGAAGTTTTAGGAAGCCTCTTGTCTTCCATGTTGTTTAACTTGTTCTTATACATTAGGTATCTAGTCATATCCATGCTCTTAATGGGGGAGAGGCTTGTTTCTAAGAGGAGGATGGGATAGGGCGTATTTCCTTTAATTTTGAGATTATAGGTTATAAAATTCTTTTGTATTTGCTCTATCTTTATCCAGTATTCAAGAGAGATACTACAACCCCATAATACACATCCATAAAGAATAACAGGTGTAACAAGAATCTCAAAGAGGAGTTTCTTCTTATCCCAACTCCAAAGATCAGTTGATTTACAATTGTTTTCAAGCCCATAATAAGCTTTCCATCCCTCAATAATCCTTTTCTCAATGCTATAATTCCAATTGAGTTTGTGTTGAATATCATTTCCAAGATATTTGTATGAAGTCACTTCCTCCAAGTTGTTGTTTTCATATACAAAGGTATCATAAGGGATCTTATTGGATTTAATAATCATGACCTCAGTCTTATCAATATTAACATTCATACTCATATTGGAGCAAAAAACATTGAGGATTCTTAGTTGGTTTTCAAGATCATGGGGACTCCTTGCCATAAGAACGATATCATTGACATAAAGAAGAAGAATTATGACTATACTAATGAGAGTAGGGCCGACACAACCTGCCTTTTCCAAGCAATATTCTAACTTGTCAATGTATATGCCAAAAAGGGTAGGGGACAAGAGACAACCTTGTTTGACTCTGATATTGCAGTTAATATTTTTTGACCAACCCTCAGTGTTTTTAAACTTAGCAATAACATTCTCATACATCCTTATTGTAGCATCCCTCAACTCGAGAGGCACTTTTATCTCCTCCAACCTATTCCAAAGGTTTTTCCTAGGAACCATGTCAAAAGCTTTTCTAAAGTCAACAAAACAACAAAAAAGATTGGTTTTAGTATTGTGGAACTCCTCTGCAATGATCTTAAAGGTAACAAGATGATCCATAGTTGAATAATATCTCCTAAACCAAGCCCGTCCTTTAGCTCTTTTACCATGACTTTCTAGCCAAAGGATAATTTTCTTTTCCAAAATAATTCCATAAAGCTTGGCTAAAACCGGGCTAATCATAATGGTCCTATATATATATTAAAATTAAATTATTATTAATATAATTAAAATGAAATATCATGAATATAAATTAAATAATTAAATTTAACTGTTTTTATATTAAAATGGGATTTATATAAAATATACAATATATTAATTATTGAAAACAATTATATACAACAAATTACAAATTAATAAACAAGAGATACTATATAGCTTATTATACCTTCCCATAGGTTGGTATATAGCGTTGAGTTCTCCTTTGACTACATATTAATCTAGGCATTGACCAAAAATTTGTATGGTTTTCCTAATGTGACACTTTAGCAATGTTTTTATTTTTTTATTTTTTTTCAATTACTTAAAAGATTTTTTGGGAGGATCCCATTCGCTATCGAAATGAACCTTTTATTTTTGACCCGATGATGGTTCATAAATGCAAAACATTGTCTTGTTACTTGGAAGTAACCTCTGCTACATCAATTTTTGGACTCGTTGGGCATCTTGACATGTTAATGCAGTCGATGCACTATAGATCGACCATTAATATTTAATATTAATTCTCAATAATACGAACATATTTATATTATTATTGTGATTATTATTAGTAATGGACTACGATATATCTAGTGATAACTTTAAATAAGTATTGATTTATGGTTTTTATAAATACAGCTATATATAAATTGGTAGACCTGATTACAAAACTTTACGTTGAGGGGATCAAAATCTATTGGGAGAGATCTCACGACAGGTTCAAAACAACTTGAACTAACCCTTAAAACTTTATGATTATTATATATACATTTCTCAAACTGATCTGTTTTGATTGTATTGGTAACTTGTTTTGGCATTTCATCTCTAGATTGATTTTCAAACTAAAAGTTATGTTTCAACACTCTGCTTTCTTTTAGAATCTCCTACTCAAGAACATCTAAATGAGATTTTTGAGAAATATTTCTGAAACTCATATTTTTTGGGTTAGGGTTAGGAATATGGATGAAGTATTAATTGAAATGGAAAGGGAAAGGGAAAGATAGCTCCAAACCTCGTCCATTTTGCTAATGGTGAAGCTGAGTCTGGTGTCTCCTTCCTTGGAGTTTGAGTTGTTCCAGAATCTCTACGTCCACTAGAGAGTACTATTGGAAATAGTAATTACAAGTCAGTGAGATCTTCACGTCTCCACTGATTTTCCAGTCAGTCAATTTGTAAGTAGTTTTGTCAGTCGGCCGAATTATCAGACAGACAGTCTGCAAATGAAAAGTTGCACATTTAATCAAACTCAGTCTAAGTCAATTGGAAATCATAGGAGTTTTAAATGGAGCTGATCTTTATCTTCTAGAGTTCAAGTAAGTAGTTGAAAAGTCAGTCATATTAATGGTTGTCTTTAATGTTGAGTCAGTCTTACCTCTACAGGAAGTCTCAGTTGGAGTCCATATAAGTCTAATTCTTTAGCATAAATGTAGATGATGCATAGAAGAATAAGAGAGGTAGAGAGCAAGGAGAAACAATAGAAGCAGAGGAGTTGAAGAAGTCTGAGCACAAGCTTTGTGTCTGTGAAGTCAACATAAGTCATTGGAGCTGAAGCTCATCTTCGTTATTGTATTTTGTATTCGCGCACTGTGTCAAAGTTATTAATATCATGTATTTCATGTGTACTTTGAGCTTATGTCATATTTCTAAGTTTATGTGCTAAGCATAGAACTGTGTTACTCTTACCCTGCATCCATAAATAATTTCATTAAGTGTGATTATTCATAACGCGCAACAAATCATGTAGTCTGTGCACTGCACGATTAGTCTTGAGAACTCTGTCGCGGAGCCTATATGGCATGCAATATTTGAAACTGTGTTGTGTAGAGTAGTTTGTGTGCGTCGTCGATTTCGATATCTGGTATCAAAGTAGGTTGATCAAAATCAATTTGATCAAGAGAAATTTCTATCAGAACAAGTTTCTCAGAGAAACAACTCTGTTGAAAGGTGAAATATGGATTCTACCTCAAATATGCAACCTCCCACTTTTACAGGAAATAATTATGATATGTGGTCCTTGACCATGAAGGCATTGTTTCGAGGTCAAGATGTATGGGAGATAGTTGAAAATGGTTATGTGGAACCAACTGATCAAAAAACATATAATGCACTCACACAAGCTGAGAAGGATGTCTTGAAAGATCAAATAAAGAAGGATGGAAATGCAATGTTTTACATACATCAAGACATGCATGAGAGCATACTTCCAATAATTGCATCAACGAAGCAATCCAAGGAAGCATGGGACATATTGGAAACCTCTTATCAAGGTATGGAGAAAGTAAAGACTTCAAAACTACAAATTCTTAGAAGAGATTTTGAAACTATGTCAATGAAATATTCAGGTATAGTAGATTCCTTTTATACCCATGTCATTGGCCTAATAAATCTGATTCAGTCTCATGGTGAAACCATAGAAGACAAAACATTTGTTGAGAAGGTACTTAGGAGTCTTCCTCCTAAGTTTGATTCTCTAGTTGTGACTCTAGAGGAGAGCAAAGACTTGAGTCAGTTTAGTCTAGATGAACTACAATAGTCCCTCATTAATCATGAACACAGATTGAATAGGTCAAGTACAACATTAGAGAATGCATTTTCCACACAATCATATATAATTCATGGAAGAGGAAGGGGGTTAGATAACTCTAGAGGAAGATGAAGAAGTTATGTCAGAGGTGGATGTGGTAGAAATCATGGAAATACTAGTGGAAGAGGTTAAAACCCAAGTACCAGTCAACCAAGTGTTTAGAGAAATGACAAATAAATGATTCAGTTTCATTACTATAAAAAGTATGGACATTATGCATATGAGTGCAGATAAAGACAGTATAATAAGAAAAATCAAAGTCAAGATCAACCAAGCAACACAAATAACCAAACTCACCCTATGTTTGTGGTGCACGTTGAGGTAATGCCTATAGTATCACCTATTGAATGAAATATTTCTCAAGCAATCCCATGTGACATATGGTATTTAGATTCAGGCTGCACTAACCACATGACATGAAACATATAATTGTTTTCTAGTTTAGAGGAGTCAGTCCAAACCAAGGTTACACTTGGAACATATATCCAAGTTATTGTCTTAGGAAAAGGAAGTATACACATCTTAACCAAGCAAGGAGAAAAAAAAGTTATGCTTGATGTATATTATGTTTCTGGTCTGAAGCATAATCTGATGAGCATAGGACAACTGCTACAGGAAGGATACATAATCTACATGGAATATAATCACTGTGTGATTATGGATAAATTCCCAATAAATCAACTTATTGCAAGAATCCATATGAGAAGTAATATAATGTTCCCATTGACATTGAATCCAACCAAGAAGAATAATACAACTCTAGCTATTGGTAAAGAAAAAGGTGCAGAGTTAGTCACTGCATTTACAACAAAAAGTGCGTGCAGCTCCAATGAAGGAAACATTCCAATATGAAGTACATGATGATTCCTGGTTATGGAATTTCAGATTTGGACATTTGAAATTTGGAGGTCTAAAGTTGTTACACACAAAAGATATGGTAAAAGGTTTACCATTGATTGAAAAACCATAAAGGATATGTGAAGGCTGCATATTTGGCAAGAGACACAGAGAATCATTTCCAGTTGGAAATTATTACGGAGCAAAAGCACCACAGGAAATTATACACTCAGACATTTGTGGACCAATGCAAACTCCATCTATAGGAGGCAGTACTTACTTTATAACATTTATTGATGATTTCTCAAGAAAGACATGGATTTATTTTCTAAAGCATAAATCTAAGGCATTGGGTTGTTTTCAACAGTTTAAATCACTTGTGGAAAAGTAGAGTGGCTATTACATCAAGTTTCTAAGAATTGACAGAGGAGGAGAATATATCTCAAGAGAATTTCAGAACTTTTGTAAAGTTCATGGCATCTACAAGCAATTTGCTGTGTGATATACAACACAGTAGAATGGTGTCGCAGAGAGAAAGAACAAAACCATCTTGGAGATGGCACGCAGTATGTTGGTAGCCAAACATTTTTCAAATGATTATTGGGATGATGTAGTAGAAACTGTAGTATACATCTTGAACATATGTCCGATAAAGAGTGTGAAGAACAAAGTTCCTCAAGAAGCTTGGACAAGATTAAAGAATAATGTGGCACACTTAATTTTTTTTGGTTGTGTCGCATACACACATGTTCCAGATGAGATGAGAAAGAAGTTGGACAACAAAGGACATAAACATATATTTTTGGGTATCATGAAGACACAAAAGCATACAAGTTGTATGACCATGTTGCAAGAAAAGTCATAATCAACCACGATGTTCAATTCATGGAGAATGAAGCATTGGATGGAAGCATAGAAAAGACAATCAAACTTATTGATGCAATGGAGCATGATGACACAAAATACAAAATGTTTCAAACAATATGTACAAGTCAGTGCACAGTCCCTTCTATATCTGGTACTACGATGCAATTCACAATGCAAAATACTCCATTAAGAACAATGGGTGCACAATCTACACCTAGAGCGCAACAACCATCAGAAAACAGTTTGAGTAGTTCTACATCTCTAGATCCAACTTTAGCAAGTCCGTTACCAAGAAAGACTAGAATTTTGTGCAACATCTATAATGAGGAAGCAACAAATTCATTTGCATTTTTTTCTTTGTTTTCACAAATAGATAAACCTTTAACTTTTGAAGAAGCTGTCAATGATGATGTATGGGCACAAGCTATGGATGAAGAAATCATATGCATAGAGAACAATCAGACATGGAAATTGGTAGATGTATGCACATACAAGGATGTTATAAGTGTCAAGTGGATTTATAAAACCAAGCAAGATGCAAAAGGAAATGTGCAGAAGCACAAGGCAAGGTTAGTTGTAAGAAGTCTTACACAACAACCTAGAATTGATTTCAATGAAACATTTGCACCAATTGCATGCATGGACACAGTCAGAACTATGTTAGCAATTCCCGTGCAGTACAAGTGGCCAATTTATCAGATGGATGTAAATTCAACATTTTTGAATGGAAATTTAGAATAATAAGTGTATGTGGAACAACCACAAGGCTATGAGGTTCTAGGACAAGAAAACAAAGTGTACATATTAAATAAAGCACTGTATGGGTTAAAGAAAGCTCCCAGATCTTGGTATAGTCGGATAGATTCCTATATTACATAGAATGGATTTCAGAAAAGTGAAAGTGATCCAACACTGTACATCAAATCAAATCAACAAGGAAATGTTAATTATTTTCTTATATGTAGATTATTTTATTTTTACAGGTGATTTTTGTTGATTAAGGTTGGTTGTCATTGATGTCAACCCTTGAAGAAAGCTTGGTATCACAAAGGTTTGGGTAATGGACCCAAGTTTGTTTGATTTAAATATGACTCATTATTGTCTTGTCATGGTTGATAATAAGTAGAAATGGATGAACTCCAAAGTGGTCCCCTTATGGTGAAAGTCCTCACGGGAAGACACTTTGTGGATTGAGTTATTCTATAAGTATGGTTAGAGAACCCATGATTATTTGTGGAATAATGAGATGAAGGTCAGTGAATTTTTCAGTGAAAATATCCTAGATGGATATTTCTTGTCATTCCATTTCCGATGGTATGTTGAACGTCACATTACTCCTCACGGTTAGAGAGTTATGGCCATGAGAAGTTGGAGAACCCAGGTTTGGTTAATGGACCCAAGTTTGTGTGATGGATAATGGTATGATTTTTGATATATTTGCAAGTAATACTATTCTATATGTATAGTACATGTCATTCTATTTCTGGTGGTATGTGGAATGTCATATAACTTCTCACTGTTTGAGAGTTATGGCCTTACGAAGTTGGAGGACCCTCATATGTCATCTAGAAGCCCCAAAAGGTCAAAGTAGTCAAAGTGGTTTAAGAGATTTTATAAGGTAAATAATAAAGTGAAGTGATGAGTGTACTATAATTCAAAGTGAATACAAATGAATTATTTAAATAATAAATTTAATGGAGAAATTAGAAGTGGATTAACCCTAAAATAAGGAAAGTGGGCAAAGTGACCTAGAAGATGTTTTTAAGGAAGCTACTTGGAGAGTATAAATAAGAGGCAAGGCTCTCTCAGTTTAGATGAAACTTGAGAATATTGAATATATATAGGTGTATGAGGTAACCAAAGGATATCTAAGCTGAATTTTTGAGGGAAGGTGAATAAAAGAAGGCTGGAATTCAAGGAAGGATAAATTCTTTTGATGATGCTTTCTAAGGTATGTTATTTACATGTCATCTCACCATTTTCACAATAATTTTTTTTATAGAATGATTCAGACCATGAAATTGCTATTACATTGAGGAAACATATCCAAGTATATTTGGTAAAACATTCAGCTTGTGGGTCGTTTTATATTTGGAGTTACACTCCATGGAAAATAGGGTTTGTGGCTAGTCCTGAAACTAGTCTAAAACAGGTGTTTCGGGTAAAAATGTCATATCTTCTTCATAACAGATCCAAATTCAGTAAAAAAAAATGTGTTGGTTATAGTACAGTCTGTATTATTCTTTGTAATAGGTTCATATTGATTCAACAAATATTCTGTGCAGGGCACACTATACAAGGTCACTCTATATAATAATCCAAAATTCAACAATGTATGCCATTTTTGCTATAAATCCTTTTCTGAGAGGTTCAAAGTAGTGAAACCTAGAGGAATTGCATAAAACACATTGAAGAACATTGTGTATCAGTTTCAGATCTTTATTCATTATAGGTACAAAGTTATGATTATTTCAAATTAGGGTTGTTGACTAATCCAAAACTAGTCATGTGAGACTAAAGAAAAGTTTGATGAAAATGTTAGACTCTGGTTGTTAAAGTTAAGAAAGGTTTGCAGGTATGTGATCATATACAACAAGTCTATTACAGAGTTACAAATCATATTTGGATGATGAAATTGTTAGCCTATGGCTTACCTTTACCAATCACTAAGTCTAAATTGTCACCTATATTTGTATTATTCATTTAGGATATTAGTAATATATCCTCAAGTGATGACTAATGAGTTAGTTAAGAGTGCCTAGCCTAGTCATCATGCATGATTTTAGGATATAAAGAAAATCTCTCTATGAGGTGGCGTTACCCATTGTACTATAAATATGTAACATTGGAGTGAATAATTGTGTGTTGGATAGTGAGCCTTTTCCGCCATGTTGTTCTTCTTGTCTATATTTTATCAATTGATATCAGAGATTGAGGTTGGTGTGCAAAGGCTGCATATCGTTGAGGGAGGATCCGAAATGGAGATCACTGTTTCGGTGTAAAGGATGACATGCAAAGCGTCTAACGAAGTATAGTTGTAGAATTGTCTTCACACCTGACACATCGTCATATTGTTGTAGATCTGTAGTGAAGCGTCGACTGGGAGAGCAAATACCATTTGCTGCAAAATAAGTCGTTTCCAAATATGTTAAGCCACCCTTAAGAAGAGATAAATCTGGCAAATCATTAGACGTCCTACATTCGACGAAGATCTGCATAGACAGAATCAGAGGTGTGCAGAAATTGTCAAATGAGAACGCCGATAGAGAAGATCTGGCATCGTGTTCTTATCCGCAGTTAATCCTAACATTATCAGAAGAGGTCTCTAGCTTGTTGTCGATGTCAGAGGGAGGCCACCGGTCTCAAAAAACCCTGCAAATGCATGAACTGCAATATATTAAAATCGTTTTCTGACTACGCTGCTAATCAATGCAAAAATCCATTTGTCCGCTATTGAGTTATGGTTAGAGAGGGGAAGTTGTGCAGAAAAATGACAACGTGAACATTAGTATTCCTAGAAAGAGGGGATTTTCCAATACATTCAACCTTTCATTTAAAATCAGTGCTCGAAGCAAGCGGACTACACAATAAAAATAAGAAGCCAATTGTTTATAAGGTTTCTACATAATCTATTTTTTCTATAATTGAATATTAGTATTCCTGCCCGGCTCATGAGTGAGATTTCCAAATATAGGCATTCCTTTATTTCTCTTGATGCTCCCACCCCATCTGCTTTCTAGATCTAGTTTTTCATTACGCATTAGTGTGAAGGATTTCTTTATCACAACTATGAATTTCTAGGATCCATAAATGAATCTCAATTCTGCCATGAACCAGAGAAATCGAATTATAAAGAAACCACATCTATGCTTTCCAATGTCGAGTCTCTCTAGCTAGGAAATTTATGACTGATCTGTATTGCTAAGGGCGAGTATTGCAGACTGGTTTTACTGCTGGGAATATTTCAACATTGAAACAGACCATCAAATTTGATATTTCCTTTATCGTTGGGATGCCTTTGACGAGTCTAGTCACCCAGGCATTCAATCTACCACGTTTTTGGGTTCAATTCCGCTCGTTTTCTCCTTGAAACCCTCAGATAGTGTCAACATGATTGCATAGTTTAGAGTATTTAACAAATCCTTTAACATGACATAGCTTCCTCAATAACACTCGCTTCACCTACAGTTGAAATTGATCTGATCCAACTCCTACACTTTTTGGGGACCATATCCTCAACTTTGTGATGACCCTCTATGTTCAGCCACACATAACGGATCTGCTCACATCCATTCCCACGCCCAACGAAAGAAGACCACATGTCTAGATATGCCACCCAAAGATCCACCATTTGGAGATCTACCACAAAGAAATCCATCATCCAACGATTTTCCACATAGAAATATGCCAACGATCTAGCATCCCATGCAATTTAACATCTCATGCATTTTTTTTTTTTGGCGGAATTCAATGCATTCAGTTGAAGTATGTGCCAAATATGGCACGTAATTCTCAAAGTATAGAGTTTTTTTTTTCTTATTTTATTAAAGACCATTCCAAATGTTGATATTTCATGAGGAAAATCCCTTGGAAGATCGGAAAATAAATGAAGATTGTCCAAGGATGGTTGTGGTGCGAGTTGGAGATTTTCTACGTATGCAGAATGAGATCGGGGAATGACTTTTAATGAAGTTCTTATGAAATTCATTTGCACAAGAAATAATTCCAAGATGCAATCACAAAGGTGATGTTGTTGCTATTGAATATGGGCAGTCTCGTAATCCTTTATGTGGGACCATAACCCATGGGTTTCAGAATCAAAACTCCTAAGAGAAATCTCCTGCCTTGAAACCATCTGTCGTTTAAGGCGCTTTGAAGCACATACCACGTTGTAGAAAATGGATTTACTCCATTAGAAGAAATGGTGAGGCTTGACCTCAAAAGAAAGACCCTTCTCAATACCATCATGGTTTTCAATAGTTTCAATCGCTATGGTTTCACGGGGTAGAGCACAACCCAACATAGTATTTTTTTATGTTTCCTTAATTGGACGTTTTGGCATTTTTAATACTTGTTGGATTTATCACTTGAAACTCCAAAGAAACCAATGAGAGGAATATAGTTGCAGATGCATGTCAACAACAATGGATGAGAGGTAATATCAACATCTCCTTCTAACATTTGGATGAACTTGCTCATAGAGGGACTGCGAGATGCGTTGCATTGGATCCACCACATTCCAACTCAAACGCTAGCTGGATAACAGAAGCACGAACATTGGTTTAAAGAAAGCAGTGCGCAATGTTACATGCATCAACAAAAATACACATGCCATATAGAATGAGGTATAACTATGATTCGATTGACTGGAGATATGAAGAATGCGTTGAAAATTGTTGTTGAGCGTTTTGTTGGATGGACTACACTCATGAATCCATGAATCTACTAAAGGGACATGAAGACCATTGAAGGATTCTATTTGTATTGTGATCACAAGGGAATCCATAATAAAATGAAGTTTTTTTGTCTGTGTTCTAGATCCGCCCGAAATTGAATAAGGGGATCTTAGGTACACCTTGTGTGGTGTGTGTTGGTGATTTTTTTTTCATGGTTGTTTTATGAGCTGATTTATGTCTAGTTTTGACATTATCACACATGCATGGAGTACAAAGAAGGTTAATGAAATTAATGCACACGATTAATACCATTCATGCACATGCAATCAAAGCACCTGCAATCAAGTAGCCACAAAGAACATTCAAGCATTTTAATTGTCAACATCAGCATTCAACAATGATTCTACATCAATCATAGAAAGGGAAAATCAAGTAAATGAAGCATTATTAAGAATCAAAATTTGCAGATCATTTACTACTTGCAAAAGTTTTTTGTAAGTGTCAAATCAAATCAAATTAAGTTATTGTAATTTTTAGGTGCATTTTCGGCTGAGCCCAACACCCTAGAGTCATTTTGAGTCGTAATTGACAAGGATGAGTACTTGAAACTCAAATAATTGTAAACATCAAGTTTTGGATACATTTTCAGTGGTAACCGACATCCTCAACTTCTTGGAAGAAAACAAGAAAAGTTCAAGCAAGCGAGTACAAGTGAGCGAGAAGAGCATCTGAACAAGAAGTTAAAGCAAGGCATGTTCAAGTGAGCATGAATAGCAAGCGAGCGTGAATTTCAAGTGAGCAATTCAAGTGAGCGAGTTGCAGATAATCCTTCTTCTGTCGAGTCAAAATTGTAATAAGGATCTACCTGCACAAGGAGACCTTTTTTAGTGTTTTAAAATGGCTCGAAGTCTCGAATTATTAGAGTTACTAAACACTCTAATAAACACCACTGAAGACAACACAGTGACATTGAACAAAGAAACTATTCAATCAGTGCTAACGTGTTTGAAAGTGACACAAGCTAAAGTTAGATTTCTTCAATCTCTATCCCATCTATTGAATGATGAGTTGACTGATCTCAAAATTCAGAAGCCAGTGAAGTTTTCTGAACTAGTTTTTGTTCAGCACAACCCTCTCTATGATGATGATGATGATGTTTTTGATCAACATTTAGTGAAGGAACAACACAGTGATACAACTTCAGAATTGATTTCAGACGAAGTTGAATCTATTCATGAACCTACAATTCAAGAGTTTTCTTTTGAGGTTAATGAAGAAAACATTTCAATGATGCATCAACATTCAATAAATCCGCTTCCATGGATTTCAAAGCAACAGGTTCATAATACTCTTTCCAAGCCCATCATCAGACCTTGGGAAGAAATCATCTACAAAAAGAATAGAACAAGACTTGGATATGACAAGGAAGTTACCTTTCATATTCCCGATTATTCTAGACCAATCAAGTTCCATAGTGATGGATTCTTTCAAGAAGCTTCAACTTCACCTGCTCAAGTTCAACATCAGAATGATAAGTGTCAACATTGTAATCGAGTTGGCCACAAGGAGAATCAATGTTTTGATCTCCATCCTTGCTAGAATTGTGTCAAGCATAACCATTCTTCAGATAGATGTTCAACGCTGAAGAAACCTGCAAGATTGAAGATTCACTATGAGTGGATTGATCCTTGGTAGTGGTCATCAACAACCAAGTGATTATATAAGTCTTACCATAGAATTCAATCTCGAGTAAAGACCAATCTTGTATCACATAACATTTTTTTACCTCACATAAGTGGTCCCCTTATGGTGTAGCTTTCGAGCATGGCCCTCACGAGATGAGATAACATGTGATTGTTTCCGCATGCTCACTTTGTGTTGTACTCAAATGAAACAAGTATGGTACTCTCTTTAGCCTAGAAGGGGGGAGTACAATGATGTAAATCTCATGCACCTTAAGGGGGGGAGTTCAAAATTCCAGTGAAGATGGTTCATGAAACCACTTGTGGTCTCTCCTTTCAGTTGACAAAGGGGGGAATTGATGATGGAATTGGTTTTCAGATATAAAGTTTCGACAACAACAAACATCAAGTATGCCATATGGGCATGAAATTTTCCAAATGGGCAACTGCGGTCTGTAGATGATAGACTTTGACAGAATTATGGTTCAATAAGTTTAAGTTGAATCATATAGATTTTGATTTTGAGAGCAATGATGTGGACGTTTGGTTCACATAGATGGTCATTCGACATAGTAGAGGACAAGAGGATCCTTCTGCATTGTAGCTTGGCATTTGATTGAGCTATCAGGCATTTTTCAGGGATGTGTCAGACTAGAAGTTGATTCACTTCTCTTGGTTCGCTCTCATCAGATTGGAGTTTACATTAAGTAAACAATTTGCATGCATCTTGGCTCACATGATTACATTGTGAGATTTTCCATAGATGCCAGACTTTGGCAAGATTATGGTTCAATGACTTGCAATTGAATCATACACATGATACATTGGGATGCTGTTGACACCTAAAAGTGTCAAGATTGGTTAGTGGTTATCAAAAAACCATTAGATACATGGTATCAATTGGTTAGTGGTCATCCCAAACCATAGATTCAGAGATCACTTTCAGTGATACACTGATAGTAGAGTGGTGATACTACATGTTCACCAATTAGCAGAAGACATCAGATTCTTCTAGCTGAAATACTTGGCAAAATGATCAAATTGTCAAGCAATCAGGGAATGTTCATATATTGCAGTTGTTCACTTCCATATCTCAGCTCTCTTCCAGTTCATTTCAAATGAACATGTTCAGCATCCAGATTGGCGGTTTTTCAGGCAATTCTTCATTGAGTCTCAACACAGGAGTTTCAGTATAAAGACTTGGAATTGATACCAGTTTATGCTTTATTGTTGGTATTATTGATCGGACTTGTGATTGAGGGGGGGATTGTTAGCCTATGGCGTACCTTTACCAATCACTAAGTCTAAATTGTCACCTATATTTGTATTATTCACTTAGGATATTAGTAATATATCCTCAAGTGATGACTAATGAGTTAGTTAAGATTGCCTAGCCTAGTCATCATGCATGATTTTAGGATCTAGAGAAAATCTCTCTATGAGGTGGCATCACCCATTGTACTATAAATATGTAACATTGGAGTGAATAATTGTGTGTTGGATAGTGAGCCTTTTCCACCATGTTGTTCTTCTTGTCTATATTTTATCAGAAATTGATGAGGGATTTTGGTTAAGGTACATGTTGTGTACATGGTTGAGACAAGTAGTTGATGAGTTGGCACATACACAAGGTGTATAGTTGATGATGTTGGTACATATTGATGAGATGAGTAGTTGAAACATGATTGGTACATACTTGGTACATGGTTGGTTTCACTTATTTATGGTACAGGTTGATTACAGGTTGTTTGGTACAGGTTGGTGCATGGTTGATGCACTTGTTTATGGTACAGGTTAATTATAGGTTGAGGTACAGGTTGATGCATGGTTGATGCAAGGTTCAGGTTTATTGGTACATGTTTACAGTGGTATATCTCGCAGTGATAGTGTGAAAATGGTTCCATCATTCTACTTCTACTTCAGGGCGGTTGGATGGGGAAAGGACAGGTGGTTGTAGCCACCTTCCGGTTGTAGCCGTAAAACATAGGGGGTTGTAGCCTCCTTCTGGTTGTAGCCAAAGAATTGGGGAGTTGGATCTTTCCTTAGGTTGTAGCTTGAGAAACTAGGGGGTTCAAGCCTCCTTCCAGTTGCAGCTAGAAAACAAAGGAAGTTGGTGCTTCCAATGAATGTAATTCTTCAAGACATATAAGAAAAAGAATTATGTGGTTTTCTCCCATTTTAGGTTTCCACGTAAAATACTGGTGTACTTTGTATGTGTATGATAGTTCATTTGTTCATTGGTCATTATTGGATGATAATTCTACATTGATATAACACTTGGATTATTTGTTTTAAAAAGGATTATAATTGCTCTATTATTGATTCACCCCCCTTCTTAGTAATCCAACAATTTTGGCATAGAATAATTCAAGTCAGTCATGAAGGATGAATTTGAAATGACTAATTTGGGGCTAATGGGATATTTTTGCAGAATTGAATTTCACCAGTCCAAAACTGGTATATTTATCTCATAGTCTAAGTACGCATATGAAATATTGAAAATATACAACACGATAAATTCCAAAGCAGTCCCAACACCTGTCATAACAGGATTAAAGTTAAGCAAGGAAGATAAAGGGTCCAAGGTGGATCCCACACTGTTTACAAGACTGGTAGGAAGTATTATGTATATAACAATGACAAGACCTAATATTATGTATGGAGTAAGCCTAATCTCAAGGTTCATGGAAACTCCAAAAGAATCACATTGGAAGGAAGGAAAGAGAATATTGATATATGGAAATGGAACAATAGATTTTGGCATCAAGTACTCCACTTCAAAATATTTTAGACTCATTGGATACACTGACAGTGATTGTGGAGGCAACATAGATGCAGGAAAAGTACCTCTGGCTACACATTTCATTTTGGAATAGGTATGGTATCATGGGCATCAAGGAAGCAACCCATAGTGACTCTTTCTTCAACAAAAGCATAGTATCTCACAACTACAAGTGAAACTTGTCAAGCAGTTTGGATGAAAATAATGTTAAAATATTTATTGTAGGAACAACAAGAACCAACAACAATATTTTGTGACAACAATTCAACCATCTTATTATCAAAGAATCATGTGTTTCACAAGAAAAATAAGCGCATTGATACAAGGTATCATTTTATCAGAGAATTGGTGAATAACAAAGAGATATGTTTAGAGTTTTGCAGGTCAAAAGAACAAGTCACATATATTTTTACAAAGCCTTTAGCAAGAGATGCATTTCAACATCTGCGCAATAGTTTGGGAGTCTGCACAGTAACAGATGGGTGATAATAAAATGTAAACTCAATTTTTTGATGAATTTTTTTGTAATCCCACCTACTTATAATTAAGGGGGAGTGTTGGAAATAGTAACTAAAAGTTGGTGAGATCTTCACGTCCTTGCCGATTTTTCAATCAGTCAATTTGTCAGTAGTTTTGTCAGTAAGTTGAATTATTAGACAATCAGTCTGTCTGACAGTCTGAAAATGAAAAGTCACACGTTTACTCAAACTCAGTCTAAGTCAGTCAGCAATGAGAGGAGTTTTAAATGGATTTGATCTTTATCTTCTCGAGTTCAATTAAGTAGTTGAAGAGTCAGTCGTATTAATGGTCATCTTTAATGTTGAGTCAGTCTTACTTCTATAGGAAGTCTTAGTCAGAGTCCATATAAGTCCAAGACTATAGCATAGATGTATATGATGCAGAGAAGAAGCAGAGACATAGAGAGCAAGGATAAACAACAGAAGAATAGGAGTTGAATAATTCTAAGCACAAGCTCTATGTTTGTGAAGTCAGCAAAAGCCATTGGAGTTGAAGCTCATCTCAGTTATTGTATTTTGTAATCAGGCACTGCGTTGAAGTTATTAATATCAAGTATTTCATGTGTATTTTGAGCTTATATAATATTTATAAGTTTATGTGCTAAGAATATCACTATGTTACTCTGCATCCATAAATTATTTCATTAAGTGTGACTATTCACAATGCGTAACAAATCGTACAGTCTGTGCACTGCGTGGTTAGTCTTGAGAACTCTGTCACGAATCCTGTGTGGCATGCAGTATTTGAAACTACGTTGTGTAGATAAGTCTGTGCACGTCATCGATTTCAAGAAGTACCAGAGATGGATTGCTCTGGAAGCCACAGTTTTTCATTCTTCAGTTTTTCTATATCTTCATTATATCTCTTCTTGGGGTTCAAAAATGAATGTCTCCTGAAGTTAAATGCCAAGTCTATTTTTACAATCCGGATGGGCTCTAAAGAGCTCTATATTCCATTTCTGAACTTATTCCCAATGTTTCTCAATGAAACCAATGCGGGTTTCCTGTTGACACCAACCAGATTGTAAAAATAGACTTGGCATTTAACTTCAGGAGACAGTCATCTTTGAACCCCAAGAAGAGGTATAATGAAGATATAAACAAACTGAAGAATGAAAAACTGTGGGTTCTAGAGAAATCCGTCTCTGGTACTTCTTGAAATCGATGACGCACACATACTACTCTGCGCAACACAGTTTCAAATACTGCACGCCACACAGGCTTCACGACAGAGTTCTCAAGACGAACCGCGCAGTGCACAGATTGCACAATTTGCTGCGCACTATGAATAATCACACTTAATGGAATTATTTATGGATGCAGAGTAACACAGTGTTATTCTTAGCACATAAACTCATAAATATGACATAAGCTCAAAATACACATGAAATACTTGATATTAATAACTTCAACACAATGCGTGAATACAAAATATAATAACTGAGATGAGCTTCAACTCCAATGGCTTCTGTTGACTTCATAGACACAAATCTTGTGCTCAGAATTATTCTTGTTGGACACACCGACTACACTGAGAGGAGGGGGTGAACAGTGTAGGGCTATTTTTCCCCAAAATTCCCCTTCACAAACTTCTTAGTTATCAATCACCATTTACTTATTACTTTTTACTATCATTCATAACCAGTCAAATGTAAATATACATCAACAACATATAACAACAACATATATCATCAACAATTCATCATCACAAGGAACACAAGAGGTATGTACAATTTTCTTTTTATTACAGACTTCAATCCTTGGGTTATGAACAACAACTGAATAGAGTACAACTCTACAAGAGCACCAACTCTATAATGAAAGACTCAACTTACACACTCAACACTAACTAAGATTAGGCAAAAATCCTCAACAGATGTCAATATGTCAACAGGTACACGACCTGTCAGTAGTTTAACACACGTATGTATGCACCCTACCAATAGTCCAGCCCGTGTATGTATGCGTTCTGGCTCACTGCAGCCTGCGTATGCTTTCAAAAACTAGGGTTTATGAAACTTCATCCTTCGGTCCCTTCAAAATATTTCTCTTTTGACACATCCACTTCTGATCTTGTCACTATATTATTTGAACCATAACCGATCTCAACACATCTATGTTCTTCTACAACAAAGTCATGCTCCTCAACCATACAATATGAATGCTACCCATCATATACAAACAACCAGTATACTATAGAAATCATATCAATACTGAATCATAAGAGTGCTGCTCACTCCATCAACCAACACAAACCACATCACAATAGCCATACAAAGAATGCCTTAAGAATTCACTACACAAAAAGAAAGAGTATCCATCAAGACAACAATGTAACCATACTAGAGTCTCAATGGAATATCTGATCCCATAGAATGCAAATCTGGAACCTTCTTCAATCTTCAGGAGCCTGGCACCAACTCAACCACAATTCTTCATGACTTCATCAACTATATGCTCTCTGTCTTCATTCAACCCGCGTATGTATGTGCTTTGGCTCACTACAACCTATGTAAACCTCAAAAACTAGGGTTTCTGAACTTCCGAGACTTTTTCCATCATGATCACAGACTTGCCGAAACTTTGATGCATCCATGAGATCCTCCAGACAATCTCCCTTTCAGAATAGATCTTCAATACATGCTCAAGAGATGCACAAGAGATCTCACAAAATATACACAAGAGGTGCATTACACAAGAGACCCTTACCTCTTATTTATACTCTCCAAGTAGCTATCTTCTAGGTCACTTCTATGTCACTTAACCCACTTCTAGGTCATTTAACCCATTTCTAGGTCACTTAACCTATTTCTAGATCACTTAACCTATTTTCCACATTTTTAGGGTTAGCCACTTTCCATAATTATAAAGTTCTCCAATTTAAATATTCTTCCTTGACTTTGTCACCTTACTTTATCATTTAAATAATCTTCTTTGATTTTGTCACTTCACTTTGTTATTTAAATAATCCTCCTTGACTTTGTCACTTCACTTTATCATTTAAATAATAATTTCTTCTTTGCAAGCTCTTTGAATTCTTTGACTTTTGGGGGCTTCAAGCCAACCTATGAGGGTCCTTCATCTTCATAGGGCCATAACTCTCAAACTATGAGGATTTATGTGACATTCCACATACCATCGGAAATGGCATGACAAGCACTATCCATCTAGGATAGTTTCACCAACAATTTCACTGATCTTCATATCATTATTCCACATATAAGGATGGGTTCTCCAACCATACTTCTAGGATAACTCAAACATAAATCATCTTCTCGTGAGGGCTTTCACCATAAGTGAACCACTTTAGAGTTCATCCATTTGTTCACCTTATCAACCATGATAAGACAATAATGATTCATCAATGTATCATATACCAATGAAACCACATCGATCCATCTTCATCTATGCATCATGTATCAATGACAAATCATTGATACATCTTCATCAATATACTATGATAGGATGTGTATACATTAAACCTTTGACATCAATCAATCACTTGACATCAATTACTTGACATCAATATTTGACATCAATGACAACATGATCCAACAATATCCCCCTTTGGCATTGATGACAATACCAACATTGATGTCAACACCAATCATTGATGTCAACATGTAGACAAGGGATGCTCTACATTAATAGTCATATATTAATGTGACTATCTCTCCACATCAATAATCATCAATCACATCAATGTGACTATCTTTCCCCCTTTGACATCAATGGAAAAGGGTCATTCTCCCCTTGAGGCTGCTCCCCTTGCTTTATCTCTCATTGGGGCTGCTCCCCCTATCTGAATGCCTTTGATTTTCCTCTGAATAATTTCTCCCCTTTTGAACATAGGATATCATTTTGATGTAATTCTAAATATGCATCGCTCATACTCCCCCTATGACCATCACTCCCCCTAGAATTATGCTTCTGTGCTCTTTCTTAAAATATAGAGTTCTTTCCTAATATGCATCGGATAAATATATCCTCCTAGAATCATGGGAAGAAGAATGACTCACCCTATGGGTATGTCTCCCCCTATATTCTCTACAATATGAAAAATATGCTACCATTGCAATATGCTTTTGCTGCAAATGCTACTGCTCAACTGGATTATAGAACAATCACACTTTCTATGATGATCCTTGGACCCATCCATGCATCAAACTCATGTCATACTTAAAATCATGAAGTAAAAGATATGTTAATGAATGAACATATACTTCATGTACCAAAACATGTGCCCATCATGCACAACATCCATGTACATCAACCATGTACATCAACACCATACAATGTGTCAATGGAATGCATCAACCATATGCCTCTACCAACATGCCAACCATGTGCATCTACCAACATGCCAAACAAGTAATACCAATGGTATATTTTTAGCCAAGTACTATCATCCAAACATATACCATCTATGAGTGTACCAAAAATGTATGCCAACATGCATCACCACTTGTACCAAGAAAGTACCACAACAAGACGAATCCTCATCCATGTATACCAAATCCACACAAAACATGTGCCTATCAACTTGCTAGTAGGTGCCTCTACCAATGTACTAGAAGTGTACCAATCATGCATCAACTATAGATCAATCTCATCAATGTTGTACAACATGGTCACCTCATCAACTCACCAACTACATGTCCCAATATGTAGTCCAACCATATGCCAAATGTATGTACCAAGATATCCACAAAGATATATCAATGAAACTCAAATATGTACTAGCCATGCACCCCAACATATCAGTCTCAATCCTTCATTCACTACAACAAATACTAGGCATCCAATAATACATGTACTAGTAGTATGCTTCAAAATATCAATGACATATCTAGTTATCATTATCAAGATATATCACATAACCAAGGTGTCATAACTTCATTGTCATAACTAGAATTGTTCTTCAACAGTAAATGCCTCAATCCATACTCATGGGTTAGTGCCACCCATCCAAGATAGCCTTTTATTTTATATCATCACATTACATAATCCATATGTAATCATGAAAACCTGCAGCAAACAATGTTAGAACCTACAACAAAACTATGTCAGACCCTACATCACAGAGTTATACCATCACATCAAGCTGCAACCCATGTGCATAGCCCTTTTCCCTAGGCTTTACCACATATACGTGGCCTGCTTCATAGACAACTTGTGTATGTACGCGACCTATTCAAGGTCATCTTGCGTATGTATGTGACTTTTACCACTGCCACTCATGTATGCTTATGTAGATTTCACACTTAAGCCTCCTTTAAGGCTTCCATTCTGCTCTGGTTGTTCAATCTTCTTCACCCACTTCTGAAGGTGTTCCTACTTCTCAGAACTTGAGCTCTGAGCTTCCATATTCTCAAATATGTCTCCATTTCTTACTTCATTCCTTCTTCTAGTCATGCTATATGAAGTCCTCATCATGGACCTTCTTCTTGTGTTCCAACAATCTTGGTATTTGTGGCCAAATCCACTACAGTTGTAGCGTCTCATGCTGTGACAATGAAAAACAATGTGTCCCACTTGATCACATCTCCAACACCTTATGGTGTTATGCAATCTTCCATTATCTCTTCTTTCATAATATTTTCATTCCAAATCTTTGTGACCATATTCATTACATGAATGACATTGACCATGAAAAATACTTTCATACCTTTGCTTTGGTGTCCATTTTATTTGAGGTGTAAAAATAGTTTCTTGATGTCTTCCTTGCTTTGTTCTTTTGAAATTTTCCTTTCCTTTTGTAGATGGTTGTCTTGCAACATTATCTTCATCCTTTGAGAGTGAGGGACTTACCTCATGCTTATTTGAGGTGCTTGCTTCAACATATGTAGATTCTCCCTTGTATTCAAGACCTGATTTATCATTTGGTGATCTTTGACTTTCCAAGATCACATTCAAAATTTGTGAGCTATTCAAGAATTTGTTTGACTTCTTTAATTTCTTTCTAAGATCAAAAAATTCAACTTCTAACTTATGACATGATTCTTCCTTTTCATTTATTTGATCCCTCAATAGTTCCTCTACCCTTTTGGCTTATTCAATTTGGGTCTTGAGATGGACAATAATTTCAAAACTTTTGCTAATCTCATCATCTACCTTCTTATCTTCTTTTTCATTTTCTAGTCTTGTGATCTCTTCTTCCTTTCCATATAATTGAGTCTTATTACTCTCTTCTTGTTCTTTGATCATTTCCTTTAACTTCAAGATGTGCTTTTGACTCTTCTTAAGAAAATTTTTAGTGTTATCTGAAAGATAGCTATAGTCTATATAATAGTTATCATTGCTATATTCATATAGACTTCTTTCAATTTTCTCTTTAAGCTCCTATAGTTTTTCTTCTACTTCTTCCATGGGATAAAAATCAATTGATTTTATCCAAACTACTTCTAGATTTTCTTCTTCACTAGTAGAGAAACATTCAACATCATCACACTTTGAATTATTGCAATCAAGGGTTTGTGGATATTCTTTACCTTCATTTGAAATGTCTTCAAGGTTTTCCTCTTTGCCAACATCATCACATGATTCTTTTCCTTCATTTGAAATGTCTTCAAGATATTCATTTTTGCCAACATCATCACATTTAGAAATAATGAAATCAAGAGTTTTTGGAGATTCTTTACCTTCATTCTTCTTGATGGATTTGTTTTCAAGGTCTTCCTTTTTGCTTTGATATGTATCCTCTAGATTTAGCCATAGATCCTTGGTGGAAGTGCATTGTCCAATGATCTCTTTGATAGGGCTTGAGAGTCCACTAAGAATTATCTTGAGAGCCAATGCATCATTCTTCTTTCCTTCCCTTTGAGCTGCAAACCTTGACTTGTTCTTCAAAGAAACTGATCCACCAATGGCTGCCTTCCAAATACCAACTCTCATTTCCTTTAGATGCACTCTCATTTCTATTCTCCAAGTAGAATAGTTTTCCTCCTCAAGGATTGGAACTTCATCATCCATTTGTGTGTCTATGGATCTCCTTCAAGCTTGTTAAGGCTTATAGTGAAGGCCTGCTCTGATACCAATTGTTGGACACACCGATTACACTTAGAGGGGGGAGGGTGAACAGTGTAGGGCTCTTTTTCCAAAAACTTCCCCTTCACAAAATTCTTAGTTATCAATCACCATTTAATCACTACTTATTATTGTCATTTATAACCAATCAAATGTAAATATACATCAGCAACATATAACATCAACATATATCATCAACAAGTCATCATCACAAGGAACACAAGATGTATGTACAATTTTATTTTTATTATGGACTTCAATCCTTGGTTTATCAACAACAATTGAATAGAGTACAACTCTATAAGAGCACCGACTCTATAATGCAAGACCCAACTTACACACTCAACACCAACTGAGATGAGGAAACAATCCTCAACAGATGTCAATCTTTCAACAGGTACGCGACCTATAGGTAGTTTAACATGCATATGTACGTGCCCTACCAGTAGTGAAGCCCGTGTATTTATGCACTCTGGCTCACTGCAGCCTGCATATGCTTTCAAAAACTAGGGTTTATGAAACTTCATCTTTCGGGCCCTTCAGACTCTTTCTTTTCTGACACATCCACTTCTGATCTTGTCACTGTATTATCTAAACCATAATCGATCTCAACACATCTATGTTCTTATACAACAAACTCATGCTCCTCAACCATACAATATGAATGATACCCATCATATACAAACAACTAGTATACTATAGCAATCATATCAGTACTAAATCATAAGAGTGTTACTCACTCCATCAACCAACACAAACCACATCACAACAACCATACCAAGAATGCCTTAAGCATTCACTACACAACAAGCAAGAGTATCCATCAAGACAACAATGTAACCATACCAGAGTCTCAGTGGTAGATCTGAGCCCATAGAATGCATATCTAGAACCTACTTCAATATTCAAGAGCCTGGCACTAGATCAACCATAAGTCTTCATGAATTCATCAACTGTACGCTCCCTGTCTTCATTCAACCCGCTTATGTATGTGCTTTGTCTCACTATAACTCGCGTATACCTCAAAAACTAGGGTTTCTGAACTTCCGAGACTTTTTTCGTCATGATCTCAGACTTGCCGAAAATTTGATGCGTCCATGAGATCCTCTAGGCGATCTCCCTCTCATAATAGATCTTCAATACATGTTCAAGAGATGCACAAGAGATCTCACAAAAGATACACAAGAGATGCATTTCACAAGAGACCCTTTCCTCTTATTTATACTCTCCAAGTAGCTATCTTCTAGGTCACTTCTAGGTCACTTAACCTATTTCTAGGTCACTTAACATATTTTCCACATTTTTAGGGTTAGCCACTTTCCATAGTTAGAAAGTTCTCCAATTTAAATATTCCTCCTTGACTTTGTCACCTTAATTTATCATTTAAATAATCTTCTTTGATTTTGTCACTTCACTTTATTATTTAAATAATCCTCCTTGACTTTGTCACGTCACTTTATCATTTAAATAATAATTTTTTCTTTGCAAGCTCTTTGACTTCTTTGACGTTTTTGGGCTTCAAGCCAACCTACGAGGGTTCTTCATCTTTGTAGGGCCATAAATCTCAAACTATGAGAAGTTATGTGACATTCCACATACCACATTCCACATTCCACATTCCAGCTCCTTTCTAAGTTGCATGCCACTACTTTAGTGATCGATTCCCCCTAATCCTATAGCTAACTTGCATTCCGTTAGTTGAGTGACCAATTCCCCCTAATCCTATATATGAAGGACGCATGCCCATAGGGATTGATTGAATGTAGAAACCATATATGAAGGTTGCCTACCTGAAGGAATTGATTGAACGCAGAAACCGTGGGTAGCATCGATTGAAAGAATTGATTGAATCCAGAAGTTGTGGGTATCTTCAATGGTGAATACCCATGCAGGTACACACTGACTAGTCTGAGAAGGGCTAGAAGATGGCCATGAATCCCACCCACAAATGCCTTTATTTTTTAGTGACACATGTTTAAACTGTGTTTTGTGTTACTTAATATGGTTTTTAAAATTATATAAAATTATTTTTGTTCTTTTTCTTAAAGTTTTATAAATTTTCAAATTTCCTATTTTGTATTGTTGTTGGTAGAGTGATTAATGGAACTTCACACACTAAAATTTGGTCAATGGCGTATATTGTGGTATTTGTGCCCTAGATATATTTAGAAAGGAAGTTAAAAAATAAGGATGAATAATAAGTTATGTAGTCACTCTTGACGAGCACAAATCTTTCATTTTATGTAGACTACCATAATTGTTATTTCCAGTATATGTGGTGTTTTTGTGTAATGGTGTCAAATGATCTCTTGGCAGAAACATATACTCAAACAAATGAGTACACATGATGGAGGGAGGAACCTACAAAATTACAAAACAAATTAAATCTATTAATATATTTATTGTTGATGCAGCAAGAACAAATACTCCATGAGAACCAGTTCATCTCTGTTATCAATCAACCGTCTCGTTCAAGGTTTAGAACCACATACATCCAATTTGGTGGTTCAAATTTATAACAAAAATGGATTGAAACTGTTCTTGCCAGTGTTTTTCTTTTTTCATTCTAAGTCTGTGGAGAATTCATGGAATTTTCCAAGTTATTATGGACCTTGCGATGGTGAAATGGCTCGAGTGTTTGTGAAATCAGGGTTATGGGGAGGACTCAATCCATAGAACATTTCGAGGTCAGGGTGGGGCGTGAACTGCGTGTGTATGGGAAATCCAAACCATGGTCTACACAAGCTTTGGGATGGTATTATTAGCCTCTTTTCATTGGCTACTAAGAAAGGTGATACACAAGACTCTAAGGCTACTGTTGTAGATCAAAATCTTACATCCCATGTTCTGACTTTGTTGCGGGCATATAAAGATGCCATTTCACATAGTTATAAAACTACAGTTTCTTATATAGAGGTCTAACTTTGGGTCAGTGAGGATGAGAAGAATGTATAGTAAGAATATTGCAAATAAAAGTTGTGCACAATATGAGTTGCACAATTAAGCATATTCAAGGCCTCTCATATCACTTTCATTTGTGTGCAAATTCCTAGTCATAAAGGAATTACCTAATGAGAAATGGGGATTCTTAATAGAAGGTTCAGTCGCAGTGATATAATTAATTGAATTAATAAAACTTTATTTTGTATTTACTTCATCCTCATACATGTTTAATCATTTATTTGATAGTTATCACGTTTGTAATGTGAACTTGTTTATCAAGTAACATGATTTTACACAATGTTTCAAAAAAAATATAATGTTGGTGATCCATAGTGGAGCAATGACAGTTGTTGCTGGAGGAATTATTTTTTGGCCTCTATGAAGGGGCAATGGAAAAACTCATATGTGTCTTCTTCCTCTTCTTCAGATATGTGCCAGGTCCCGTGAAGTAGTTGTAGACCAGCTTTTGAAAGAGAATCAACTAATTGATTTTGTTCCCTGTAAACATGTTTAAGTGAGAAAGAGTCAAAAGAGTCTAGTAATATGAAGATTTATCTAAGAGAGGCTGCAAAAAAACATTGTTACAAGATTATTTTTTGCAAGTCCAGTTGATAACAATTTTTTAATCTATAAATACTTGGAGGTTTCAGACCCCCTTTTCCCCTGCAAATTGTAGTAGAATATTTAAGGCCAAGAGTTCAACATAGTTGTTTGTTCCTGGACCCAATCCCATTTTTATTTTGAAGAGGTGTTTGTCGGAGAAGTATAGAGTTGCACCCCCACCACATATTTGATTATTGTTTTGAGAGGCTTCGTCGAAGAAATCCCAAGGCCTAGAAGGGTCAATGGGAGTGGGGAAAGTGGGGCGGATGGGAGGGATATCTTTCTCCTGAGGGAAATTTGAAAGAATTGATAATACTTGGGTGACAATGAGTTCAGGAAGGTAATATTGGTCTTGAAATATAGCCTTATTGCATGCTAACCATATTCCCCAACAGTTAATGAAAGGCAAAGCTTTGATGTTTTTGTAGGGTGTATGTTGAGTCCAGTGTTGCCAGGATGTTTCTATAGAGGGTCCTTCCCAAGTGATTCTTTGATTTAGCTGTATTTTTATATCTTTCCAAAACTATTTGGAGAAAGGACAGAGGATGAAAAGGTATGTGCTATTTTCATTGGGTCCTTTGTATAGGGGGCACAATCCAGATCCTTCAATGCTTCGCTTCCGCATGTTGTCCCAAGTGGGGAATTTTTTATTGAGTACACACCACATGAATGTTTTTTCTTTTTGTGAGAACTTCACTTTCCATATACCTCACCACCACCAGGATGGATCCCTTTGAATCAATTCAATATTTATTGAGATGTATCCCAGTTTTGGAGTGTAGACCTTGTGAGGAGATTTTTCCCATACAATTTCATCTTCTCCTTCAGTGATGCGTATGTGACTTGACCGGAGCGAAGTGATATACCTATTCCATTGTTCTGAGTGAGGGCCAAACAATCCGAGAATTTCTGCCTTCTTCCATCCTTGTTTTCAAAGAGAGGTGGTAAGTGGGTATGTCACTTGCGAAAGGTAAAAAATATCTTGTAGGTGAAGTCTGTCAATCAGCTCAGGACTCAAAGAATGTGAGACCCCACTTCTTGGCCAAGGATCAACTCCAATTCAGACTCAGGATACATTGACCACTCTCCATGATAATCCATCATTGATTACCTGAAAATAGGATAGGAGGGCCTTCCAGATAATGGAGCAGTTTGTATGTTGTTTCTTTAGTTTTCGAATCCAATCTTTGAGTGAATCTAGGCGAATGTACTTTTGTATCAAAATAGCTGACCAAAGATTGTTTGTGGTGAGCAGTCTCCAACCCGATTTAGCTACCAAATATTTTGAGAAAAGGAAAAAAAAAATTAGACCCCATCCACCTAGGGATTTTGGACAAGCTAGTCAATCCCACTTGGCCCAAGGGTTAGTATATTTGTCCTGTGTTCTGGACCAGATAAAACATAAATAAATCCTTTTGGATTTATCTAGAATTCCTTTTGGGATTTAGGAAAGTGACATCCAGTAGACTGGAATGGCTTCCAATATAGATTTTTCCAAAGTAATCCTTTATGCCCATGTTATCCACCTGAAACTCCATCCTTTTAATCAGTTTTCCAGTTTGGATAAAAGCTAATGCCAGTTTGATTTCCAATAATCATTTGGTTTCAATTGAAAACTAAGGTATTTTATTCCCTCCTGAAAGTCCAGAGTCTTGTAGGGGAAGATTGTTTTAAAGTAAAATTCTTCCTCCTCATCCATCCGATAAAAAGAAATTGCTGATTTATGAACATTGATGGTCACACATGTGGCTCAATGGAACATGTTTAGAATTTCAGCTAGTTTCTTTGCATACCGATGTCAACTGCTACAGAATAATAGAATATCATCCACAAAAAGAAGGTTAATTTTTTGGTCTGAGGTGATCAAGATGCTGTGAAAATTCCAGGAGAGGACCTCATGATCTATTGCTCGGCTAAGACACTCAACCACCAGAAGGAATAGGAGAGGAGAGAGTGGGCAACCTTTCCTCAATCCACACTCTGAGTGAAAGAAAGGAGAGCCTGCCTCATTTATCAGAATAGCAAAGGAGGCTGAAGTTAAAAAGACCATGATCCACTTGATAAAGGGGACTACAAAACCCAGATGTGTAAGGAGAAGTCTGATGTAGGAACAATTTACTCAATCAAAAGACTTTGATAGGTCAATTTTTAGTATGGCTCCTCGAGATCTGGAGGTTTTTAGGCTATGAATTCCTTCCTGGGATACACCAATAGCTTCATGTATTTGGCGACCTTGTAGAAAACCAAATTGTTCTTTTGAGATTGTGTTTGAGAGGATGGGCTTTAGTATTCTCGCAACAATTTTTGCTATGATTTTGTAGAGGCAATTGCAGAGGGAAATGGGTCGGAAGTCATCAAAATATTGAGGTTCATCTCTTTTGGGGATGCGAGAAATGAAGGTCGAATTTATAGGTGCATGCAAACACCCATTCCTTATGGACTCCTCTACTACCTGTAAAAGGTCCACTCCAAGTAGATCAAAGAAATCCAAATAGAACTCAATAGTCCACCCATCCGGACCTAGGATTTTATCCTTTTAGAATCTTTGAATTGTTTCTTTTAGCTCCTGTTCAATGATTTTTGCAAAGAGATCTCGATTTCTATCCTCATCCACAAATATGGGGAAGATCCACAAATATCTCTTGGATCATCCTTAAAAAGAGTTTGGAAGTGTGTGATCCCCAGTTGAGCTAGATCCTCAAAAGAGGTAACTAGAGAGTCCCCTTGGCCTTGTAGTTGCCAAATAATGTTTGTAGCCTTCCTTGCTTTTGCAAAGGCATGAAACTTGTTTGTGTTTTCGTCTCCTTTGTCCAGCCAGATAGCTCTACTCTTGATACGCCATTCAACTTCTTTATCGTCCAACATATTTTTACGACGGGTCTCTAGAGATCCTATATTTTCTTTTGTCTGTTGTGAGTAAAAACCACCATCCTCCGAATTGGAAATGTGATCAAGCTCGTCTTCAATCTTTATTAGTTATGCATCTTCTCTAGCATGCTTTGCACTAGCCCAAGGTAAAGTCAACTTCTTTATACGCTTAATATTTTCCACAAACTAAACTGATGTTGTGGGGGCAACTGTTGGATCGATGAGCGCCCTATTTTCCTTTACCAATTTTCTGGAAGTCTTCATCCTCTAGCTAGGTTGCATTGAACTTGAAAGGGTTGGTTGGTTTCTTTGGTCCAAAATCAAGTTCAAGCCAAATCGAGTAGTGATATGATTCTCCTCCACTGTCGATCCATTGTTTGAATTGGAGAGGGTAATCAAAGAGGGATTTGTGGACCATAAAGTGATCTAATCTGTTTTCCACCCTAGCATCTCCAGTCCTCATATTCCACCAAGTGGGGAGGATATTTATGGGTGGTATGTCGATAAGTACAATGTTATAGAAAATATGGGAAAACATGGCAGATTGTGGGTCTGGGCATGTCGAAGGTCCCCAAACTTCTACATTCCCAAAGGAGAGGTTTAGGTCTCTACCTAGAATACAATTTTTCTCTTTCAAAAGGTCCTTCTTGAAGAGAGATTCCCAAAAAGTGGCCCGTTCATAATAAGGCCCATACACATTTAGAACACTGAGTTCCATCCCCAATCCTTCCAGAAGGAGATCTACCCCTAGGTAGGATTTCAAGGCCTAGAAGTTTTGAATCTTGATAGATCGTTTGTACCAACTGACTGCTAGGCCTCCCGAACGACCAGTTACATATATCCTAATAAATTTCCAGGAAGGAAAGAGTGATTCAAGATATTTTTTCACTGAGGCCTCCAAAGGCATTGCTTCTTGAAGTAGAATTACAAAAGAATGATTTTCTATGATCAACCTTTTTAGGGAAATTTGTTTTGGGGGTTTTTCCAAATCCCTCCAGTTGTAAAAGAGGATTTTCACGTGGAAACTCCTGTCGAGGCTTGTGTTTCTCTAAGGGCCCCAAAAATTGAACGTTGTATACCAAAAGAGATGTCAATTAGTGCACAATTTTTTGCTTTAGAGAGATGGGATGATCGACCTCGACCTTTTTTGAGTTTATGGATGCCTAGGTTTGTGCCTAGCCTAGACCCTTCTGGCCTTGGAACCAAAATATTATAGTTTATGAGGCTAAATATGATGGTTGAGTCCTTGGAGCTAGTCAAGGAGGGGTCATAGGAAGATGGGAGAGAGGGGAGAGAGGGAGGCGTGGTGAGGATGAGTGGGGAAGGGTTAGGGGTGGGTAGGAGGAAATAAGAAGAAACAGGAGGGTCCCAAGAAGAAGAGAGGATGGGGAAGGGAAGGTATTGTACAGAGGGAGGGGGGTCCATCTTCAAAAAATGAAAAGAGTGAATAATACTATTGATAGGAAAAGGGACAGGATAAGAAAGATGCTTACCCATGAGTGTATGGAGAGGAAAGAGCAGTTGTTGACCAATGAGGGGTCCGGTCATTGGAATGACTTCGTTATGGGGAGAGCTTGCAGTTGACCTTTAGTGCAAGAGGCATTATTTTTTATCTCTGGAGTTGGTTGTTGTCTTCCTAAGTGGTGGGAGAGATCCATCGAAGAATGAGAAGAATTGGTGTTGAGGACGACATATGGTCTAGGATGAAATTTATTTTGAGTAGGAGAAGAGTCAAATTTACGACCATGAAAAGGTAGGGGACAGTCCTTCAAAATGTGTCCATGTTCATGCTAGTGTCTACAATAGAAGGGGATCACGTCGTAATCTATCATCTGAGTGCGAGTGTGGCCACCGTATGTCATATTGAATTGTTTTTGTAGTCTGAACCTGATATTTAGAGAGACAATAATTAGGGCCGCAACATCCATCTCTCTTGTTTCCTTGAAGAAAATATATTCCTTCAGGAATGACCCTAGTTCATTTCCAATCACTTGGAATCATTTTGTCGACCAATATTGTGGAGGGAGACCTGGCAGGTAGAACCAAATGGGGATGGTGTCCATTCTTTCAGTAGTTGCATCAAAAGTGGGTTCCCATTTATTCATAAGGACCGGGGTAGAATCAATACTCCATCCACTCAGAAGGAATTTTTCATCTTGGTTGTGATTTGCAAATTTGAGCATAAACCACCCTTTTGTTAAACAGTTGAGTTGTGGGGATGTTCTGTGCCAAGTATCAGAGACCCAAGATTGTAGGGTTTTGTAGATGAAATGGCGGCCATAGGCCTTTCCCACAATGGTTTTATCATCCATGTCTGTGGCTTCTGCCATAGTAATATCTTGTCCAAGTACAAGATTTGTTTCTACTGCTGCGACCAAAATGCACTTGTTCCTCATGTGCTTCCTGTGACCAGGACTATGCGAAGAAGAAAAATATTCTACGTGGGTTTCGAGAACACCAGAGGATTCCCCCAAGACACCATCCCAACCATTAAGATTAGTAGGGTCCAAACTAGAGGATATAAGCCCAACTTCATGTTGAACGCCAAGAGAAGGGGGTATGGCCTGCTCCAGATCATGGTAAAAACAAGAAGAGGGGAAACCTTGTTCCATGAACTGTAAACCCACAGGGGAGGGGTCCAAAGTAGAGAGATTTAAAAGTGGATTTGACTCCAAGAGTGGAGGAGGAACCCAAGGGTCCAGAGACGATATGGGGTTGTTCCAGTGAGGGTCAGAGGAGAAAGTTGGCTAAGAATCAGGAGGAAAAAAGGGTTGTCTAGCTGGTGGAGTTAGTAATTCAGAGGTTGACAAGTAGGGAAATGAAGAACCAGGAGAAGAAACCACCTGGGAACAAAGTGTGGGTGGAGGAATAAGACCAGGAGAAGAAGTGAAGTGCCCAAGAAGAGGGGAGGAGGGGCCGCTCAAAGATGTGTGCACCGGGACAGGTTCGGGAGGGTTCGAGCCAATGAGGATCAAGGGGGGGCTACCAGGTGGCGAGGTCCAGGGAAAAAAATCAGATGGATCAAGGGAGTAATCTACTAAGTCGTCATAGTTCACCATTTCATTGACCAAGACCGCAAAAGATGAAGCTCACCGCTGCAAAGGGAACCGTCGCACCTGGAAAAGGAAGCCAATAGAGGGAGAAAGGGGGTTTCTGGCCAACATTGTGAGTTGAAACTGCAGATCCCCTCTCAAGTTGATGGAAAAAGGGGACTTAGAGAGGGAAAGGGAATGAAAGAAACTGGAGGACTAGAAAGGGGGAGGGGTTCAGAAAGGGGATGGTTAGGAAAAAGGATGGGAAGAGGAAGAGGGCCTATGTCCCTAGCTCCCAGGATTATAATCCTGTGGCCATATGCACACACTCATCTAACCCAAAAACCGTAGACCCTGAATCCTTCAAACATCTAAACCTACACCCATGAAGAAACTTATCAAAACAAGTGTTATATTTATTAAAATATCACACTTACTTTTATTAAATAGATATGTTATTGATGTTTTCTCTGGATTCACTATTTTTATGTGAGAAATAATTAGACAATGTTTCTCTCATTTCATTATTTCATCTTTAAATGTTATTTGACAAAATACTTATAATATAGTTTAATCAATTTATTATGAAAATTACATATATGTTAATGTGAAGTAGTGATATTTCTTCATTTAAGTTAAATTTTCTAAAAACATTTTTTTACCCATCTCGCTAGTGTAAATGGCTGTGTAAGTCTTAAAATAGAATCTCCCACCCATGAAATTTGATTTGAAGTGTATTCTACTCCACTCACAAAATAAGAACAAAGTAAGTGGAAACACTAATTCTTCTCTTTAACACTCATTCCTAAAAAGGTTAATCCTATTTCATTTTCTATATTCTTTTGCATTTCACTGTGTAAATCCTTGTACAAATTAAATCTAAAATAATGGCCAATGGGTTCAAAAATATTCTCCCCAAAATTATCTTTGAGAATCAAGGAGAGTTTACGGGTTCAAAAATGTTCTCCCCAAAATTATCTTTGAGAATCAAGGAGGGTTTACGTAGAAAAGACAAATAGTTGACAACATAATTTTGGTTCAAATGCAATATACTCCATCAAATAAAATAAAGAAAATTTGACAATAATCAAAATGGACATGGAAAAAACATTTAATAGGGTAATACACTCCTTTTTGTATGAGGTTCTTCACAAGTTTGGGTTTGATGAGACCTTTGTTATTTTGGGTTGAATCTTGTATAGAGTCACCTTGGATCACCCCCTTAGTGAACATAAGGCCTATTACATTTTTTAAGAGTAAAAGAGTGTTGATTAAGGTTGGTTGTCATTGATGTCAACCCTTGAAGAAATCCCCATAGCACAAAGGTTTGGGTAATTGACCCAAGATTGTTTGATGTAAATATGACTCATTATTGTCTTTTCATGGTTGATAATAAGTAAAGATGGATGAACTCCAAAGTGGTCCCCTTATGGTGAAATCCCTCATGGGAAGATGCTTTGCGGAGTGAGAGAAACCATGCTTAATTATGGAATAATGAGATGAAGGACAGTGAATTTGTCAGTGAAACTATCCTAGATGGATAGAGCTTGTGTTAGGGTCCTAACCCGCACATAGGTAGAACAATATATTTGTATGTAATAAAGGTCAATATTAATAAGGACTTTCAATAAAATAGAATAAGGCGGATGTAAGAAGACCTAATAGAAGCTTTCGCTTCTAGAAGGATCTTCCTCTAGATGCTTTTTTTAGTATAAATAGGAGTCAAGGGTATGAGAAACCTAGCTGGGATATTATTGTAATAGAGCTCTTCTCAACTGGAGGTTGCCCCCTCGAAGAGGCCCGTGAACATTGCTTTAAGATTCAATGTGCTATTTCTGTTGTTATTCTTATATCATTTCAGTGTTATTGTGGTGAATGTTCTGGTTATATTGTTGTTATTCTGCCATTACTAGCATTTTATTTCTGTTATGCATAAATTTTATATCTGGTATATTATAAGTGGTATTAGAACACTTTCCTCGATAGAAAGTGTGGGTTAATTTTTTTTTCAGGGTAGAGGCGTATTCTGGCATCTTTAAGCCACAGAGATCTGTCGTTACATGCATAAACCCGTGGTTGAGGGATTCATACATGCAAGAAATACAAGTGGTACTTCAGCGCACATCTGTTGGCCACCCTTGTAACCCTCGTTGGTACCCCTTCGAGTGGTAGCACATCAGACAACACCTGTGTACAGATCGACCTAGATTACATGAAGCCCTCTTTAGATAAATCGATCGGCTGCCTAACTATTATAGTGTCACGGAGAACAACACTCGAGAAGATACTCTCTAGTACCTGGGTAGTCAGGTAGTACAACTAAGGGTACGATCTATCCTCCTTAGTTAGTGCCCTGAGATATTGGGTCGAGTACTACTGTTGGACCCCACACGTATATCAAAGAGGTATAGCACAAGGAAAACCCTTGTCTGTAGAACCCTTGAATACCTAACCCTTGGGGATAGAAACATAAACAAATTAAAACAGACAAGATCTATTGCCACGCAACTGTGTTCGAGTTACCAAGTAAATACACATTTCTTTCTGGTTAAGCATTTGGACATTTCCTCTCTACAGTATTCTTCATACCAGAGTATAAATTCGAAAAAAAAAAAAGTCTGGAAATTTTTTCACCATTATTTCAGACCTATTCCATTGGATTCATCTCTTCGCCCTTATCACATTCATCCATATCATTTTTTCGGCAAATTGTTTTTTTTACCCCGCCCGCCCCTTTTCAGTTTCCCCCATCCTCATGGCCCATACTCATAGCCAAGACTTGGAAGCTCGCTTCAACACCTTGCAATTTGGTCTCATTGAGACCCAACAAGAAGTGAAACAACTCAGTGCCAATGTCACCGCCATCAATACAACCATGCAGTCCTCAATGGGCGAAATCAAACAAGACCTCACCACCCATATTGAATCAGTATTTTCAGCACTCTGCACCAAACTGCATATCCCTATAGATAACCCTTCCTCTTCCTCACCCCCACATACTAAAGGTGACCATTCCTCTCATTCCCATACCTTGTAGAACCACCACTTTCAACGTGACCTATGCCTTTCACTGGTGGATGTGACCGAATTTGATGGCTCAGACCCCACTAGTTGGGTAACCCAAATGGAACATTACTTCTCTTTATACAGCATTACATATGACTTGGAAAAACTCCGGTATGGTGTTCTCCATCTAGATCAAGAACGTTGGCAATGGTGGCAATGGAGAACAAATTCTCGTCAAGGGTATATTGCTTGGACACAATTTGTGGCAGAGCTTTATGAACTCTTTGACACTGACACCAACCATTTGGGCCATTTGACAAAGCTGAAACAATTAGGAACAGTGGAAGAATTTATAGCTACCTTTGAGTGCCTGGCTTTTAGAACAGAGGGAATGTATGATTCCTTTTTCTGAGAGTGTTTTATCAGCGGCCTCAAGGATGAAATTCGGGCCCGTGTCCTCATGGATCGGCCTGAGAGTTGGGTGGAGGCTACCAAAATAGATAAATAAGCACAACAGGTTGTATCTACTCAAAACCGCAAACCCTCCTTCATCCCTCACCCTAAACTAGTAAATCCCACTACTCCCTCTGCTCCACTAAAGATCCAAAAATTGACCCTGGCTGAAATAGTTGAATGCCAACTCAAAGACCTTTGTTATAACTGTGATGAAAAATATTTCTTGGGCCACAAGTGTAAAGAACAAAAGATTTTTATGGCCATATCTGAGGAGATTTTAAAATAAGATGAAGAAACTCCCTCTATGTCTGAATCACCTGAATCCACTAACATAACCCCTCCCTCAAACCCTCCTGAAGTAGAACCAGTCATTTCCCTCAATGCTCTCACTGGATTCTCCGCTCCCTAAACCCTCAAGCTAATTGGTTACATCAAGCATCGGAAGGTCATCATTATGGTTGATAGTGGCAGCACCCATAATTTTATTCATCCCCGCATTGCCCAAGAAACTCATTGCTACATCCACGCCGTCAATAATTTCCAAATCATGATTGCCAATGGTGGTTCCATGAAATGTGGAGGGCGTTGTGAAAATGTGCATCTCCAAATTGGTGACTACCACCTGAAATCCCATATGTTTTCTATTGACATGGGAGGTTGTGACATTGTGATGGGTGCAGACTGGATAAGGACTTTGGGTCCCATTCTCATGGATTTTAAAGACTTAACCATGCAATTCGACCAGGAGGGCCACCAATATAAGTTCCAAGGCATCACCGTCGGTTCACTTGAGATCATTAGTTCCCATCACATGGAAAAGATGCTCAAAAAGGGTCATTCTGGTGTTATCGCCCAACTCCATGCCATAGAAGAAACAAATACACCCTCTGTATCGCAAGACCTCCAAGCCATCCTTTCTAAACATCAATTGGTCCTTTCCACTCCCCAAGGCCTCCTTCCTTCCCATGGTTTTCATGATCATTCCATTCCCCTTGTACCAGGAAGCCTTCCTCCCAATATCCGTCTGTATTATCACCCCTTTTCCCAAAAAAATGAAATTGAGAAAATGGTCCAGGAACTCCTTAATGCAGGTGTTATCCACCTTAGTATGAGCCCCTATTTGTCTCCTTTGGTCATGGTCCTAAAGAAATAAGGTTCTTGGCGAATGTGTCCTAACTTCCGTGCCCTCAACAAACTTACCATCAAAGACAAATTCCCCATTCCTGCCATTGATGACCTTCTGGATGAATTGAGTGGCGCCCAATTCTTCACTAAATTGGATCTTCATTCAGGCTACCACCAGATATGTATGAAAGAGGTAGATATTCCAAGGATGCCTTTAGAACTCATGAGGGCCACTATGGGTTTTTGGTCATGCACTTTGGCTTGTGTAATGCCCCCTCCACCTTCCAAAGCCTCATGAATCATGTCTTCCATCCTTTTCTTCGCCATTTTGTCTTAGTTTTCTTTGACGATATCCTCATCTATAGAAAAACCTGGATAGACCATCTTGCTCATGTGGATCGAGTTCTCTATCTACTCTCTCAGCACCAACTTTTCCTGAAACAGTCTAAATGTGCTTTTGGCACCTCAGAAGTAGAATACTTGGGTCATATGGTTGGCAAAGATGGTGTCAGGGTGGATCCTAAAAATATTGAATCTATGCAAGACTGGGTTCACACAAAGACTCTTAAGAGCTTGCATGGATTTCTAGGCTTAACAAGGTATTATCGCAAGTTTGTTAAGAATTATGGGAAGATTGCAACACCTCTCATTGCTCTCCTAAAAAAGAACTCTTTCACTTGGACTCCAACCGCTACTCAAGATTTTCAAACCTTGAAGATGGCTATGTGCACCACTCCAGTCCTCGCCCTTCCCAATTTCATAAAGACCTTTGTGTTGGAATGTGATGCCTCAGGGAAAGGAATTGGTGTTGTCCTTATGCAAGAGGGTCGAACTTTGGCCTTTACCATCAAGGAACTATCTGAAAGAAATCTGGGCAAGTCCATCTATGAAAAGGAAATTTTGTCTATTCTACATGTCATGGATCTGTGGCGTCCTTATCTATTGGGGCAAGGGTTCCAAATTAAGACAGACCATCAAAGCCTCAAGTATTTTCTGGAACAACGCATTTCCTCCCCAAAACAAAAAAAATGGGTGACTAAACTCTTTGGATATGATTATGAGATCATTTATAAGAAAGGAAAAGACAATGTGGTTGCGGATGCACTTTCCCAAAAATATGAAGATGAAGGATCCCTTTTTTCTCTTTCATTCATTGTACCAGATTGGCTCCAAGTCGTTCACAAGGAATGGCTACAAGATCCAAAAAGTTTGCAGTTGATCCAACAATTGTAGTCCAATGCTCCAGCTTCCCCAGGGTACTCTTGGCTCCATGAGGAACTTCAATACAAAGGCCGTTTGTATTTAAGTAAACAATCAAAGATTAAATCCATGTTACTTTTTGATCTTCATGCTACACCCACAGCAGGGCACTCCGGGTTCACCAAAACCTATGACAGGGTCAAACGTTCCTTTTTCTGTGATGGTATGAAATAGGACATTCATAATTTTGTAGTTGAATGTGACGTGTGTCAATGCAACAAGGGAGAAACAGTCAAATCACCAGGCACACTACAACCACTCCCAATTCCACCTGCTATTTGGAAGGATATCTCTATGGATTTTATTACCAGCTTACCCAAATCGGGAAATAAATCCGTCATCATGGTGGTTGTTTATCGCCTTTCCAAGTATGCTCATTTATGCACCCTTCAACACCCGTTTATAGCATCCACGATGGCTCAAATCTTCATGGATCAGGTCTTCAAGCTTCATGGCATGCCGCACTCTATTGTTTCTAATCGCGACCCAAATTTCACAAGAAATTTTTGGCAAGAACTGTTCAAGTTACAAGGCACAAAATTGCATCTCAGCATAGCTTATCATCCCCAGACTGATGGCCAAATGGAAGTTGTCAACAAGTGTTTGGAAAAATATTTAAGGTGTTTTGCCTCGGAAAAGAAAAATCAGTGGGCTCAATGGTTACCCCTAGTTGAATGGTGGTACAACTCTTCATACCATACAACTACACGCATGACTCATTTTGAAGTGATATATGGATAGAAGCCACCTTCAGTTCTCTCATACTTACCGGGTGCCTCAAAGGTCCAAGTGGTTTACCTAACACTTACATCTCGAGAGGCCATTCTCTGTACCCTCAAAGAGAATTTGGTCATGGCACATAATCACATGAAGCAACAAGTAGATCAAGGTTGCTCTGAATGTCAATTTGTAGAAGGGGATCATGTGTTTCTTCGACTGCAACCTTACAAGCAAACTTCCCTCAAGGCCAAGCATTGTCAGAAGCTAGCGCCCAAATTTTATGTTCCTTATACCGTGCTCAAGCGTGTGGGACAAGTCGCCTATCAGTTATCTTTTCCCAGCCATTCAAAGCTACATCCTGTTTTTCATGTTTCATGCTTAAAGAAGGTGATTGGAGCTAAGTGCCAAATTCAAACCAACCTTCCAGAGTTAGCTGAAGAAGGATCCATTTGGCTACAACCAGAAGCAGTTTTGGACCAGCGTGAGCGTCGCCTACGTCAGAGAACCATCAAGGAAGTGCTAGTCCAGTGGAAAGATACAACTCCAGTAGACGCCACTTGGGAACCAACTACCATTCTGCAACAATTTCCTCATCTCAAGCCTTGAGGACAAGGCTATTTTTAAGGGGGCAGACATGTTAGGGTCCTAACCCATACATAGGTCGAACAATATATTCGGATGTAATAAAGGTCAATATTAATAAGGCCTTTCAATAAAATAGAATAAGGTGGATGCAAGAAGACCTAATAGAAGCTTCCACTTCTAGAAGGATCTTCCTCTAGATGCTTATTTTTAGTATAAATAGGAGTTGAGGGTATGAGAACCCTAGCTGGGAGATTATTGTAATAGAGCTCTTCTCAACTGGAGGTTGCCCCCTCGAAGAGGCCCGTGAACATTGCTTTCAGATTCAAAGTGCTATTTCTATTGTTATTCTTATATCATTTCAGTGTTATTGTGGTGAATGTTCTGGTTATATTGTTGTTATTCTACCATTACTAGCATTTTATTTCTATTCTGCATACATTTTATATCTGGTATATTACAACTTGTCATGCCATTTCCGGTGGTATGTGGAACGTCACATAACTCCTCATAGTTAGAGAGCTATTACCATATGAAGTTGGAGAACCCCTCATAAGTCTTATAGAATCCCCCAAGGGTCAACGTGCTTTGCAAAAGAAATTATTTTAAATGAAGAAGCCCTAAAATAAGGAAAGTGTAAGGCTACATGAAGATATAAATAAGAGGAAAATATCACTCATTAAAGACACACTTGTACATATTGTATATCTATATTTTATGTGTAAATATTCTTGTAAATACTTGTGGATACATCTGAAGTGGCGAATGTCTGGGGTAGCATGAAGGGTTGACGACAAAATGCTCAGATTTACAAAAAACCCTATTTTCTAAGGTGTACATAGGTTGTCTGTGTATAGGGTGTGTATAGTACGTGGGTTGTCTGTGTATAGGGAGTGTACGTACGTGGGCGGTTGTGTACAGGGTGAGTACATGTTGGTAAAGCCATGGAAACTTGAGAATATGAAGATGCAGAGGTTCTAGATTATGAGATCAAGCTCCCAGGAAGGTCTAAAGTGCTTAGATACATTAGATCAATCCATTAGTTCAAAATGTATGTCTTATTTCTATGAATAGTTGGATTTTGATGTATGCATGAGGAATGGCAATGGAGATTTGAGGATTCTCCCTAGAGAGACTCATAGCTACATGGAATCATCCGCATAAGTCAGATCTATTGAAATACAATGCTGGTATATTCATCATTGATACTTCCTATTGAGGCACATCTTGTATTTCTTGGCATATGGCTAAGGGTTTTTATGGTACATGGTTGAGATCTTGTATTTGTTGATGTATTGAGAGGTTGAATATCAGGAAGGGTTTGATGACTAAGATAATGTGAAGGGTACAATTACAGTCTGGATATAGTGACATGTTACAGATCTATGTGAAAGAAGTTACAGAGGGTCAGAAGTTTTCAAGTGAAAAGAAACCCTAGTTCTAGAAGGCATACGCAGGCTGCATAACAGTTAGGGCACGTACATACATGGGCTTCATAATAGATAGGGAGCGTACATACGCAGGCTGCATCACTACAGGTCACGTACCTGTTGTCTTTTTGTATATACATGTTCAGTTTAGGTACAGATTGATTACAGGGAAGTTGTACAGATTGGATACAGGTTAGTGGTACAGGTTGATACAATTGTAAAGCAGTATATCTCACAGTGACAGGTTGATAGTGGTATCATTCTACTTCTACTTCAGTGTGGTTGTATGGGGCAAGGACGGGTGGTTGTAGCCACCTTCCGGTTGTAGCCGAAGAACATAGGGGGTTGTAGCCTCCTTTTGGTTGTAGCCATAGAATTGGGGAGTTGGATCTTCCCTCAGGTTGTAGACTGAGAAACTAGAGGGTTGGAGCCTCCTTCCAATTGCAGCTGGAAAACAAAGGAAGTTGGTGCTTCCAATGAATGTAATTATTCAAGACATATAATAAAAATCATTCTGTGGTTTTCTCCCGATTTGGGTTTCCACGTAAAACACTGGTGTATAGTTTATGTGTGTGATTGTTCATTTCTTATTGCTCATTATTGGATAATAATTCTACATTGATATAACACTTGGATTATTTGGAGAAAAAAAATTATAATTACGTTATTACTGATTCACCCACCCTCTCAGTAATCCAACAAATAGGACCAAAACAAGGGTGTCCTCTTTCCCCCTTGCTATACATAACATGGTTGAAGCATTGAACAATAAATTAGAGCATGAAAGAGTATCAGGTAGATTACAAGGGATCAATTTTGCAAGAGGAGTGAAGGGTATCAATCATTCTCAATTTGTTAGATGATAATCTTCTATTCGAGGGTGCACCATCCATTATAGTAGAGTGGTTCAAAGTAGTGTTGGATCAGTCAATAATGGAAAACCCCACATCTATGGCTGGAATATCAGTGCCCATGAACAATGAATCATTTCTATAATTTTAAACTTCCCTTGCCTAGAATCTTGGACATCCTTTCAATATTTGGGATTCCCATTTCTATAAGCAATCCGTCCTCAACTATCTAACAAGGAGTAATCAAAAATATTGAAATAGATTACAATAATGGGGATGCAATGGTTGAAATCGGCAATGAGGGTGGTCCTCGTTAAGTCCATTTTGTCAACTCTACCTATCTTTCAATGCTCAACATTACTAGCTCCTATTAGTATAATGCAACAAGTAGGCAGATATATTCAAAAATTATTTTGGCATGGGTGGAAATAAATTCCAAGAATGTAGAATATATTTCTAGATAAACACTGTGTACATGGTTTTTCGAAATGTCCAACGTTTCGAGTGGACACTCCACCCATCATCAGGGACAACAAAAAGCTCATATGTAGGAAATGAGTGTCGAGGTTTTGTATTTAAATATTTGGATAGGAAGGTGACCATTGAATAAGAATTAGGTAAAGAATTAAATAATAGTGTCAAACTGGTGGTTGAGATTAAATAAAGAATTAGATAACCGAGTCAACATGGCCTTTGAGATTAATTAAAGGTGACAAATTAATTGATGGCGAAAATAAACCAAAAGATTAAATTAGCCGTTAAGAATGAAAAATATTGAAAAGGGTGGAGATGAATTAAGAATATTATTAATAATGTAAGAGATAATGAAGTAATGACATGTTTGGATTAGTCATACTAAGGAAGAAAATGTTGTGTATATTATCAATTAGTAATGAAAGATAATAATGAGATGATAATAATATTATATAATAATGTAATATAATCTAATAATGACAAAAATGAATTTAATGTAATAATGAATATGATGGAGATGGTGTAGATTACTAATTAATGAAAGATGAATATTGGTAAGCTAATACAATACTATAATACATTAATATATTATAATGTAATAATGAGATTGAAAATGATATAAATTGTATAAATTGTATAATCCTAGAGAAATTGAAGAGAGAAGAGAAGGATTTCGCGTGAGGAGGAAAGTGAGATGGAAGAATCAAAGAGAATGAGAGGAAACATAAGTTATGAAGAATAAAAGGGGGGAAGGGGGGCGAATGTAGATAGTCCAGGAAATGAAGCTCCACAAAGGTGGCCTACTAATCAAGGTGGTGAATGGTGGGTTTCTAAGATTGGCTAAGTTTGTAGACATCTTCGCGATTAAAAATTATTAGGATGTTTTTCTATTTCAAGAGCTTCCTGAATGAGCCAAGTGGAGTAGTAGGGGGTTGAGGCTAGAATTTTAGTTTGGTAAAAGAAAATGAGGTTCTTAGATTTGAAGAAGTGTCCTTGATGATGCGTGGAGTGTCCACTTGAAACGTTGGACATTTCAAAAACCATGTACACATTGTTTATCCATAAATCTATTATACATTGTGTCTAGTTGTGAAACTTACATTATTAGAAATTCAAAGAAGTTTCATTTGATCCAATGGATCATTGTGAGATCTAGAAAAATACATTGGTGGCTTGGGAACACAATATCCCTCACTGAGGAACATGGTGATGTGTGCTAAAATACTTTGGCATCGTACATTTGGTTAACAAGAGTGGTGAATGAGTGTTTTAGTTAATAACTACTTTCATGGTATTAGGAAATGATATTTAGACCTCTCTTTGGAGGGCAGGAAAAGATCTCAGATCTATAAGTTATGTAAATTTATATCTCCATTGATATAGTCTCAATTAACTCGAATCTCAAGGAATAGTGAAATGATCAAAATATGGATTGACAACATTATGGGAAAGCCCCCTTTGGGATCAAAGAAATATCTCTTAGGATTAAAGGAATGGATGGAGGGGAATGGGATCCCAACTCTATTTGATTTATCTATGTGGGATGCTCATGCCAAGGATTGATGAATGGGTTGGAAGCTCTTGTCTCCTCCTTCCTTTCTCACCCCATCAATAGTGCTATTTTTCAACAATCTTTGGGAATGTGCTCTTGTGGATCAAACACTCTTCAATGATATAGGGTGGGGCCCCAACTATCATGAACATTTAGTTAAAATGGGATACAATATCTTGCTCTCTAATCTACCTTTACCTCCCATTAATTATTGAATCTAGATGAAAATTTGGAGTGGGGATGCCTTGCAAAAAATCAATACTTTCTCTTGCAAGAAATAAGGCCATATTTCAACAAATTAATACAACCTCTAAAAATGTTGTTGTTAAAGCTCGTGGATTGTTGTTTGCAGTGATTCAAATCAAAGGGACAAAGGAGAATAATATGTGGATGTTGGATAAAGAAGAGTGGGATTGACTTGGAGGTTTGTTGATAGCAAATGTCCCCCTATCAAAGTGATCCATTCCCAAACCCATTTAGGAAGTGAATTGGAAATTTTGATTGGGGAAATATGAGTTTAAATGTTGGCAACATTCTTAGAAAAAAAAAATCTTTTATTATTTGATGGGATTTGAAGGGAAAACTAGAGGTGGTAGGTGTGGTGGGGATCATCCTTGATCCCAATGGAAACCAAGAAATAACCTTTGAATGGGGCGTTGAAAGAGAAAAACATAACTAGGTTGAGGCATTGACTTTTTTTCAAGGGTTGATGCTACTTGATGTAAAACAAATTAGGATTTTAATCCACATTGGTGACTCGACCTTAATTTTTAAAAAGATGAACAATTCCTCCTATTTTAATGATGACTATCTGGTAAGGATTATCTAGTGAATACATAAATAAGCAAATATGTTTGAATCTATACATTATTTCCAAACCAAATAACTAAAATGGCCTCTAGTTTACACCGTGGAGTTCTTAGAATAAAAAAATGGGGTAATAACTTCCCCCATCCTTAATCCTTTATATAAAATTTATGAACAAGCATTGCATGGAAGCTAAGTGGAAATTCAAGTAGAAAGGGTGATCAAATCATGGAATTTGACATTCAAGGTGCATTATCCCTATGGTACCTTCACACACTCATGGTTTTATGCTAGAGTTACAAAGTGATTTGGGATCTTACACATGTGTGATAATGGTTTTGGAGGGATATTATGGAGTTAGTGCAACTCAATGGTTTCTTGTATTATAGTGGACTATTATGTTCGAAGCTATTTTGAACTAGGTTTTCCCTTCCCCATGTCTTGGGGCACCAATATAGTCACAAACTTGGGATCTTGGTTCAAGTTTTAGCTTGATTTCACTTGGTGGATAATGGGATATTTCTCTAGAGGATTGCTGTATTTTGTGGCACAAGATCCATTGATATCCTTTAGGAGATTTATGAGGCACTACTCTCTCAGCGTGGATAATAAAAAAAGTTAGTTTCCAAAATCATTGTGGAAGTTACTATGCTACTAAAGGTCTTTTCCTCTATCATGAATTGCTTTGGGGGGTATTTGAAAAGAGTTTCATTACTTTTTATGGTAGATTGATTCTTGTTGATCCCATTGGAAGCAGAAGGGGGAACTTGATTGTTTTATGTAGAAACTACAAAATGGAAAACCATACGCATCTTGGGGGATGCCCACTATGAGAAACCATTTATATCCACATAGTTTTACGAAGACAAGAAAGTCTCATTACTAATAATAGGACTTTTCTTTTCTCTATGACTGGAAGGTTTCATTCTTAGGTGGAAGTTATAAGTAATGAATATGTTATTATTATGGAAACTATATCATATTCAGAAGAGACAAATTGAATCCCTTCAAGTCGATTGTGTTACTCTTTGACAAATGACTATGAATTTGACTAGAAGTACTAACTCTATTGCCTCAAATGCTAGACTATCTATTGGATTGATTATTAAGGAAATTAAAAAAGAAGAGTTTTTCCAATAAAAACACGATGATGTGGAAATGATGGGTTATGCAGGAGCATTGTCAGCAAGGCACATGTGGAGAGACAACTCAATGCCCTAGCACACATTTTTAATTATTTGGAATCTTAGCCGCTGGCGTTTCCTATAAATCTTTTTTTTTAACTGATTGAAAACTGAAGAAGATCAAAACGCTTGGGAGAAAATGATCGTGAGTGATATGGGAGTTTCACTCCTAGAATTTAATGTAAAGGTTCTTAAGGGGTAGTTATCTTCTTTTGAGAAGATAGGTAGCTGGAGGGAACCCTAGGAACCCTCTTATATAGGTAGATGCATTATATGCACAAATGAGGTTGTTGGAGGAGTATTGTTACTGAATAGGAGGTAGAATAGTTATTTGAGAGAGCTTGAGAGAGATAAGACTATGTTGTAGTCCAACTTGCACATATTGTAATCAGATTTTCATATTAATGAAAAGACAATAGTTTTTCCCGCACATGGTTGTTTTTGTGTTTACGTGTTTACGTATGTTGTAGATGTCTGATTGATTTCATATGTAGTAGGAATATAGATTTCTCTATCTTTGTTGAGTTTGATACATCATTCTGGATTCTTTAGGTTATGCAATGAGTGCACAACATACCATTGAAGGTTCTGTATCCAGCTCAAGGAGTGCACATATGAACTCGGTGGAGTCATAAAATAACATTCCAGGAGAGCGCACCAGAGTGATAACAACTCAAGGGAAACCTCAAGGTTGTTGAATACCTTGGAGGGTAAACTATGCAGGGAAATCACAAAGATACAAAGTCATTGAGAACTCTATAGAGCTCTTCTAGGTGGGCATCAAGTAGGTGCAAGTGTGCACAAGGAGAACTCTTTGTCGAGTTCAAAGAGAAGAGTATCAGAGGAAGGTACTCACAGAGTTGTTGAACACTCTGTAAAGCTGTGCAAGTATGTATTGAGAAAAAATTGTCGAGAAGGCACAAGAATCCCTTTGAGGAGTAAAGGGACTAAAACTTTAGAACTTGAGTAAGAAAAATATCAAGAGAGATGACGCAAGGAGTGCGCATAGAAGTGAATTTAATTCAAGTTCACAAGATTGGGAGGAGTAGTGCAAGTTTTCACGTAGAGCGCAAGTGTGTGCTATATCTGAGGTCAAATTTCATTGTCAAAGCTTAGGAGGAAATGCGAAGATGAGACCTAAGATAGTTGAGTTCACAGGAGAAGGTTCAAAGGCCACAACCTTTGAACACTTACACAATTTTCCCAAGTCCAGGAGAGCAAAGAAGATCAGGAGGAGGAGCGACAACAACCATCAGATCGGTTGCAGGAAGAGATTTGGACCGTCAGATCAAGGTCCAGGACGAAGGAGGAATGCGCGAGGAGAAGGACATATCCCATCCATCGGATATGAGCGAGAAGGACCAAAAAGAATTGGATCCAAGTAAAGTGCACGAGCCTTAAACCTTTGTTTTCACAGGAGAGAAGACTTACCGAAGTCCCGAAGTGATTAGGGACTGCCCATCATCCAGAGGGATAGGTGGCGTAAGATCCACAACTCTGGAGTGAGGGCACTTCGAAAGTCTTGTGGTCGAGGAGAAAGAGAAATCACTGAATAGCTGAAATATATCCAGGTCATTGGTCGCCAAGAAATATGTGTCGAAAGATCTCAGACTTCAGGAAGATTCACTATGGAGGATTCCAAGTGTGGAGTGTGACAAACTCCCAAAATCCCGAAGGACGAAGTAGATAAAAAATGTTCGTTGCAAAGGAAACATGGTGACGGATCATGAAGTTCAGAGGCCTAGCATTCTGAAAGGAATTCGACTGGAGTGGAGAAGATCTAGACCGTTAGACGCAGAGGGACATGTGGCAGAAATCCATCAACTTCGGGTGAAAGCACTTCGAGAGGAACGAGTGTGCAAGAGTCTAAAACTCTTGAAGCCTGAAGAGCCAAAGTGGATAGCAATCATCAGATAAAGGGGGAGACATGTGTCAAGAGATCATATGCTTTGGGTGGAGGAACTTTGAGAGGGAGAAAGTGTGGAGAGTTTAAAAATCCCGAAGCCCGAAGAGATGAAGGCATCATGGTCATTGATCTATGGGAGGTACATGTCAACAGATCATGGACTATGGGTGAAAGCGCTTTGGGCAAAAGTGAGTGTAGAGGAGTTGAAACTCCCGAAGGCTGAACTCCTTAAGTGGATGAAAGTCATTGATTTGAGGTGGACGTGTGGCACCAAATCTAGAACTCTGAGTACAGAATACTTCGGAGGAAAGCGGAGGGTGAAAGTGTCGAAGTCCCAAAGTGGACCAGAGCCGTTGATTTTAGGAGGATGCATGGCAGAAGATCTGCCATTTCGGAGAACATTCACTATGGGAGAAAAATGAGTGCATTGAACAAGAACTCCTGAAGGTTGGAGAATCGAAGTTCATCTGAGTCATCCATTTGCTGAGGAAAGGTGTCAGTAGATCTTCCACTTCGGAAGATAGTCACTTCGAAGGAAGCCAAGGCAGAGAGTTTGAAACTCTCGAGGCCCGAAGAGAGAAGTTAATTGTAGTCGTTGATCAAGAGACATCGTCGGGGTCATGAGATCAATGATAGTGCTTAACTGCGGGGACATAAAATGATCGGACTTTAAAAATCCTAGAGTGGGCCACAATCGAAACCATGGTATTTCCAAAGGGATACGTGGCAACTGGTAGTGAATTGCGGGGAGACAAGTGATGTGGTCTCAAACCATACTTGGACACCCCGCAATCACGTGCTTATGTGAGGGCACAACCCGAGGTCATATGTGAAGGAAAGGACCTACTGAGGGGAGCTAGTGTTTTTTATTTAAATTCTTCAAAGAGGCCAGGAAAGAGCCCACGGGTTTGACAGGACCTGCACTTTGAAGGAAAGGGGACCTATGTAGGTTGATTGGGGTCTAATAAAGGCCCGAAGAGTCGATCTGACTCCTTGATTTGAACTATCCTAGACCGGGAGGTCAAGCAACCACGAGGATATAAGGGGGGGGGTGTCTGCATCAATGGGAATGGACCAATACTTTTAGGCTACTCTAGAAAACCATGAGGAAGCTAACAACAAGCATACCTTTATTCAATACTAGTCATTAGTGTTTTGCAAATTTTGTTTAATTTTGGGCACCTATAATAATGTTTATACCAATAGTACTTTCTTAAACTCCTTTGTGAAGGATTTCCATGCCTTTTTAGTAGTTAAGTTCAATTTTTTTTTAACAATTCCAAAACACCAAGTTTTGGGTCATACCCTACATTTTTGTATTATTATGTTGACTAACATAATTGTATCAAATTTTCTAATGCCAAATATATCCATTTCTATTTAATTTTTTTTTTTAAAGTAATATAAAATGTTACATCAAACAAACGTAAAACAATTAAGTAAGGATAAAGAAGTTAACCCCTAAATATTAAAAAATAGACCCATCTATATACTATTAAAAAAGTCATACTTCATGACACAAAATGTAATTTTAATTGTCAATTCCACACACACACATTCTAAATTTAGTGTGTTAATTCAAGTGGTTAAGTGTTATGAATTAAAAGTAGGAAGTCACGAGGTCCACTCCTCGGGCTAGATGCTTTCATGGATATTAAGAGCCTCACTCAATGTCCTTATTGAGTTAAGTTACCAATATTACAACTAACCAATTTACCTTAAGTACATATCCTTGAAATGAAAAAAAGTACCCAACAAATTTATATTTATTGGACATATGCATTTCATCATAATATATAATATATTTAATCATCATAATATATGTTGGCACAGGGGCATAACCAATGTTCAATGATACAACAACACACCAACAAAACTCTAACGACCCGCCCTTTCAGCAACAACTGAGAAGCAGATGAAGTCTCACCTGAGGTAGAGGTAGGGGTGGTTGCAAGACTCTAGTGTCTGCAACCTTAGTTGGGACACATATATGTGATTATAACACCTTGAAAAAGAACTTAGCAATATAGTTCATCAATGTTTAACCAGTATCTACTTTGTAGGTAAAATCCTAATTACAAACCATCTAACAACACTTAGCATGACGAAACAAATCAGATCTAGCAGATTCAAGCACTAAGCACACTCACACAGGTCAGATCCAACATTTAATCTCATCATTAAGCACAAAGCAACAACAGATCTACCTATCATTCATCTATATCAAAGCAATAACCAAGTAAATACATAAATACATCAATGCATCGCATAAAGCATTCACAACACATGATGTACGTGGTTCACCCCCACCCCGGGGCTATGTCCACCAACTCTTCATATTCTTTATTAGCTTTCTTCAATATTCTTACATGCACAGAGCCTTCAAATCAACTTCGCAGAGGACAAGAGATCCGCACACTCTTCGCTAGATCCTCCTTCCCCAAGCTAGGTTATAGCATAAAGCCTACATACAGTCCCTTACAACCACTTGCACTCAACATTGCAAACATACACAAAGCATTTACAATTGTTACTTTCACTCAACAACACTTACAACTGACTTCTCATTTGCACTTAGCCATTCATACTCACTACATCGCCTAGCATCTATTTATACATTAAAAAATTGGATCTAAACATGGGTAAACCCCTGGGTCGACATCCCCATACCCGTTACATAATCCCAAATCCCAAAAATCTCTAAAAGGGGGCTGTTGGATCATGTTGTCATTGATGCCAATGGTTTGTCATTGATGCCAATGGTTTGATTACTTGGGAGATTGTTGGATCATATGTCATTGATGTAAATGGTTTGGTTTGATTGATGTCATTGGTTGATGTCAAGTAATTGA
>ML783798.1:945487-962766 GCA_009831015.1 Picea engelmannii
ACTGGTTATAAATGACAACAATGGGTAATGAATAAATGTTGAATGCTAATTGATGAGTTTTTGTGCAAGAGGGCAGTTTTGGGAAAAAGAGCCCCACACTCATTCACCCCCCCTCTAAGTGTGGTAGGTGTGTCCAACAGGGGCCGAGATCCCATGATATCCACTTCGTTTTTCACTCTGCCTTTGACAGCCTGTCGAAGTCCCAAAAATAGGTCTAACATGACCAAGGATCCTCAAAACTTGGTCAAGGGCCAACAGCCCCCCAACACTCACCTGTGACTCGTCCTGAGCCACTTTGATATGGGCAATTCTGCTTCAAAAGCCTCAAGCTTGGCTTGATATGCTTTGAATTGTTGTTATTCCACGACCTCCTGTTCAGTGAACTCTTGGATAACAACTTCGTTGACAAGTCCCTCTAGGCATTTTTCTGTTGTAGTGATGACTTGTTTTTGTTCTAATCCTCGGCCTTCGATCTCTACGAACAGTTGGAAATCCTCATCTTGTATAGGTTGGAGCCTCTGAGTCGGTTCCATGACTTTTCTCTGAACAATGTGGACCTGTTGTTGGGCAGTGCACTACTCTTGGGATCGCTTCATCCTTTCAACAACTGATAGGGGCTTCATCTGTGCCTGTAGTGTTTCTTCTTCATACTTCACCTCTTGGAGCTGTGACTCCAGAGCCTTCAGTTCTGGATTCTTAGTGAGTCGCTCATATGTCTGGGCAATGCGATTACTCAGTTGTTTACATTCCATGGCAATGGCCTTTATTCTCTCAACTGTGCTTCAAGCAGTCACATCTCTTTGATCTCTCACATCCTGCAGGGTATCAGGAACTGTGCAGAGCTCTAAGTCTGCTATTCTTTGTTGTAGTTTTTGGATAGCTTCTGCGAGCTGGTCTACTTGATGCATGACTCAGTATTCCTACTTTGGCTCTAAGCCTATCATAGAGCGAAGTGATCTGTTGATTTCTTCTTGCACTTCGATTTTCTCTACGAGCAACGGTTCTTTTTCCTGCTGAATTTGTGCTTTCTCCTCTTCAAACTTTGTCTGGAGGGAAACCTTCTCCTACTCTACAAGTTGGCATTGTTATACTAGTACTTCTTGCACTTGCTTTAGGGCCTAGGTGGCTTGTTCTATTTCTTCTTGTGCACGACGAAGGTGAGCTTCAGTCACATCATCTAGTCAGCGGAGTTGGGCTAGCTCATCTCCCAACTCTGGTTCTCTTGATGGCAGGGGCGCAGTGGACTAAAGGGCCTGCTATACCCCTTAGAGTTTGAACTCAATTCTGTCGTACATCTCCTCCTGCTTCGTTTCTTGTTTCTGCAAGATTTCTTGTGAGGCGTCGTTCATAGCTATGATGATGAAGTCAAAATCATCGACAGTGAGAATAGTCTACATCTTGGTCAAAGTAGCTCTAGATTTCTTTCGGGAAGAGGGTTTCGAGGGAGAAACCTTCCTCTTCTTCAGGGGATCATCCTCATCTCTAGGTGGTGTTACCTCTCCTTGCTTCTACTCATCTTCTTTTCCATTTATCTCTTATACTTCATCATCAACCCATTGGTCAGGTGATACTGAAGCAATATTCTCTGATACACTACTTAAATCATGGACTTCTTCGGTCTTCTTCCTTCTGCTGGGTCCAGGTGTGTCATGTTCCTTGTGAGTGACCTCCGAGCTGTTAGTTTCAGGGTCAGACATCTCTGCAGGGTCAGTGGGGATAAGCAAGTCTACTAACCAGTCCTTGGTGATCTCCTTGAGGTTCTCTTCTGTGAGCTTGTAGTATGACTGAAGCTCCTCCTTATGTTCGTCTGCTCGCATAGTAATATAGATGAAGTGTCGATCTGTGTGGAACTTCATAAGGGATTGGAACCTTTGTAGGGTGTTCGATGTCATGTGAGGTTCATCTTCGATGGCTCTCTTCAGCTAGATATAATATGTGTGAAAAACTGTGTTCAACTGCCATTGTTTTCCCATGTCGCTCGAGTACCATAGCATGGTGAACTTCGCAGTGAGCGGCTCGAAAGGTTCAATGTCCAGGAAGGACGCATGTTACAGCATCTCCCAAAAAATAAACACAATGAGGATCAGGAGCTAGATAAAGTGGAACTCGTAGCCCTGATCCTGTGATTCACGACAGTCTAATTCCAACTAATTAACCAGGTACTTCAACTAGTTCATCTGTACACCTTCCATGCATTTCCCCACGAGGTCAACGAGAAATCCTGTGACTTGCCTGGGTCTATTCTTCCATATGATATTTCCTGCAATTAATTGGCATGCTAGGTGCACTACGCAATTCTATATGGAAGCTACCTTGTAGCCTTGCATCCCCTTCTCAACATCATCGTAGGTATCCTTGATCTTGTGTGCTAACGTGCGATCTATGGATTTTTCTGGATAGAAGTCCTGCGGGTTGGTTCCTTGCATACTCAATCCGTTGATCCTATGAATCAACATCTGATCGATTGTGATACAACGGTATAGCCATAAGTAGCTTCCATGGTAACATGAAAGTAGGAGATTGACATAGGCGTTAACCTCCAGGTGCCTTCCAAAGTCTAAGATTTTCATTACATTCAACAGAGTGGAGTGCGCGAGGTTCATCGCCCAAAATTGGGGGATTATTTTCGAGTTATTCCCCTCCATCCTGGTCAAGTATTTATACGGGATGAACATACTATGGTTCTTGCGGTCTCCTAGGTTGAAGTCACTGAACGTCAACATTACGATCTTGTCCTGCTGGGCTCTAACTACGCGTGTCCCCTTCAGGAGGTACACAGTAACCATGGTGTACTAAAAATCTTTTGGCACACCATCACGACTCACTGCACTAGCCAGAGGCGGGATGTAGTTGGGAAATATGGTCAGGATCAGCTTCGCATTTGCTAGGTCATCTCTGTGATTGGTTCTCTTTTCTGTGACGACTCAGGATGGCCCGGATCTATGAGTGGTCGACGGAGAGACTTGCAATCCTCTCGTCGATGACAGTTGAATACTTGCAAACATTACTTTCTTGGCCATGATATCGATGAGAACTTCTTCGATGATTTTCTCCGTGATGCTGAGCTCGTCCGACATACACGCTTAGATTGGATGGATGAATGAATGTGCAAAACAATAGAACTGGTGTCGATCTTACTAATCATAGTGCAGTAGCAATGAGTTCTCTCTGATACAATTCACAAAAGTGTTCTCGGTGCAATAGTCTACGGAATAAGTAGACAAATAGGTAACAGATCTCTCCAATGGGCGAGAAACCTTCATTAATTCAGTTCTTTCCATTATGGCGCAATCCCAACGGTCTGATGGTGAGCTTCCTGGCCATAAATTTCATTCTAAACATTTGTGGCATCGGTCTAATGGTTATATTGTTTCCGATGGCTATATTGCTTCACCATGGTGAAGTGCCATGTGACGTTGTTATGATGTCTCGGTGAAGTTCCTGTTTTGCAAATTTTCCTTTTGCGAAGTTCCCTCTGGAACCTTCTGTAACTTTTCAATCTTTGATCTCTTCTTGCTTATCTTTCTAGCCCACTTTCCATTGAGCTTTGTCTCGTTATTCCTCTTTCGATTCTGATTCTTATCTCCTTTTGGCATAGTAACTTCACATTGTTGAGATTATTTCCTATGATTCAAGGGAAATACTTCTTCTCTATCCAGGGTAGGTTCTTTGTTTTTCTGTCATGCTTCTTATGTTCTTTCAAGTTCGAAATCCATGGTCCTAAATAGCTTCGATCTATTCTCATGTTCTTCAATCAAGTGTGTGATCCTCCTAGTCATGAAATCTTTCAATTCTTTCTTCTTTTGCTCTAAGGCTTCTTCTTCTCTCCTTCTGGCCTCATCCTTTTCAATCCAAGGTTTTCCTAGTAACATAGCAAATGGGGCATTGTTCTCAATAAATTTAACAACTTCAAATTATTCTTCTGTCGAAGTTCCATGGGTGCTCATAGATATCTGGGTAAGTCTTCCACATAGGGTTATCAACTTTCCTCTAAATAATCCTATTCCTCCCAATGAAGGAATCATATTAGGATTTCCTACAACGTCCCAAGTTCTTTCTGTCACGACATTCACCTATTTTTCTTCATCCAGAACACAGTCAATGTCGAAGTCTCCTATCTTTGCTTCTATGCTCTCTTTTTCTTTGAATATATCTGATAAGTTGATATGTCGGTGGTCATTGAGGGTTTCTTTCATTTACAACAATACAGTCTCTAATTCTTTCTGGGGTTCTGCCATGATCTCAGTTTCTTGACCTTTCTCAGGGTCTACTTGTTCCATATTCATTCTTTCAATCTTAGCAATAATTCTAGAGAAATCTAAAACTTCATGGTCCATATCTTTACAACAAAGACAACTAGGTATTCTACCAGGACATTCCTTAGCCAGATGACCCAGTCTTCTGCAACTGTAACAAAGGGTTAATCCTCTCTTTCTCTTAAATGATCCTCAGCCTTTCCTGTACTGCGCAATAGGATCATAGTAGTTAACTTGCAAACAATTCTTTCTAGGATCCTGCATCCATTTGTTAGTCCAAACATTCTTTCTATGCATAGGTATAACATATCTTTCACTATTCTTATAAGATCTTCTTTCATCTAGTTGCACCCTACTTTTCAAGCTAGGACACAATTTATCAAACATACCTAGATACATACTTTTCAAACAAAAATGTCCACTTATCTTACCTTCGACAGAGCACAAAGCTTCTAGATCTAAAACTTTTCACTATTCTTACCTCTTTCAGAACACAAAGCGTTTAAATCTTACCTCTTTTCTTCAGGTCGAACTTCTCTTCTTAGCACAGAGCTTCACAATCCAAGTAGAGTACTACACACCAGGGAAATAGATCTACGCATGAAGCTTTCACAGTTTCTCTTCAGATCTTCGCACAAAGCTTCTTCTTCCTCAGTTCCCAGAAATCATAGTTTCAGGTCTCGACAACAGAACCATTTGTTGGCACAGGGGAAGACCCAGGGTTCAATGCTACAACAATGCACCAACAAAACCCTAACTACTGGCCCTTTCGGCAACAGGTGCAAAGCAGATGAAGTCTCACCCGAGGTAGAGGCAGGGGTGGTTGCAGGACTCTAGTGTCTGCAACCTTAGTTGGGACACAGATATGTGATTGTAACACCTTGACAAAGCACTTAGCAATATAGTTCATCAATGTTTAACCAGTATCTACTTCACAGGTAAAACCCTAATTACAGAGCATTGCAGTATTCAACCAGATCTAGCATCTAGCAACACTTAGCATGATGAAACAGATCAGATCTAGTAGATTCAAGCACTAAGAACATTCACATAGGTCAAATCCAACATTTACTCTCATTATTAAGCATAAAGCAACAACAGATCTACCTATCATTCATCTATATCAAAGAACTAAGCAAGTAAATACATAAATACATCAATGCATCACACAAAGTATTCAAAACACAGGATGTACGTGGTTCACCCCCACCCTGGGGCTATGTCCACCAACTCTTTGTCTTCTTTATTAGCTTTCTTCAATATTCTTACATGCATAGAGCCTTTAGATAAAATTTGTAGAGGACAAGAGATTTGCGCACTCTTCGCTAGATCCTCCTTCCCCAAGCTAGGTTACAACACAAAGCCTACATACATTCATTTACAACCACTTTCATTCAGTCTTGCAAACATACACAAACCACATACAATTGTTACTTGCACTCAACACCACTTACAACTGACTTGTCATTCTCACTTAGACATTCATACTCACTACATCACCTAGAATCTATTTATACATTACAAAATTAGGCCTAAACATGGGTAAACCCTTAGGCCAACATCCCCATTCCCGTTACATAATCCCAAATCCCAAAAATCCCTAAAAGGGGGTCGAGATCCCACGATCTCTGCTTCGTTTTGCGCTCTGCCTTCAATATCCTGTCAAAGTCCAAAAAATAGGTCTAACATGACCAAGGATCCTCAAAACTTGGTCAAGGGCCAACACTATATAATATATATAATTATTAGCCAATATTCATAGTTCTTAAAGACCATCATAATATATAATATATATAATTGTTCTTAAAAACCATATATGTAACTGTACATGGATAGAACTTGTTCGCTATCTAGCTATTAGGCGTCTGATTTTGATAATAACTCATTTCTCTCTTCTATTCTCTCCACCAGGAGATGAGAGGACAAAACATCCATCTGTATCTTCGGACAACATCTCTATAGTGATCTTTGTGACGTCAACATCGACATGTATTTCAGGAAACACGATCTACTCTATAGCTCTGATACGTATCTAATTAAAATGGTAACGATCTGAACTGAAGTCTTACCATTTTCACGAAAGAAGGAAGGGGGGTGGTCCTTCTGAATCAAGAAGGTAGGGGTGATCCTTGAGTTGGTGGGGTGCTTAACCTCTTATCGAAGGCTCTCCAGTAAAGTCTCTGCGACATCCCAGAAGGAAAGGCTCTAATCCAGAAGGAAGGGGACTAAAGAAAAGAAGCGAAGAGAATAATATATATTATATACAATCCATCCGAGAATATATAATATTACTCTAGATTCATTCAGATCAAAGTTATTATATAGAAGGAAATTATCTCTCCAGAATCTTCTCTCTCTTAGGAAAAGTGCCAGAGATAAGGGATAAGATAATAAAGGCCCATAAGTCCAAGTGTTTGGCCCTAAGGAAATAGAAGTAAAGGGCTTAATGCACCTGCCTTCCTCACTATAGTTGTCTCCCTTCTCTCCTTGCTTATTTTCTCTCTCTCCCTTTCTTGCTTGGTCGGGTGGATTCTATGCATCGACCTTTCATTATGCATCGGACAAGGGCGATATCCAAAATATGAACTTTTGTGGCCTCAATTTGAAGAATTCTATTCATTTATTCTCTTTTAACACGACGGTTTTGGGAGCTGCTAGAGATTAATATAATGATGAGCACCATAAAATATGGATGAATTAACAGTAATTATAAATGTCCAACCAGATCTAGAATCGACGGGAAACGGGAAACGCTGGCGATTTCAAATTTTTGATGCAGTTTCCTTGTTGCAGGTTCCATGGAGATTGCGTTGGTGCAGGTAAGGGTATCTTCTTCACCTTTATTATGATTCCTGTGTTCTAGTGTTAGAGTATATCTAGGATTGGACTTTTAGGGGGGAGTGATGGCAGTTTTTAGCGCCTTGGGGAGGTGAAATATTAGTTAGTAAGTCTCCTTGAGTCGTTGTCAAGGGTGATGGGAGACTGGTCCTGGTGTTTTAGTTCAGTTAAAGACAACTTCTACATATTTAGTTTCGTTAAACTGCTATCGAAAGAAGATAGCTATAGATATTTCTAGGCAATCACCTGAATACGACCCTGTAGTCGATGTCTTGTCTTTTTAACTACTTACTCGCATCTAGGAGTACATTAATGGTTATGAGACTCTGTTGTAGTCATAATTGACTATTTTACTATGTTGGATCCTCCATAGACTTCCACATGTTGTCCTAATGAAAAGTGAGGTCAACGCTTTGATTAGTGCAGCTGATGAGGAGCAATGGGAGAGGTCAGGATTCTACACCTTGGTGGATGCGATTAGCAGTCTGAATGATTCCTTACGTCATTCTGGTAGTAGCATTAACGTGAAGTTTAATGTGGGTGTGTTACTTGCAGAGGCTTGTTCATTGCATAACTCAAAATTCATTTTGGAGCCCTGTCTTATGCAAGCTGATGAAGAATTAGTAGGAGGTATTTTAGTGGCTATTTCATATGGTAATAGGCTACAGGGGCTAGGAGGGGTGGAGAAGGTTAGTTCAGGGGAAACAAAGCCTATAAATGGTGTTGAGTCTGTAATAAATCCTTCTATAGAACAACGTTCTAGAGGTAATATCTCGATTAAGGTTTGGAAACCAAAGAAAATGAGGTGGAGGTTGGTCATGGGTATGAACATTGGGCTAGAGGATTCCTGCAACTTGGCACTTTGCTCCTTAGTTGGGAGACTGGCTTACTGTTCTTGTTGTTTGACACCTATTGAAGAGTGGGTGCTTCGTAATTGGGAACCTCTTCTAGGTTACATGCCCGAGGTAGTCTCGTTGTCGAGAGGGTGGTTGGGGTTTGTGTTTAATAAGACATAGTATTTTTATTTAGTTATGGATAAGTTTTGGAGTTTCGATGGAGGGAGCATGATGCTTAAAAGGTGGCGGCTCAGTTTTAATATAGTGACTGAATTTTTTAGTTTTAGGAATTTGTGGGTGTTCCTCCCGAGTATTCCATTATAGCTCTGGAACTTCAAAGCACTGGAGGTAGTCATGAATTCCATAGGTCATTTTTTTAGTGTTGATGAAGCTTCTTTGAAGTCCTTTGACAAAAGAATGGAGAAAATCCTTGTAGAAGTGGATGTTCAGGCGGGGCTCCTGGAAGTTTTAGAGATTGAGTGGCAAGGTCTTTTGTTTTCTTAACGCTTGGAGTATCTAGGGATACCATTCCACTATTCTATCTGCAGACGAACTGGTCACTTAAGGAAGGAGTGTGCAAATGTTTATGGCTCTTTGGCTAACGATGTTTCTTCAGATGAATTTCTCGGGGATACTATTACTCTATTGGAGGAATATTCAGATACACTGGATTATTCGGAGCTTAGCTCGGAGGTCAGTCCTTCCGCACAGGACACTTATTTCGTAGGTAAGCTAAAGCACTTTTTCCCTAAACTATATTTCGCTTTATTTTCTTGGGAGCACATTCATTTAAATTCCATCCTCTTTCATGATCAATCCTTTAGGAAGGTCCATGTCTCTAAGAAGGATTTTGTAGAACCTGAAGTTACTGTGTTGGATGGGGACAAATATTTGAGTCCAGTTGAGGTCCCTCCTAACGGTGGGGTTGCTACCAGTTTAAATAATCTGCCGGGATCTGGGGATGCTTCTTTTTTTGTCCCAGGATATAGTGAGTCGATTATTAGTGATTCTGTTTTGGATAGAATGATTTATGATTTAGTTCCTCCACTTGTTAAGGAATCTAATCCTATTCCTTTACCAAATTTCTTGGGAAATATTCCAGTGGATAGTTAGATAGGTCAAGGGTTTTCCATGAGTCTCCAGGGGAATGGAGCACTCATTGTTTCTGACCCTGCGTGGTCACGGGGGTTGGGGTTTGAAGTTTCGCCCATTAAAACTAGAAGTGCCCATCGAAAGGCAGGGGCTGGCAGTTCTTCTATTGACACTTACCTATTACTTTTTTTGATCAAGGAGCACTTAGAGGCATGAAATCCCTGGCAAGGGATAAATCATGATACTCCTCTCCCTAAACATTAGAGGGGTAGGAGGACCCTTGAAATTGGCCTCTCTTCGTAGACTCATGTTTAAAACTTCTCCTAATCTTATTTTCCTTCAAGAAACGTTGGTGGCTGTAGATAAAAAAAGATTATTTATGAACAAGATCAGGCCCGACTGGATGATCTATGTCGTTAGTGTCGTGGGGACTTTTAATGGACTTCTAGCATCTTGGGATCTGATTTTTTCTTTTTATCTTGTTCCTTATCTAAACAGTGGTGGTATGTTTTTGTCAAGAACATCTCTTTTGGACAACATAAAGTTATCTTTCCTTAATGGTTACGGGCTCTATCAGGATCACAAAGATTTCTGGGTTTTTTTGGAGGGTCCAGGATTGTTAGCTCATAAAGACTTAATTATGGCTGGAGATATGAATTTTACTACTTCATCTAAGGAAATTCCGGGACATTAAACACAAATTGACTGATTGGATGGGTTTTTTAAATATCTTTTTTTAAAGAATAGTTTAGTGAATTTAGTCCCGATGGAGATCGTGCCTAGGTGGAGGAATGGTGGGTCCGGTGCTAAAAGTATAGAAAAATGACTTGTCGGATTTAAGTTGCAGAGGACCTCATTGCTTCCACTCTGAGGTATAGGACTTGGGTTGAGTATCCTTTTCTGTCTGATCATGCACCAGTTTTCCTTGATTTTGGGATTGGAATCTCGACCATTTCCTATCCATTTAACTTAAATCCAAACTGGGTGAGAGATGACTCCTTTGTTGGGATTGTTTGGGATGTTTGGAATGATCCACTCCATCTTCTTATTATAGGATCCCAGAGGAGTATGGTTGGTAAACTTTCTCTTTTAAAATATGGAGTTAAAGTTTGGGCCAAGGAGAAGTGACAGCAGGAACAGTTAGACTTGGCAAAGCTTGAAGAGGCTCTAGAATTCAGTTATAAGAATTTGAATTAGGGTTCAAGATCTGTTGCCTCTGCTCTTACTCTATCCAATATTGAATAAAACAGGAAGAGGTTATTGCTGGTGGAGGAATAAAGGTGGCGACAAAAAAGAAAGGCGATATGGATTAAGATTGGAGATAAAAATACTAAGTTTTTTCATCGCTTCACAAGTTATAGAAGGAATAAAAAATACATCTGGGAGATAAAATATGACTTTGGGGGCACCCATACGGGGAAAAAATACATCAAGGAAGAAGAAATCAAATAATTCAATACTTTCTTCAGTGAAGCAGGCCAGAATATTCTTGAAGATCAGATCGGCTCTGTCAGGTTTTTCCCAAAATTTCTGAATGAGGTTGATATCCTTTCTCTAGAAAAGGCGGTTTCGAAGGATGAAATCTATGAGATTCTAAGGGGATTTTCAAGAGACAAAAGCCTCGTTCCTAATGGCTAGATAGTTGAATTTTTCTTCAATTTCTATGAGTTCGTTGGGTAGGATTTGGTAGATATGGTTGAGGAAACAAGAGGCAGAGGGGAGGTTATTAGTTCAATCAACTCAACTTTTCTGGCCTTGATTCCCAAGGTTAATAATCCTTCTTCTTTCAATGATTTTAGGCCTTTTTCTCTTTGTAACCTATGTTACAATATTATTGCTAAAGTTATTGCAAAGAGAATCAAACCTTTATTGTCTAGAGCACTTTCAGAAGAGCAGTTGGGTTTTCTCAAAGGAAGGCAAATCCTTGATGGAATCGACACTGCTTAGGAATTTCTTCACAACATTAAATCTAAAAAGATTCAAGACATGATCCTGAAACTTGATTTTAAAAAGGCCTATGACTGTACCGATTGGGATTTCCTAATATTAATTTTACTTCAGAGTGGCTTTGGGCTTTCAACAACTAATTGGATTATGGCTTGTGTCATATCTACTTCCTATGCTATTTTTATTAATGGAGAGGCTTCCAAGTTATTTAAGAGAAACATAGGTCTTAGGAAGGGTTTCCCACTCTCACCCTTACTTTTCATTCTTATTATGGAAGGTCTTAGTCTCTCCTTAAAGAAAGCACAATATGATGGTAATATCAAGAGGATTAAGGTGTCTAGACTGATAAAGATTATTCACCTTTTATTTGTTGATGACATTCTTATTATGTCTAGAGATTCTCCTACTGAATGGGAAAAAATCCAAGAGATTCTTCAAGTGTTCTGTTGGGCTTTGGGTTTGGTTATAAATGTCAAAAAGTCTATTTTCTTGCATTAGGGAGTTTATGCGGACACTCTCCAGTCTATAAAAAATTTACTTTTGTTCCCCTGTAAAGAGCTATCTGTGGGATTTAAATACTTGGGATATTTGCTAAATCCAGATAGCTATAAGTCGGAGGACTGGAAATGGCTAATCAACAAGTTTGAGACTAGGATAAATCACTAGTGTAATAAATGACTCTCTCTGGGGGGGCGCTTTGTGTTAATTAAAGCGGTTCTTGAGAGCCTTCTAGTTTACTGGATGAAACTTGCACATTTATCAGTTTTGGTTCTCCACAAGATTCACAAGCTGAGCATATCTTTCCTTTGGTCTGGAAACAGGAACAAGCATTGTTATCACTTATGTAGCTGGCTCTCCATCACTAAACCAAAACATTTTGGAGGATGGGGTCTTTGAGATATCTTTGTTTTCTACAGATCTTTGGCAACGAATACCTTATGGTGAGCTTTGATGAAGCCAATAATTTGACAACGGGTCATTAAGGATAAATATTTACCGCATGTATTTGTGGTGTCTTGGTTGTGATCGGCGGGAGCATTCTCATCCATTGGTTCACAGTCTTGGAAAAATATCTGAAATAATTTACCAATCATCCTTCAATGGATGGATTGGAAGCTGGGATTGAGGCATTCAATCTCAATTAGGAGAGACAATATACTTGGAATGCGTAAGGAGTCTTTTTTATCTTGGTAAATTGTCTCAACAGAAGGAACATTCATCCCCTATATCAGGCGAGTCAGATCACAATGAGAGGCACTCTGGGACAAAGATGGTACAACAGTAATGAGTTGGGTCTAGAGGAGGATCTAGCAGTGGAATGGGAGATTTACAGAAGGAATTTGATTGACTCAGGTATTGTTCTAGTTGACAGGTCAGATGAGCTAATTTGGACAAGAGGGGATATGTATGGACAAATTTTAGTAAAGAATTTCTATGAAGCTCTTTCAAACAAATTATGGAGATACAAGATAGGGGGTTGGAGGAGGAATTTATGGAAATGGGACTACCCTTTGAAGCTAAAGTTGTTTAGCTGGCTCTTAGCTGAAAACAAAATATTAACTTGGAAAATCTGTAGATGAGAGGTTAGTAGGGGCCTGGTTTATGTTATTTATGCAATGTCAAGGGAGAATCAAGAAAACACATTTTTGTTAGTTTTTCTTTCATTGTTTCAGTATGGGAAGAAGTGAAAAAAGAGATAAATCTCACTTATGGGAGGAATGGAAATATGGTGTGATTTCTTTCAAAATTGGGCATCGCAGAATATTAATATACATGCTCTTCCTGCATCTATTTGCTGGAATATATGGTTGGATAGGAATAAATCAATTTTTGATTATAGAATCCCTTCTATGCAGAGAATTGTATATCTTTTTTAGGAGTTGTGGGTAAGTTTGATAAAAATAAAAAAGTTCCTATCCCTAGGCTTATATCTACATTCCTTCCAGTAGATAAAGCCCATGCTTGGTTTGATGGGGTGGCTCAACAGAATGGTAATCTATGTGGTGTCGGAGGGGTCTTAAAGGTTCATGATCATTCATACTTTTGGTGGACTTTAAACTGTGGCAGGGGAACAAATACCAGGGCAGAGATCATGGAAGCTTGGCCTAGTTTAACTCTTGCCACATGACTTTCTATTTATGATTTACATGTTTTGGGGGATTCCAAGATTTTCATCGACTGGCTTAATAGGAAAGGATCAATTTTGGTGGCTAATATTGATGGCTGGAAGAATATAATCACTGATCACACTCCTCTTTTCAACTCAATTTCTTTTGCACACATTTTCAGAGAAGGAAACAAGGATGTTGATTGCCTTTCAAAAAAGGCTCTTTACTTACGCCGAGGGCATATTGCTTACAGTCATTGGGTAGATGGCCAAGAGGGCCCTACTCTGTTTTTAAATTTGTATTGAGTTTTTTGAGCCTTCTTAGTGCTCGTTCTTTTTGGGCCTACTGCTAGTTTTTTTCTCTCTTAGTTAGAAAGCTCTATGGTGAAGACTTTAGCAAGTATTGTAGTTATTTTGTCGAAGAAGTATGTCTGGATAGGTCAGGATTCTAAGTCTATCCTCATCTTTTGTTTATTGACTTTTCAATGGAAGTCAAAACTAATCTTAGACTGATATGTAAATAAATTATATGACTATCAATATAATGTGAAATTTTCTCTGGAAAAACTATACATAGACGAGAGGGGCAATACCACAATGACGACAAAGCAATTGTTTGGACTCTATGAAACATGCAAATTTTAAAATAAATATTTGTATTATGTCACAAAGTGTCATGATAGATTTCTAAACATTTAATTGTGGGAGTAGGTAACACATATTATTAGTTTTAATTAACGGTGATAAATTTTAACTATGATAATCATATTAATGGATTTTGGTTTATATAGTGTTTTTAATTATGATTAATAACACTAATGGGTAGTTTATGTAATGGTTTTAATTATGATTAAGGGTTTTGATTTTGATAATGATTATATAACGTTAAATTATTGATAAATATGTTTTTTTGGTTTGTGTCATTTAAACAATATATTTTTATAATCATTGTTAAAATTGGGTGTGAGTTGTCCCCGAGGTGTAGAACAGTCGGTGACGGAGTGTGTTGTTAAGCCACTTCGTGACGTTAAAGTCACCGGTTCGAAACCTGCGGGGACAAAAAATCCAACCATGTTAAGGGTTGGTGTGGCTCAGGCCGGGTGCGATTCTCGGGTGATTTTGACGGCTTAGATGCCCCTGGGTCGTGGTTTCTCAAGCCACGGGTTAATCGCGTAGCCAACAAGTTCCGCACAAATTAACAAACAAAAAAAAATGGATGTGAGTTTTAAATGAATGGGTAAATTAAATATTTATAAATTTAGTATTTAAATTTAATAAAGTTTATTTATAAATTTAAAAAAATCAATAATGATGATGAAATTTGAATGTGTTTAATATGAGATATTATATTGAATTAAGAGCATTTCATATGTTATAAAAATGGTTTTTAATTATACAATCATTATTGAATTAAATGCATTTTGCATGTTATAAAAATACTTCTTGGTTATACAATCATTATTGAAATATATGTTATAAAAATGGTTTTTAATTATACAATCATTATTGAATTAAATGCATTTTGCATGTTATAAAAATACTTCTTGGTTATACAATCATTATTGAAATATTTATTTTACCAAAGTCATCCAATCAACCATATTAAACACCATGTTTCTATGTACACATCAATCCACAGTGGGTGAAAATATGTTCGAGGATTTGAACATTATTATTGAATTAAATGCATTTTGCATGTTATAAAAATACTTCTTGGTTATACAATCATTATTGAAATATTTATTTTACCAAAGTCATCCAATCAACCATATTAAACACCATGTTTCTATGTACACATCAATCCACAATGGGTGAAAATATGTTCGAGGATTTGAACATTGATAAAAATAATAACAATAATTCCATTTTATCAAATAACAAAACATATTTAACAATCTCTAGTTATATTTTAGTATAATTAATATTTAACCACGATTAATTATGGTTGTTTAACTTAATTATTTAAGGAATGCAATGTTGAAGAACATGAATAGGCTTGTGTGTAGTTCAAAAAAAAATTGTGGGGAAATTCAAAAGATGTTTCTCCACATTCGTGGATAATATCCTTAATAGATTTATTCGCGTAGATTGGTGCACTTCATCAAGGGGGATTAATATTGGGCACTACCATTACAAAACTAGTCAAATGTCCATAAACACTAGTGATAACCAATTGAAGTAACACTTAGACATGCTTGAGAGAGAGAGATATGTATTTGTGTACACACACCACACACACACTAATAGAAATAATTGTTATCTAAATGAATAGAAATAATTATTAATATGGTTTTGATTTGATAATCAAGATAATATATATTAGGTTATTCATCAAGGTTCAAATCTCTTTAAAACATGAATAAGTAGTTGGATCCAAGTGTAAGCTTTAAGTGATTTTGACAAAAGAATACCGACAATCTGAATGACAATAATCCTTGTGTTTAGTAGTTTAACCTTCAAAAACAATTTCCCTTGCATAAGTGAAACACTTGTATCACTTGTAATGTCCAACATCTTTGAATAAGTGATAATGATTCTCACAAATTTAAAGAAACAACTTAAAAAATTTAATAATGATAATACTAATCCCTCTCTATGATGATTAATCATAACTAACATTTAATCATAGTTAATTGTGATTTATTTTTTAATAGTACCTAATTATGATTGGATATCATAATTATGATTGGATATATTAATTGATAATCATAGTCAGAGGGGTGTGATGCTTGGTTTTTTACAACTGTAGGGGGCGGGAAGGCGATATTTCAAATTCCAGTGTTTTAGACCTTGAGGGCTTGACGTTAATGGAGTTTGTATTGGATGCTTAGGATCACAGAGGGTTTGTATAACCCTTAGACTTGCATCTTCTGTAACTAGACTATGTTTTAGTCTCTGTTTAAGTCTTAGGATGGGTTAGTTTTGGTTTGAGTTTATTGTTTAGTTACAATTTTGTTGGGAATGGCAGAGGTAGTTATTGCTCAGTGCTCTGTAACCTGGGCCCTCTCTTATCCCTTTTATTATTTCTGAGTACTTCTAGAACATCCTTAACTCTGACAGGACTGGACCGACCCTTGCACTTCTCCAGTTTACAGTTGCTAGTGTTTAAGTGGCTTACAAGTGCCCTCCCAAATGGAACGTGATGTCAGCGCACTCATGAGTGCGGCTAACGAGGTGCATTGGGAGGATTTCGTTGGATGTGCTCCATGTAGTTAATACTACAGGTCGTCACCCTGAGAAGAGATTTGAAGATGACATGATTGTGGGAGACTCCTTACCCTCATTTCCTATCGACTCATGTCATAATCAATGTTCTGCAAACCTTCAAAATTGCTTTGCGAATGACCCTGTGTTTTTTGCAGCTGGCCTCCCTGAAGCTTCACGTTCATCTGTCAAATCACAGGTTATAGGTGGTCGATTTACTAGTCTTTCTAGTTCCCATCAGTCATATTTAAGGAAAATCGAGAGTAAGGTGGGCCGAAAAATCTTTAGTAGTCGTTTCCCCCGCTCTGTTAAATTTTGGAAGCCGAACTGCACTAAACGAAAGTTAGTGCTGAGGATGGACATAGGTCTTGAGAAATATTGCACCTTGTCGCTCTGTGCACTCGTGGGAAGGTTAGCTTATAGGTCGAGGTGTTCTACTGCTATGGAGGAGTGGGTGAAGCAGAACTGACTTCCTTTGATAGGTTACATTCCAGAATTTATTTCCTTGCATAGAGGGTGGTCGGGTTTCGTATTTAAAAACCCCGAAGATACGAAGAAGGTTTTGAACACCTTCTGGAGTTATGATGGGGGCAATTTAATGTTAAAAAGATGGTGTTTAAGTTTTAACCTGACCACTGAGTATTTAAGCTTCAGGCACATTTGGGTGCTCCTCCCGAGATTCCCACTACAGACGTTGTTAAGAACCTGAATAGATATACCAATATAATCACCACAAATATTGAATACACAATAGCTCCACAAGCAAGATAGAAGAAACCACACTTTATTATTACCAAACCCTTCAGGTAGGGAAACACTATACAATGGATCCTATTATGGAAGGGATCCTCTCCTATTCACTTGCCTCTTCGAGGGGGCATCCTCCTAATGAGCTTCAGCTCCAAATACAATACTTCTCTTCATGTCTCATTACATTGCTTGAATCCCTTTATATAGTGCTACCATCACCTAAGAACATTCTAGAGGAGGAATCTTCTA
>ML783798.1:970098-1018923 GCA_009831015.1 Picea engelmannii
TTGATGATGTTGGTACATATTGATGAGTCATAGTTGATGAGTAGTTGACACATGATTGGTACATACTTGGTACATGGTTGGATGCACTTTTTTATGGTACAGGTTGATTACAGATTGTTTGGTATAGGTTGGTGCATGGTTGATGCACTTGTTTATGGTACAGGTTAATTACAGGTTGAGGTACAAGTTGATGCATGGTTAATGCATGGTTCAGGTTTATTGGTATAGGTTTATAGCGGTATATCTCATAGTGATAGTGTGACAGTGGTTCCATCATTCTATTTCTACGTCAGGACAGGCGGTTGTAGTCGGAGAACAAAGGGGGTTGTAGCCTCCTTTTGGTTGTAGCCAGAGAATTAGGGAGTTGGAGCTTCCCTCAGGTTGTAGCCTGAGAAAATAAGGGGTTGGAGCCTCCTTCCAGTTGCAGCTGGAAAAAAAAGGAAGTTGGTGCTTCCAATGAATGTAATTCTTCAAGACATATAAGAAAAAGCATTTCGTGGTTTTCTCTCGATTTGGGTTTCCAAGTGAAACACTGGTGTACTGTGTATGTGTGTGATTGTTCATTTCTTATTTCTCATTATTGGATAATAATTCTACATTGATATAACACTTGGATTATTTGAAGAAAAATGATTATAATTATGTTATTACTGATTCACCCCCCTCTTAGTAATCCAACAATTGGTATCAGAGTTGGTTCCTTCAGAAATCAGTTTAACCACTGAAAGGTAGATCATGGAGGGTACCAACTTGTATAAAAATGGAATACTACAGTTTGATGGACAGAAGTATGCTTTTTGGAGCATAAGGATGAAGACATATATACAGGCACAAGGATTTCAAGTTTGGTAATCAATTGTAGATGGATACACAGCACCAACAATTCCACCAACAAATGACAAAGCAGTGAAACTCAGTGAGAATAATTACAAAGCCAAAAATTCACTTTTGAATGGTCTCAGTGATACGATATTCACCAAAGTTGCACATTGTAACTCTGCTAAAGAGATTTGGGACAAGCTTTGAAATATTTATGAAGGATATACAAAAGCCAAAGCAACAAATCTTCAAACTTATAGAGGTCAGTTCGAACAACTAAAAATGAAGGAATATGAGAATATTTCAACCTACTTCTTATGATTCGATGAAACAATGAATGTAATCATAGGATTGGGAGAAGAAATTGAAGAATCTGTAATTGTTCAAAAGGTACTAAGATCTCTTCCTATGATATTTAACCCTAAGATATCAGCACTAGAAGAAAGATTGGATCTAAAATCAATGAGCATGGACGTACTGCATGGAATCTTCACAACATATGAAATGAGAATTGAACAGGAAAATCCAAATGTAAAAGAAGAAACCTTCAAAGCATCCAAAAGATCAAAGAAAAAGGAAAATGAACAAGAAGAATATAACAATAGCAGTGACGTCTCGGAAGATGATGAAGAAGTGACCAACTTTGTCAAAAGACTAAACAAGGGAACCGATGGTAGGTATAGAGGTAAGATTCCTTTAATTTGTTTTAATTGTGATGGTATTGGTCATTTTTCTAACAAATGTCCTCATAAGAAAAAGAGAAATGACGAAGGTTACTCAAAAGGAAAACACACATATAAAGACAAAAGAACTAGAAAGAAAGTTTTCAAGAAAATATTATGCACCAAAGAAGACATCTCATCATTATATAAAGATGAAGTCAGTGACAATGATATAGGAAGAGTTCTATTCATGGCAGTAAAAGACTGACAAAGAAGACTCTGAAGAAGAATATAAAGAAGCCGAAGAATAATATGAAGAAGTCGAAGAAGAAATTGAAAAAGCAGAAGTTGACTACTGAGAAGAATTAATGTGTGCCATAGAAGTTATCAGAAGAAAAAAGAAGAAAAACAAGAAACTACAAGCAGAACTAGACAAGAAAAAGGATACTCGAGAACTAGAACAAATGATCACAAAATTGAAGGTTCAAATAGAAGAAGATAAAATAATTGATGAAGCACTCAAAGAAAATCTAGAATAAAAGGACAGGATCATTGGAAACTTGGAAGCAAATATTGTCGCACTAAGAAAGGATATTCAAAAGAAAAATATGCAGAATAGCTCAAAAGTTCTGGATGACATTATCAATAGTCAAAAATCTCATCTTGACAAGTTCGGACTTGGATACAATCAAACAAAAAAGGGATCAAGCTCCAAAACAATAGAGCAAGAAACATATCCAAAAAGTTATGCAGAAATAATCAAAGGGGATAGGAAGATATACAAGGAAGATTACAGGGACACTCCTCCACCAAGAAGATTCAGATTTCAGAATCAACAACAGAAAGATAAGCCTCAAGAAGAAGAAGGATTCATAAGAGAACCTCCTTTCAGAAGACCTTCAAATCCCAGGTATCAAACTATATTTTTTGGGTTATGTTATGCATGCAATAATTTTGGACATAAAGTTGTGAATTGCAAAGCTAACAACAGAAACAATAACAACTTTGAGAGTCATACACAAAGGGGTTATTCAAGAAGACCTAGTGAAACACATAGAAGAATTTACAATAGGTTTGAATCTTTGAGCACTGAAGTGGAATGTTACAAATGTAACAATTTTGGACACGTGGCCCAATATTGTAGAATGATAGTCCTTCCTAAAGAACATCAACAAAATAACAACAATCACAGACAGGAACCTCAGAAAATGACATGGATAAGAAATCAAGATCAATATCGAAATGAAGAATGCACAATTGCTCTAACAGCTAAGCAGAAGAAACGTGACTGGTATGTTGACAGTGGATGTTCAAAACACATGACATGTGATAGAGACAAGTTTCTTACATTACGAAAGGAAAGAGATGGATTAGTCTCCTTCGGAAATGACGATTCAACCAAAATCATTGGAAATGGCATAGTCTGAATTGGGAACAAGAATGAAAAGGCATAAAATGTTCTACTAGTATAAGATATGAAAAATAATCTTCTAAGTGTGAGTCAAATGTGTGACCAAGGTCATAAATTTACTTTTGATTCACAAAAGTGTGAGATAAGAAAACAAGGTTCAGGGAAATTGGTCGCTACAGCTGCAAGAACTTCAAGCAACATATATGTGTTAAGTGAAATTGGAAATGAAAAGTGTTGTCTAGGAAAGGAAGATGAAAGTTGGCTATGGCATAGAAGAATGGGGCACATACATTTTGATAATGTTGTCAAAGTCAACAAAAGAGAAACAGTCAGAGAAATGCCCCATATCATGAAACCAACCAACACTTTATGCAAGCATTGTCAACAAGGAAAGCAAACAAAGACCAAATTTAAATCAAAGGAATATTCAACGACAAGACCACTGGAAATTGTGCATATTGATCTAGTTGGACCAACTAAAACAAAGGGATTAAAAGGTGAGAAATACACCATGTTATTAGTTGATGATTATACAAGAATACTGCAGTTTGCTTTCTCAATAATAAGTCAGAAGCTTTTGAAAACTTCAAGATCTACAAGGAAATGGTTGAAAATGAAATGGATTCAAAAATCAAATGCTTGAGATTTGATAATGGAGGAGAGTTTACCTTAAAGGAATTTATGGACTACTGTAACAATCATGGAATAAAAAGGCAATTCTCCATTGTTAGGACACCTCAACAGAATGGAGTTATTGAAAGAAAGAACATGACAGTATAGGAAATGGCTCGAACAATGTTAATGGATTCGAAATTGACAGATATTTTTTTGAACACAAGAAGTGCATACAACAATTCACATTCAAAATAGAGTAATGCTCAGAAACAACACTGACAAAACTCCTTACGAACTATGGAAAGGAAGACCAACAAATGTAAAGCACTTCAAAGTTTTTGGAAGCAAATTCTATATCAAAAGAGAAGATGGAGGAATGGGAAAGTTTGACTCTCATGTGGACAAAGGAGTACTTGTTGGTTACCCAAGTACAAGGAAAGCATACAATTGTTACAATCTAAGATTGAACAAAGTTGTGGAAAGCATCAACGTAACAATTGATGAAACAGGCAGACCAAAATCAAAGGAAGAAAATGAATCAATGAAACGACCTTTAGAAGAAGCAGAAGATGAAAAAGAAGTAGAAGAGGAAGATGAAGAAAATTTGATAGAAGCAGAAGAGCAAGTTCAACAAGTGTCTCCAAAGACATCCAGTAAACAAGTACAAAAGAATCATCCTTTAGATCATATTATCGAAAACAAAGATGCAGGTGTTGAGACTAGAAGAAGAATCCGTTCACCAGAACAAACAAACCTAGCACTCTTATCTACAATTGACCCAAACTGTTTTGAAGAAGCCAACAATGATGAATCTTGGAATAAGGCCATGGATGAAGAATTGGATCAAATAGAGAAAAATGAGACTTGGGAACTCGTTCCAAGACAAAAGAATAAGAATGTGATCGGCACAAAGTGGGTCTTCAGGAATAAATTGAATGAAGATGGACAGGTTACAAGGACCAAAGCTATATTGGTATGTAAAGGATATGCACACATTGAAGGAATCGACTTTGAAGAGACATTTTCCCCAGTTGCCAGAATGGAAGCAATTTGTTTTCTTTTAGCTTATGCATGCTCCAAAAATATTAAAATGTATCAAATGGATGTAAAATCAACTTTTTTGAATGGGGAACTTGAAGAAGAAGTCTACATTGAACAACCAGAAGGATTTCAGTTGTCAGAAAACACAGATTATGTGTGTAAATTAAAGAAGGCCTTGTATGGTCTAAAACAGGCTCCTAGAGAATGGTACTCTAGACTGGATAAGTATCTGCAATAGGCAGGGTTCAGAAAAGGAAGTGCAGACATCAACCTCTACATAAAGGTAAGTGAAGGTAATATTTTATTAATTGAATTTTATGTTGATGATATTATTTTTGGTAGTGATGATGACAGGTTAAGCCAGAAATTTGCAAAATATATGCAAAATGAATTTGAAATGTCATTACTTGGAGAACTATCCTTCTTTCTGGGACTTCAGATACGCCAAAGCAACCAAGGAATTTTTATTTCTCAAACCAAGTATATCAGAGAAATGCTAAAAAGGTTTGGTATGGAATATTGCAAACCAGTTATCACTCCCATGCAAACCAGTTGCAAGTTGAGCAAAAATGATGATTTGAAGTCTACATATCAGAGGCAATACATGTCAATGATTGGCATCCTACTATATGTGACAACATCCAGACCAAATGTAATGCAGGCAGTTGGATAGGTGGAATGATTTCAAGAAGCACCAAAGGAATCACATGTATTAACAGTGAAGAGGATTTTCAAATATCTCAAAGGAACATAAGATTTTGGATTATGGTATCCAAAAGGAAATGATCTATCACTTATTTCCTACACATATGCAGATTGGGCAAGTTGTATTGATGACAAATGAAGCAACAGTGGAGCAACATTCTACTTGGGCGAGTGTTTAGTATCATGGTTAAGAAAGAAACAATCATCAGTATCCTTATCTACAGTCGAGGCAGAGTACATTGCAACAACATCATGTTGTACACAGGTTCTTTGGATGAAACAAAATCTGACAGATATACAGGTTGAGTATGATGAGCCCATTCCAATCTATTGTGATAATATAAGCGCCATCAGTATCTCAAAGAATCTAGTGATGCACTCCAAGACGAAGCACATTCCAATCAATTATCACTTTTTACGGGAACAAGTTGCAGAAAAGAACATCAGAGTTGAGTATGTGGTCACAAAAGAACAAGTGGTAGACATCTTTACAAAACCACTTCCACGGGAATCTTTTGAGTATCTTCGCCAGAGACTCAAAGTTATTTCTACTCCAAAATGAATGATTTTTAATGTTTATCTTATATGTCTTAGATGTACATGAGGAAGCACCATAAGAAGACAGTTCAGTCAGGGGGAGCAACCCCGGATGGAAATATACCTTTGCCATTGATGACAAAGGGGGAGAGATTTATCAGATGTAGAGGACAGAGGCATGGTTCCAGGGGGAGCATGAGTGATATGATTCCAATAATGCTTCAGAGTGTTGCCATCAATGCCAAAGGGGGAGATTGTTGATTAAGGTTGGTTGTCATTGATGTCTACCCTTGAAGAAAGCCCCGTAGCACAAGGGTTGGGTAATGGACCCAAGATTTTTTTATGTAAAGATGACTTGTTATTGTCTTTTCATGGTTGATAATAAGTATAAATTGATGAAATTCAAAGTGGTCCCCTTATGATGAAAGCCCTCACAGGAAGACGCTTTGCGGATTGAGTTATCCTAGAAGTATGGTTAGAGAACCCATGATTATTTGTGGAATAATGAGATGAAGGTCAGTAAATTTTTCAATGAAACTATCCTATATGTATAGTGCTTGTCATTCCATTTCCAGTGGTATGTGGAACGTCACTTAACTCCTCACGGTTAGAGAGTTATGGCCATGAGAAGTTGGAGAACCCAGGTTTGGGTAATGGACCCAAGTTTGTTTGATGGATAATGGTATGGGTTTTGATATATTTTCAGGTAACACTATTCTATATGTATGGTACATGTCATTCCATTTCTGGTGGTATGTGTAACGTCACATAACTCCTCGCGGTTTGAGAGTTATGGCCTTACGAAGTTGGAGGACCCTCTTATGTCATCTAGAAGCTCTAAAAGGTCAATGTAGTCAAAGTGGTTTAAGAGATTTTATAAGGTAAGTAATAAAGTGAATTGATGAGTGTACTATAATTCAAAGTGAATACAAAATAAATTATTTAAATAATAAATTTAATGGAGAAATTAGAAGTGGGTTAACCCTAAAATAAGGAAAGTGGGCAAAGTGACCTAGAAGATGTTTTTAAGGAAGCTACTTGGAGAGTATAAATAGAGGAAAGGCTCTCTCATTTAAGACACACTTGAGAATATTGAATACCTATAGGTTTCTGAGGTAACCAAAGGATATCTAAGCCGGATTTCTTAGGGAAGGTGAAGAAAAGAAGGCTGAAATTCAAGGAAGGATAAATTATTTTGATGATTCTTTCTAAGGTATGTTATTTACGGGTCATCTCACCATTTTCGCAATAAATTTTTTTCTATATTGTTTCAGACTGTGAAATTTCTATTCCATTGAGAAAACATATCTAAGTATATATGGTAAAAAAACCATCTTGTGGGTCCTTGTATTTTTGGAGTTACACTCTATGGAAAATAGGGTTTGTGGCTAGTCCTGAAACTAGTCAAAAACAGGTGTTTCGGGTAAAAACGTCATAACTTCTTCATAAAAGATCCAAATTTAGTAAGACCATATGTGTTGGCTATAGTATATTCTTTAGTATTCCATGTAACAATTTTAGATTTATTTAACAAATATTCTGTGCGGGGAACGCTCTACAAGGTCGCTCTCTAGAATAAGCCAGAATTCATTAAGGTATGCCATTTTTTCTATAACTAATTTTCTGAGAGGTTCCAAGTAGTGAAACATGGAGGAATTGCATAGAACACACTAAAGAACATTGTGTATCAGTTTCATATCTTTATTCATTACAGGTAAAAGGTTATGATTATTTCAAGTTAGGGTTGTTGACTAATCCAAAACTAATCATGTGAGACTAAGGAAAAGTTTGATGTAAATGCTAGTCTCTTGTTGCTTAAAGTTAAGGAAGTTTTGTAGGTATGTGATCATATACACTAGGTATATTATAGAGTTATAAATCATATTTGGATGATGAAATTGATGAGGGATTTTGGTTGAGGTACAAGTTGGGTACATGGTTGAGACAAGTAGTTGATGAGTTGACACATACATGAGGTGTATAGTTGATGATGTTGGTACATATTGATGAGTCATAGTTGATGAGTAGTTGACACATGATTGGCACATACTTGGTACATGGATGGTTGCACTTGTTTATGATACAGGTTGATTACAGATTATTTGGTACAGGTTGGTGCATGGTTGATGCACTTGTTTATGGTACAGGTTGGTGCATGGTTGATGCACTTGTTTATGATACAGGTTGATTATAGGTTGAGGTACAGGTTGATTCAATGGTTGATGCATGGTTTAGGTTTATTGGTACAGGTTTACAGTGGTATATCTCACAATGATAGTGTGGCAGTGGTTCCATCGTTCTACTTCTACTTCAAGGCGGTTGGACGGGGCAAGGACAGGTGGTTGTAGCCACCTTCCGGTTGTAGCCAGAGATTAAAGGGGGTTGTAGCCTCTTTCTGGTTGTAGCCAAAGAATTGGGGAGCGCCTTTTTCATTCACAGATGTGGGTGAAGGGGACCCCGCTGCATTTTATTGTTGATAGTGGAAGCCAGAAGAACCTCATTTTAGCAGAGGTCGTCAAATATTTGGGATTGTCGACAACACCACACCCGCAACCATACAACATCGGGTGGCTTCGCCAAGGACGAGATCTATGTGTCAGCCAACAATGTCGATTGTCATACAGAATCCAACCCTTCAACCTTCATTTGGGCCCTCAAAATGGCCTTGGAGGTTAAAAACTGCTAAAAATAGTAAATTGCCAAAATGGACAGAAAATTGTTTTGGGCCAGTCAGAAAGGGTGGGTGGACATCAATATCCACCTGGATCAAAGGGGGTCCCACTTGTGGGGGAAATCTACCATTCTAGCCTTATTACAATGGGCCAAGTGTCTCATCGAGGATTTGAACTCGGGTGGGGAGAGTGCAAGACTTACCTCCAAAACATTCAAGATATTATCCATTGACTTTTAATTTGAAAGACATAGGGATGGTCGTTGATCCACTTATGTGTGCACAAGTCACAAGACCATTTAATATAATCTCTCTAGGTGTAATCACACATTCGACCACTACTTCAAGGTGGCACCATGGCTCTAGGAAAAACCATGATGAGAATTGAAGCTTGCCCGATACTAATTATAAGTAAAAGAAATTCATATGATATGACATTGAAATTATGAAAAATATTAATATAAAGTAAAGTCATATTTCTTTTATAGGGAAAACTATGCATATAATGTAAAGGGAAGTTTCTCCACATTCATAAATGACATCCTAAATAAACTCGTTAACTTAAACTAGTATTCCTAATCTAAGAAAATTTAAGCTTATACATCTTAGTACATAAATAACCAAATACTCAACAACATTAATTACACTCACAAATTAAACTAATATTTTAAATTAAGATTAAAAACTGATACATCAACTTTAAAACTAAATTGATATTGTCAAATTAACTTGGAAATTACATTCTAAAAACTACCTTCCACATAATATGGATAATACCATAATAGCCCATACTTCCACATAATATGGATAATACCATAATAACCCATACTCAAAGAAAAGGTAGGATTTCACATTACCATTAATGCCTAGAGAGTATTACCATTAACCCCCTAGATATCTCACATTTCATTACCAAAAAAACCCCTTTGGCGCCTCATCCCAACTCTAACCTACTTCTATTAACCTACTTCTATTGGTCACCACTTTTTTGAACAATGGAGGGAATATGAGAGGACAATGATTTCAAATTTGGAAAAACGATAGAATTATTGCATTTTATTGCTATTAGGGAAGACCTTTTAAAGGTGTGGTGGATTCACTATGAATTTTCTATAGATAGAATGGTTATATAATATTTCCTTATAGTAAGTTTAAAGTTACAAGATGACAATTTTTTATTTAAAATATTGTTAGATTGGTTATGAAATGTATATGTTTGATTTTGTTTTTTAATAAATTATGATGTTAGATTGGTTATGGAATGTATGTGTTTATTTTGTTTCTTAATAAATTATGTGAGATTTGTTAATGTATATGTAGTATAAATGTTTTGGTATATTTTCTAGATAATTTTTTAATAAAATTATGTTAGAAATATAGAAAAATTTCTGGAATTGTAAATTTTAATTGTCGAGATTGTATAATATGAATGTATTTTAAGTTTTCTCATAATACTAAATCGATTTATACATTAAAAATACAATTTAAGTAATGAAAAATATATCATTTTATTAACAATTATATAATCGAATTTTCATGATGGTTTTTGAAAAAAAAAACTTTGAACATTTAAACTTATCCACATATCATTGTAAGTGTTAATGAAGGTGTGATGCACCAAAAGTAATTGAAGAGACATGCAATAAAGGTGAAGTGTTGTGTTAGGCTAGGATGATAGTTATGGTTGTTATGGTGCATGGAAAGAACATAAAGTGCAATAATAAAGAGAGAATATTAGTATAATAATGATATTTGTGAGGAAGATGAATAGTTGAGTTTGGTAATCGTATAAATAAAATGTTTCCAAAATTAATCAAGTTTTTTCTCTAAGTAATTAGCAAAGAAATAGTGAGTAATAGAGAGCCAAAATAGAACATTGAAATGCAAAACTGTAATCTCATTAATAAATGTCTAATAAAAGGATTTTACTATTGGTAGATATTTTCCCCTGCCGATGGAGCGAGACGGCATGAGACGGATTGTCATTGCGGCTAGGGCCTAAACCCTAGCCGCCTCCACATTGGTTTTCGTTTGCAGGGGCGCGGGTCTGCGTCTGTAGCAGCCGCTCAGGGTTCCCCGCATCCAGGGCCGCGGATTGGCGTATTCAGAGCGTCCTGCCTGAGTTTCGCTTGCGTTTTGCGTTTTGGAGCAGTGGTCTTGGCCTCCGTCTTCTTGTTTGCTGGTGGTCGAGCTACGATGGCCCCAGATCCGATTGTCGAGAGGGAAAAAGATCCTCTGGAAGCATTCAAAGCGTTAATCCGCTCGGCAGGACCCAAATCCAAGCCTTCTCTCTCATCTAAGTTTGTTAAGAAGTTGGAGGAGATCCCTTCTCTGGAGCTATCTCCAGAGGGACCTTGCAGTCTTGCCCTCCTTTTAGCTGAAAAGGCCCTCATCGGAAAGTTTACGGGGTTATGGCCTAGCCCCAAAACGGTGGAGGCATGGATGGATGACCGTTGGAAGTCGCTGATACAGGGAAAGTTTCTCTGTTCGCAGTAGGCAGGGTTTTTTTTGTTTTCAGTTTCACGAGGAAAGAGGACTGTGATCTAGTTTTCAGATCTGGACCCTATTTCATGGGGTCGAGAGGAATGTTCTTAGCCCCCTGGACTCTTGACTTCAACCCCGGAGCCGAGATCACCGCAACCCCTGTTTGGGTTAGGCTGCCTCACCTTTCCTTGCATCTCTGGGGGAAAAATTCTCTGGAGGACATTGGAAATAAGCTTGGGCGTTTCCTGGACAGTGCAGAGCCGAAAGGGGACCAGTTTACCTGTGCTCGCATTTGTGTTGAGTTTAACCTCGAGGAAGGTCTTCCGGAAGCCATTAAGCTATCCCTGGGGGAATGGTGCCATATCCAAGAGCTGGACTACGAGCAGATTCCCTTTAAGTGTCTCCGGTGCCATGCTTACGGTCACTTCGCAAAAAGATGCCCCAAAGCCTCCAAGGAGCCGGGACCAGTCAAAGAAGATGATTTTCAGCCCGTACAACGAAGGCAGTCAAGGCGAAAGGATCCACTAGCCCAGGCCCTGAAGGCCACTCATTAAGCAGAGGCAACTCTAGAAAATAAAAACAGCTTTGAAGCGTTGGAGGAAGATGAAGCCCTAGATCCAGAAGCAACATCAGTTAAGGAAGACCCTCCAGCAGACGAAAGCCTCCCGGGTTCCACCCCCCCAAATTCAGTAGCAGCAAGAGAAATTCGGGCTTCAGATACAGAACCATCTGCCCATGCAGGTCTGGTTGTTACAGTCCCCTCTAGTGGCTCTGGGGGAACTTCTGAACCTGAAGACAATTCAGTTCCGTCTCCACCCCTTACCCGAGGGCGAAGGACCAACAAAGCGCGCAGAGAAAAGGAGGCGGCCTCCAACATTTCTTTAGGTTCTCAGAAAAAGCTGGATCCCTACATTAAGGGGAAAATTTCAGCCCCCTCGGTTTAATGCTTTACTTCTGTCTTATACTATGCTCACAGTTTGTGAGAATTTACTCATGTATGAACTCTTTGTCATTTTCTCGAATTAGCTCAAGGAGCAGATGGGCTGGGTCTCCCAAGACATTCACAAGAAGGTTGGCAGCACTGTTAGAGGTCACCAACCTTCTTCAGAGTTGTAACTTTCTGATTCTGGCTTGCCAGAATGCTGCTTAATACAACATAACCGTTTTTCATCAAAAAAAAATAAAAATGTCTAATAAAACATTGAGGCTCAAAAATCTAAATTCATTATTCAATATTTTGTTAATAAAAATGAAAAGACTATTTTTCTATATATAAATGCATACTTTGGTCATAATTTAATATATTTATAAATCAAATAACTTTCAATCTAAATATTTGTAACAATAAAATTACACAGTCTATTACGAAAATGAAAAAAGAAAAGAAAAAGACATTTAAAAAAAAACTTAACACATTACGGAACACTCACTATGCCAACATTCTTAAGTAACTATGTAACAATAATAAATTCTCCTAAAATATATACATAACACTTACTGTGTCAACATTCTTAAACACTCATTATGCCAACATTCTTAAGTAACTATGGAACAATAATAACTTCTCCTAAAATATTATACATAACACTCACTATATCAACATTCTTAAGTAACTATGGAACAATGATAACTTTTCCTTAAGTGAATTGAATTTTAAAGCTTAAATATTTTATTTTAGATTCTATACATACATTAAATCATGTATAATGTATAATAGATTCACAAAATTATTATTAAAAGTGGAATTGGTTTACAATAGATCTACAAAATTATTATAAAAAATAGAATTGTAAATGAGTGGACCTAATAAATAAGAATATATATTTCTTTTTAAATGATCATAAGTTCAAATTCATAAAAATAGAATATATACACTTGATTGTAAATTTTTTACAATTATATTTAATAATTAGATTTATATAAAAAACATAATATTAATCATAATTATTAAAAATAATTATACATAACACACCACAAATCATTAAAGAAAAAAAATGATAAAATTTATTTATTAAGCAAAATGATTTTACACAATGTTAGATTTTGTTGATTTAATGTGACGATATTACTAAGAATAAGAAATATGGCCTTGCAATATATAGATGTTTTCATAAGTTTTAAAATATTATTAAATGTTTTTTTATGAGATTTAAAATATTATTAAATAGGGGTATTATTGATGTTTTTTCTTAATGTACTAAATTTTTATGTGAGAAATAATTGAATGAATTTTTTTCATTTAATTATTTCATCTTTAATATTGATTTACTGTGAGAAATAATTATTATGTTTTCATCTTTAATATTGATTTTTAATGTACTGTGAGAAATAATTGTTATGTTTTCTCTTATTGTACTAAATTTTTATGTGAGAAATAATTGAAATAATTTTTTTCATTTAATTATTTCATTTTTAATATTGATTTTAATGTATCGAATTTTTATGTGAGAAATAATTGAAAGAATTTTTTTTCATTTAATTATTTTATTTTTAATATTATTTGACAAGATATTTGTGATATAGTTAGATTAGTTTATTATGATTATTATTTTATTACATTACATATATTTTAAAGTGTATTTGTTAATTGGGTTTAGTTTGGGTAGTTGGGAGCAATGATTGTTATCCTCCTCATCTAGGTTCAATTCTTGCAAATGACACGCTAAGCTCTTAACAAGTATATTGTTGTAATAGCTTCGAGCCCTATTGTAAATAAACCTTGTGCCTTGAATATTTTAGGGTTTACCTTGGGTACCATCCTCGAAATGAGAGGAAGGACTCGAGGGTTTTCCCCAGACAATGTAACCTAGAAAAAAAATGTTAATGAATCTTTGTTTGATAATTAAATAAAGTAGTAATATTTCTTTATGAAAATTTAATTTTTTTAAATACGTTTTTTTACCCATCTTGTTATAGCAAGATTTTTTGTTAAGAACCAAAGGCTGAATACAAAATCACCACAACAGATATACAAGAACAATATGAAAAATCTTCTTTATTGGTATCAAACCCTTGAGGTAGGGAAACACCATACAATGGATCCTATTATGGAAGGGATCCTCTCCTATTCACTTGCCTCTTCGAGGGGGCATCCTCCTATTGAGCTACCGCTCCAAATACAATATTTATCTTCATGTATCATTACATTGCCTGAGCCCCTCTATATAGTGCTACCATCACCTAAGAACATTCTAGAGGAGGAATCTTCTAGAAGTAGAACTTTCTAAGAAGTCCTCTTACATTTATTATATCTAACTACCATAGTGGGCCTTATTTAATAATATAGTGGACCTAGTCCACCTTACATTGAATGGCCTCCACTATTACCACTATGGGCCCTCTGGGCCCCCCGATTACCTCTCTAGCCACCTTACATTCCATCCCCCTTATACAACCATATACCAGGGTCCCATGGAGAAGTGTGGACCATAGTGATGAAGTAGACTAGAGAACCAGGGTCCCATTGAGAAATGGAATCCACCATGCTGAAGTAGTCCAACCGCCATTGTAAACCAGGGTCCCATGTCCAATTTCTCATGTGAACCCCACATGGAAGATATTGACACCCAATAACCAATTGAAAATGATGCTCCCAATACTAACACCTATCATGTGGATCCAAATAAGAATATCCATCCACTTAGTGAGAGATGATCAAAAATGAATCTGGAAGGACCAATACCATTGTAGAATATGCAGGTTGGACGCTGATAACTAGCTCGTGATGTGGGACATTGATGTTCTCTACAGAAGGTGGAATAGAGTCATCAAATAAAATATGGAAGTGGTTATCATCCCAGAAATGACAACTATCCATATACCAATCATTGCAATCGGCCTCAAAATTATAACAAGCATATATTTCTTGTTTATATTCATCTCTGAGGTCCACGATAAGAAACCTCTCCTGCATGTTATCCAAAAAATCTTGAACACTATGAAAACTATCATTGAAACCATCTACAAAACCATCCAATCTGTCATTCAATGTGTCAAACAATTGGGCTTTGAATGCTTTAGTAATCTGTAGAATTTTTTTTGAGACTTTGAGAGGAAATAGCCATCTGAGCACCCTATGAACTCTTTGGTCCCACAGCCATCATGAAAAAACCCAAAATATAGAATAATAAGTTACGACAAAAAATCGTTGTTTTTTCTGGAAAAACCCTAAAAAACTGTTGAATTTAAAATGTTCATAACTTCACTTCCCGGACTCCGTTTAGGCTGATTTTTTTTTTTTTAAATTGGGTGAAATTGTGAGAGGAACTCAAATATGTATTTTTTTTGGGAAAATTCAGCCTCAAATTTCTACATAAATAAAAAAATCGCACTACCATCCGTGGAAAAAACCCTGAAAAAATGTAGATTTTAAAACTTCAATATCTTGACTTGTCGGACTCCGTTTCAGACGATTTTTTTTTCCACTTGGGTATTTTTATGAGAGGAACTCAGATATACAATCTAGTTCTACAAAGTTTTCACATAAATATACTGAAAATGTTTTTAATGTCGTGGCCCTCTTTTTTTCTTCTCCAAAAAAAAAATCTGCAAAAATAAAAAGTATTTGCCTACAATGTCTGTCAAAGAAAGTGCTCTGATACCACTTGTTAAGGACCTGAATAGATCTAAAAATATAATCACCACAAATACTGAATATACAATATATCCACAAAACAATATAGAAGAAACCACAATTTTTTATTACCAAACCCTTGAGGTAGGGCAACACCATACAATGGATCCTATTATGGAAGGGATCCTCTCCTATTCACTTGCCTCTTCGAGGGGGCATCCTCCTTTTGAGCTAAAAAACACAATACAATAATTCTCTTCATATCCCATCACATTGCTTGAACCCCTTTATATAGTTCTACCATCACCTAAGAACATTCTAGAGGAGGAATCTTCCAGAAATAGAACCTTCTAAAAAATCCTCTTACATTTATTATATCTAACTACCCATTTATTATATCTAACTACCATAGTGGGCCTTATTTAATAATATAGTGGACCTAGTCCACATTACATTGAATGGCCTCCACTATTATCACTATGGGCCCTCTGCCCCCCCAACTACCTCTCTAGCTACCTTACATTCCATCCCCCTTATGAAAGTGTTGTCCTCAACACTTGATGTACAACCATATACCAAGGTACCATGGATAAGTGTGGACCACAATGCTAAAGTAGACTAAAGAACCATGGTCCCATTGAGAAATGGAAGCCACCATGTTGAAGTAGTCCAACCACCATTGTAAACCAGGGTCCCATGTCCAATTTCTCATGTGAACCCCACATGGAAGATATCGACACCCAATAACCAACTGAAAATGATGCTCCAAGGACTGACACCTGTCATGTGGATCCTGTTAGAACCCTATATAATAGGGAATCAATGTTCTGAATGATTTTTATCTTTTTCAGGCATATGTGTTCGCTCATGACGCATGGCGAAGGCAGCAGGAAGCGCCCAACACTGACCAAACATAAGATGAGTGCTTGCGCGCAAGCTTCCAAGCGAGTTCCGGTGCAAAAAATTGTGAAGTGTTTTGAAATGGAAAAATTTGACTTTGGGGTAAAGGCAAAGTTGGTTTATTAGCCAAGTTTTGGTTTTATTTATAAATTTCTTGGTCTTCAAAGCAAAATTTGGCCCCTCGGCCTTGATACATAGTATTTGGTTTTGTTTTTTTTCAAATTATAAATTATTGGGAAAAAATAATATTTAGGCAAAAGTTATACTGGCCGAGGGCCAATTTCCAAGCCTTCAGAACCAAGAGTCAGCGCCATTTCATACACCAACAACCAACACACAACACAACACCACCGCCTAACCCCAAAGCCCAAGCCTCGAGCTTGCTTCGTTGACATAACATGAGACTATCGACTAATTCAAATGCTCAAAGATCAGTTCACCACGCGAATGTGGGATATAGCCCACGGGAAAAAATATTGAGCACAACGCGTCATTGGGATTTGGGAACGTCGGTGCATATAAACAACTGCGAATTTTTTCACCCGACAGAGGTGTGGTAGTTTCCTTTTGATAAAACAAAAGATGCTCGATTTGGCCAGATGCCAATACAAGCACATGGGATTTGTTATTAAGTGCCAAATACACCCAGCATGAGTTGCATCAGCAGTAGCATAGTAACGACGGGTGGAAATGAAACATCAACCAAGTGTTCGGATGTCAAAGACCAACAAAAGAGCAACAAGGAACCAGTACCAAATGCGCCCAGTTTGATATTCTTCAGTGGATTTTTTGATTGAATGTCTAAAAATTGAGTTGAAGAAATGTTTAAAGGAACATTGTTCTCTGCGAGAGGAGAAACAATGTATAAAGATGATGGAGTTGAAAGCAATGAGAAGTCAGTTGTTTCCATTGTTATGATGTGAGCCAATGATTCCAACAAGATGATCTATCTAGCAATGCCCTTCGCCAATGGTTTAAGTTGTAAATGTCGTTACAGGGTTTTAACCAAAACCGGTGCACCCAAGAGTTGAAGACAAGATCTATATAAAATGTTGAGGTTTATCTAATGTTACACAGCGAGGGTGTCTGATCCATGCACCCTGATACTCAGGTCAATGCCAAGCTTTTAGTCACAAGGGAGAAGCCTTTTATGATAATAGACAATGCATAAGGAGAAAAGTGATTCTCTACCTGAGACTAAGCTCTTAGAGATTAGAAAACCAGAGTCTCAATGTCCACGGATGAAATTGTCTTCTCCACAATAGATTATTGGTAACCTGGACTAGGTGTTTGAAACAGGATCCAGTGTCCACCTGATCATTACTGTTATGGTCGATTTGTTGGCATTTTGCTTACATCATTTACGGATACGAAATAAGGACTTTTTGTGTGTTTGGAGTAGCTTCTTTCCTTGGGGATTTGATGAGAATGAAATTATGCAGGCTTACTCTAAAATGAGATGTGGAGGCTTAATCGAAGAATCTGGAGGTGAATTAAAGAAGGAGAAGCTACAGTTGTAGATGATGCTATTGTTGTTGGCAAAGTGATGTGTCGATCCTCTAAAAAAGGGCTATCTCCATACCATTTTCTCCATATTTTCAAGGATCTTATCAGTGTTTCCAGATGGCACAAAATCAGCTCCATATCACAGATTTTCATGCACAGAATCAACGACAGGATACAGATCCAGATTTCAAGGTAGCAGTTAGAGGGAGGTGGCAAAGTACCTTTCTTTTTCCAGGCAGAGGACCAACAATCTAAGGGACAAGTGGCTATCTTTTCCCCGATTTGAGGGACAGGCATCAACAACCTTCCAGCGAATTTGAGACAACTAAAGCAATAGTTTCTAAATACAGTTTCCTTTTAATTTACGGTTTGTATTGTTCTAGGAGAAAATTGACATGTGTCAATCCTTGTAACTGCTTTCCTATTTTTAGAGTGCAGAGTCATGAGCTCGAATTTCCTCAAGACTGAGGGGATTTTGTATTTATACACTTGTAAAATATAGAATGAGGGTTTGACTGGGCTGAATGGGAGAGGCTCGACCTGTGTGAGAGGTCCAGACCTGTAATTTTCATTTTCTTTGATGGATGAGGGATGTGTTTTAGCCAGAGAATTTCTCTGTAATTTTTAATGATATATCAGTGATGTGCCTGCTTCTTTTACAGGATTCTTGTGTGGTGATATTGGTGGAGTTTCTCTCTATTAAAATGTTTTCCTGTTATCTTTCGTTTTGTTTTCAGTTCTTATTATCAGAAGGAATGTTATAGAGGCAGAATTTATCAACAGATACTCTGCCTCTCGGCTTGTGATAATCTTTATGTTATTCATCTAAAGAACCCAACTTAGGAATTCTTAGCTGCTCCTTTGCTTGGATTTTTCCTCCCCTTTTTCTTCCTTAAACCGATGCCATTATAACTTGATTCGATCCAATATTGATGCTACCTTTCCCTGTGAAAGGATTTTGTCCAAAGATGAGAACTAAATCACCTTGTTTAAAACGCAGACCCCATTTGCCCAATGGCCCTCCTTGCTGTCCCAAACTGACCATTTAAAACCAAAACCAAAACCCTATACTTTTATAGCTAGCCTAAAACCCATCCCTTAAAAACAAAGCTAAATCTAAAGAGAGATCCCTCTCTGAGTCTTGGAGGGCTAGATCCTAGACTCGAAGCGGTTCGAGGTTACCTCCGTAATTGCCTCAACAGCCTTAGGTAAATTACAGAGTGCTAACAGATCCAAATAAGAATATCCATACACATAGTGGAAAATGGTTGTAGCAGAATCTGGAAGGAATAATATCACTGTAGAATATGCAGGATGGACATTGGTAATGGGCCCTCTACCCCCCCCCACCTCTCTAGCTACCTTACATTTTCCTCACCCCATGCAACTTTCTCAGAAGGCCTTTTCCATTTTCCTATGCAGACTTGAAGTCCCTTTTTACAATTTCCAGAGCTAAAAATAATATTTTTCCACATATACACACCCTAACAGCTATACAACATGCGTATATGCAGGTTGCACCATTACATCCCGTGTACATCGGGTTTTGTGCCCAAAATTAAAAACCGTGTCAGGTTTCCATGTCACGTCATGAGATCCATAATCCTTGACCTTCCATATACTGGAAACACTCTGAATCGGCCCTTCAGTTCCATTTGAAGGCTATAAATGGGCCATATCCAAGCTGTGGAGAAGGAGAAAAATTCAACTTTTGAGAGAAAATTTACTCTGGATAAATTATTCACTTCATATTGAGTCTGCATCCCCTTTTACTTTAAAGTCTGAACACATTGTTCATCCCCCAAGCTCTTCCCTATTTGATGGAGAACCTCATTATCTCTCTTATATGAGCTTGCCTTTGGTGGAGGATTGAAGTGGTGGAGGCCTAGCTAGAAGGGACTTAGTTTCTCTGTTTCGAGATGTGCCGACATGAAAGTTTGTCATTCATACACTTATGTTGATCATATTTTAATAGAAATATTATTTTCTCATCCAATTAATGTCTTGCAAATATTTGAATTGTTATTCCATGGGAATATTTGTTATGAATATTGAGGGATTATGTTATTATATGTGATAACTTTATATATTAATACCATATGCTTGTGTATCTTGGTTGTTGAAGACAAGTTGCAGGTGTATACATTTGAGTTGAGTGCTCAACGATGAACTTCATCGAATGTTCGAATTAGGTAGACTCTTTATCTTGTCTTGTTAGCATGTTTGTTTATATAGCATACTTGAGATTAGAGTTGATTTATATAGTCATTTCCATTTGTTGTGGTTTACCCCATACCATAGAATGATTTTCCTCATAACAGAATTGGCGACCATACTAGGGATAGAATCTTCTTTTTGGGGTTTGGAGTGATTTTCTCCTTAGATTTCTCTCTGTTATCTTAAGTTTCCTTGTCGCCCGATTGCTTGACATCTTTTTTTCATTTTGAATCCAAGTTTCTCAGCCTTATCGTTAACCTGACAGTGTTTTAATACACATACATGGTTTTTCCCTTAACAGACGCATACATACACGAGCTGTCATTCTATAGGGTGCGTACATACGCGGTTTTTTCCTAGACAGACACGTACATCATCATTTTTTGCTTGATTGTAGAGTTTGGTGTTTGTTGGGTGAGTTTTGATGATTGTTGAGTCTTCTTAGGTCTCTTTCATAATTGTTGAGTGCCTGCAAAGTGATGGGAAACCTTTCTTTGGTTGAATTTTTGGACAGTTTTTTATTTCTCATCATCTTTTTCATTGGTTGTCCTTGTATCTTGAGCTGGGTGTTTTCTTCTTGATATCCTTCTTGGTTTGTATATTTTTGCTTACAATAGGGTATATATATCAAGTTGTGGTTCAGTCCTTGCATTTTCATTTCTTTATATTGAAAATACAAAAAAAATATACATTTTGCATTATGAAATTTGATTCTTTGAGTTCTTATTATTGATCTTTATACAAATATGGAAAGATTGCATCTTATTTGAAATCACATAGTTGAATTGAAATTTGCATTTTGAAAATATTATCATTTGTTGTGAATTGAAGTTAGGACTTTGCATTATATTCCTATTCTTTTGTTTTACTTGCTGACCCATAACATCATCAATTTCACGACCACATCTTTTGAGTAAACAAATCCACTAAAAGTAACACTGATAAATTTAAAATTGATTAGAAACGATTTTATTTTTTAGGGTGCACAAACTAGCTTAAGAGATAGATCCTTGGAATAAGATTTTGTAAGTAAACTTATCCAAGGATATTAAACTTAACATATGTGTCTGACTAAGGGAGTGGTGAAATCCATTGTATAATTGGTGACGTCAGAAGGCTCTGCTCACACCGGAGTTAAGAATGAGGTCGCACAAAGTTGATTGCAGAGATAGCCCTCTAATACCTTCTTAGCATTAGAGATATTTCTGTGGATCTATTCGTATTTGGGGGTCTTGCTAGTACCTTTACCTCCTTGAGAGGTGGTGCTTTCAATATTTCGGGCTTTGTTACCCTGCTGATATGGTGGACCTAAATTACGACTGTTTTCTTGCACATTGGTTATATCATGGTGGATTTAGCTACTTGACATTGGTAGCCACATAGGTTACTTGCATGGGTTATTCTACAGGTACCGTGAGTCAGATAAGGGTCAGACAACACATAGCCTTTATGGAGTATTACCTCTCTAGGGGGATCTGAATGACTACACTGTTAAGCCCAGGAGGGCCCTTATAATTGATTTTGATACCTCTGATATTTTGAAGGGAGTCTCCGGCCCCTCTTGGGCGAGACATACCTACTCTGGTGAGGGAGTCCCCTTTTCAACCACTATATCCTCTTTGTGTACATTGGCCTTTTTTCTTTACTTTGGTGTGCTCTTTGATTATTAGTTGGCCTTAATATTTTGTATTGCGTCATGAATTTTCATTACTATGGTTAGTGGAGCCCTCATGACTCCCTCAGTTAGCACTACCCAACCCATGGTATTTTCTCATTCAATGGGGACAAATCCTTTTGTATTTCTGAGTGGTACGTCAAACCATGATACTCAGCCAATACCTTGGGCCTCTAATCATTTTTTTCTTTGTATGCCAGGCATGTATTCACACTTTCCATCCTCTTTCTCGTCACCTTATTTGAATCCTAGTTTTCGTCTTGGAGGCATGATGCCTCCTTATTCTCCTTTTTCGTTTGGTGGGAGTCATATCCCTCAACCAACTTTTACAGTAGGAGGTTGGAATATTCCTTTCTATGGATCCAATCCTAGCTTCACTTTTCCAAGAGAAAGTGTTGAAATGGGTGGTCATTCTACTTATTACATCATGTCCATATATCCTCCTTTCTCTATGCCAGTTCCTACGAACACTTTTCCCATGGCAGATCTTCATCTGTCATCTAGTGTTTCATCCGGGGGAAGTCGGTTTTATAGTATGGGAAACCCCCTTCACAAAGTTCCTTCATTTGGGGGAAACATATATCCTCACCTGAGTAACCCTTTTCATATCACTTTCTTTTTGCAAGCGGCTTCCTTGGTGACGATACCCTTGCAACCCGTTATGAATCAGTATGGAGAAGGATACTATCCTATTGGAAAGGGCCATGGTGTGTACCAAAACCCTTCCTAGATTGTAATTTCTCAAAAATACTCTTTCCCGAAACCTTGGTCTCAAATGCCGCAACCAACCACTGCCAGCAGTCCAGTCACTGCAATTCATACTGACATTATATCACCAACCTCTTCTAGTCATGTTGGATTCAGGTTGAAAACCTATGCAATTCATGTTGAAGACCAGCAACCAGTTGTTGCAAGTCATGTTGGGGGCACAAATCTAGTCACTTCTAGTCACACTGCACATACATCACCAACCTATTCTAGTCATGTTGGGGATTCATCACCAACCTCTACTAGTCATGTTGGGGGTTCATCATCAACCTCTGCTAGTCATGTTGAAGGCTCATCACCAACCTCTACAAGTCATGTTGAAGATTTGCTACTAGCCTCTGCAAGTCATGCTAGGAGCATTTCACCGGCCACTACAAGTCATGCCGGGGGAATTCATACAATTGAGAAGCCTCGACGTATAAGACGTAAGCCCAATTTCCTTTGTAGAATTCGCAAAGGAGACCACCTTACTTGTTTGTTCCCTACTACTATTGTGGTACAAGAAGCGTGGTCTTTTCCTGGGGACCCTTCGAGTTCTGAGTTGTCTTTGGTTTCCCAACATTCTAATCCTTATTTGGTTTATACAACAGTTGTGCTGATGAATCTTCGAATGATCTCACTATTCTTTTTGGGGGTGATGTTTCTATTGACCTTGTTGTCTCACATCATGTTCAACCAACAGTCATTTCGATGCAATCTTTAGCCGACATTACTCCTGTTTTGGGAAGTGATACATATCTTGACCATGTTGTCTCGCATACTTTTCAACCAATGGTTGAAAAAGTGTTTATGTCGATGAAATCTTCGACCAATCCCACTCTTCTCTTGGAGAGTGACAAGTATAAGGAAGTGACATTGTCGATGAAATCTTCGGTCAATCCCACTCTTCTTTTAGAGGGTGATGCATCTTTCAACCATGTCCTTATCATTTCTAGTTCTCTACCTTCTGCACAAGGGAGAATTCCACTCTCTTCATGTATGCTCCTTGCAATTCCTAGGATGGTTTCCTTTGATTGGAATGATCTTGTAGAGCCTCAAATTCCTTATTCTATACCCTTCTAGGTAAGGGGCATTCTTCGATATATTGTAGATAAAGTCTCCTCTGCAAGTATTTTATCCTCCTCGGCTTGGAAATTTTTGGGTTTTCCCAAGCTTGTGTCAACTATCTGTGAGTTGATGACTTTTGACAGAAGTCCTACACGGGATCCCTGGCCTCCCCCATGATATGTTGCTTACAACATCATTTCCAAGTCTTGTTTAAGCTCTTCTCTGACTCTCTCAAAAAGAGAAAAGATTGTTGAGTGAACTTGTCTCTTTCACACTCGTTAATTGGATTTGAAAGGACGTGTATTTGGTGTAAGTTTAACCCTTTTTCAAACCAAGTAGACTAATTTCGAAAAATGAATACTCTAGTCACTATTGGCTAGAATAGTTCTCATGGGTATTGTTTTATACTTTTTTGGGCCTAGGGGACTAAATTGACGAAAAAATGGAATTCTTTGGATTCGAGTTGTAATTGCATATCATTCTCTTGCTTATAGTATTGAGCCTATTGTTGGTTTCCACTTTCACATTTTAAGCCTATTATCTCAGCAGTTCGCATCATCATCCAAGCAGAGCCTTGTCTCCATATCCTACATGCACCTCCTTGCATTAAGCATAGGTATGTTCCACTGTTGGAGCCATTTGCTTGCTCGTGACACCCATTTCCTCCTCTGTATCATAACATTCATTTGTCTATGAAAAAACAAAAAAAAGATGTGTGGGAAAATAATATTATCTCATGTTGGCAATAGTCGTGTTTCCTTTGAACATAGCACAAAATTTTGAGTCCATTTGTCATCCAAATTTTGGGTTTACCATGACCCTAGGAATTTGAGATAGTTACTTAGAGTTTACTCCTCCGACTAGTTACTCTTCCAGTCTCTATGGATATTTTGATTGGTGCCTCCTACATCACAAAGTTTCATCATTGAGTCTATGTTTTCAGAGTCCTCCATATGTCTCATGCTCTTGTTCAAAGGATGTATATAAGCCTGTGTCGTCCATTTCTCAGAACTCTTGACTTTGCATGTCAGCCATACCCTCAGTGTGTCTCAGAGTTACACTAAGTTATAGTCCTACTGTGCACCGTGGTCCTACTTTCATTATGGGTAGGTAACCTTGAACCCAACAACTGACATCTCCTCATTGGTCACTAATTGGGGGGTTTCCCTTATGTTTGACGGTAATAAATATATTCACACATTGGGATTCATGCAATGTCTTGGATTCCATTAGCCTTATTGGTGGTTTCCTCACCTTTGTCGACAATTTTTCATTATTGGTTTCTATTCATAGGGACTTTTTCATGCACTTCTTGCTTCTGGTGCATGCGAGAGACACACAGGGTCGTTGGTTCGTGAACATGTTCTTCGTCCAAGTTCCTCCAAATCATTAAGATATTTTTGTGTACCTCATGTTGAATGATGATAGATGCCTTAATTCTCTCCTTTTAGCGGGTCTCCTTCCATCGACTTCAACTCATCTATTCTGGATACGAGGCCTAGAGTCCTATGAGTACCTAGAGGCTTGCAGTCATCAGTGGCAGGTTCTCTCGCCATCGACAATTGAGAATACATCAATGTCTCTTAAACGATGGATTCTTCTAGTGTTCAACCTCAACACCTTTATTCACACTTGTAAGAATGTACTTGGTGCCTTGATACCTACTTTCAGTATCGATAGGTTGTCTCGCGTTTGTTAACGGTATACCTTAATGACTGGTAATCAAACGAAGTCTCATTGTGTTCGACCTCAACTCATTTATTCACATGATGTTTACTTGCACCTTTGGCGGATCGTGTAGAAGACTTGAAGGCATCAGTTCATAGTCGCAACCCTCTTGATCTATTACTATCAATCATTTGACCAGTACTTATATGACTTCAGTGATCATGGGAGATCAGATTGTAGTCCATTGTATACTAACATCTTCATATTGATTTTGAGACTTGTTTTCATTAGGCCTTCAGGGATGATTTTAGGGGCTGAATTTCGCTCATGGGCTAATTTTCCATGGTTTTCCCAAAAACGAGATTCTCTATTTTAAAAATGATTCGCCCAATTTCTATAGGATAAAATTATTTTACATTAAAAATCGCCAAAATTTTATAAAAACTATATAAAATCCTTAGAAATTTGAATATTTTTACAAAAATGTCGCCAATCATTTATAGTTGGCATATGAAGGATTAGTGAGATTCTCCAATGTTTCTACATTTTAAAATAAATGTCCATCCTTAAAATCATCCCTATAGGCCTTGTTCGTGACTATGACAACCTATGGCATGTATCTACCTTTGTATTTCCTATTCATGGCCATGAACAACTGTTTCATATATTTCCACATGGATCTGCAGTGTAATTCAAATTGGCAACCATGTGCACAAAGTAATTATAGATTGTAATATTATTATGAGCAACTAGTTCGTCCAAGTAGGTCTCCATTACTCCACTTTTGGGAATTATAATGTATTTTGGACATCACAGATACTCCTCTCACCCCACATATTAGGGGGCATATGTTATAGCAAGATTTGCCTCATCGCCTGCAACTTGATCAAAATGAATTTTCCATTTCCCTATGCAGACTTGAAGTCCCTTTTTACAATTCCCAGATCTAAAAATAATATTTTTCCACATATATGCACCCTAACATCTATACAACATGCATATACGTAGGTTACACCATTATAGCCCACGCACATTTGGTTTTGTGTCCAAAATTAAAAATGGTGTTGGGTTTCCATGTCACGTCACGAGATCCATGATCCTTGACCTTCCATATATTGGAAACGCTATGACTCGACCCTTCAGTTCCATTTGAAGGCTATAAATGGGCCATATCCAAGTTGTGGAGAAGGAGAAGAATTCAACTTTTGAGAGCAAAGTTACTATGGAGAAATTATTCACTTCATATTGAGTTTGCATCCCTTTTTCCTTTAAGTTTTGAACACATTGTTCAACCCCCAAGATCTTCCCTCTTTTATGGAGAACCTCATTGTCTCTCTTATATGAGCTTGCCTTTGGTGGAGGATTGAAGTGGTGGAGGCCCAGCTAGAAGGGACTTAGTTTCTCTATTCTGAGACATGCCGACATAGAAGTTTGTCATTCATACACTTTTTTTGATCATATTTTAATAGAAATACTCTTTTCTCATCCAATTAATGTCTTACAAATATTTGAATTGTTATTCCATGGGCATATTTGTTATGAATATTGATGGATTATGTTATTATATGTGCTAAATTTATATATTATCACCATATGCTTGTATATCTTGGTTGTTGAGGACAAGTTGCAGGTGTATAGCTTTGAGTCGAGTGCTCAACGATGGACTTCATCGACCATCCGAACTAGGTAGGCTCTTTATATTGTCTTGTTAGCATGTTTGTTTATATAGCATACTTGAGGTTAGAGTTGATTTCTGCAATCATTTCCATCTGTTGTTGTTTACCCCGTGCCATAGAGTGTTTTTTCTCATAGCACATCTCACTAGAGTAAATGGCTTGGTGTAAGTCTTAAGATAAAATCTCTATCCCATGAATTTTAATGTAAAGATTTGCAAATTGTATATTACACCTAGGTTAAGTAACAAAAACATTTAACACATCATCATAAAGAAAAAATTATAAAAAACACATATATTTATGCATATATTTATATAAAACCCATTTTTCACACCCCTACACATGCATGCTTCCTCAACCATACATCGAGAGTTAATTAATAACAAAATATAACTTGTCATACATATACATTCTCGAATAAAGCACTATCCCTCAACATAGGAAAGAGCCTTACCAACTAGTATAGATAGAAAAAATACAAGTTTGTATCTTTTATCAAAAGAATATGGATTTTATCATCGCTATAGAAATATAAATACTTGTTCTTTATTTCACTTAATAACAACATAAAATGCATTCTTCATATAAAAATTAAATATAACTTTCAATATTTCTAATCGTTGCTTAATGATATTAATATTTTTAAATATTGATGCTAGTGTCTAAGCTAACATGTAATGTATTTACAAAGGATAATATGGGGTACCTAGGGAGGTATCCACGGGGATAATGAATGTAAGGTGGCCATAATTATGGAATAAGACCACATGCTAGTTGATGGGTAATAATAAGGGGTAGTTGGCATAGACCCCTAAGAATACTCATGAGATACTATCAATACACATGAGTATCATTATATTTGAGGTGCATTGGATGTATTTTCTTGTAGTAAGCATGGGCTGTGAAATTTATTTTTTTTAGAACATAGCTCAGTGAGAGCTTGCCCAACCTTCAGAGGCAAGTGAACATGAGTGAATTCCTTCCATAAAAGATCAATTGTAAGATGTTGCTCTACCTTAAGGGTTTTGATATTAATAAGTGTGGAGAATTTCTAATATATATTTTTTATTCAATTTCTTGAGTTAAGAATCATAACACAACGTGGAATAAATAAGAGTGGGAGCCTTGCATCATTGGACATGAAAAAGGGTGGCAATTGTCACTTAGTTTGATAAGGTTAATGAGAGCCAACATAGCACCTCAAATCAAATATATCAATAAATTAAAAGGTTAAATCATTCTCATCAATATTGTGATTATGATAATCCATTAACCATAAAGGGTATACCAAGGAAAAGTGATTTTTCCTTCATTGAATCAATGGACACCAACCATATAATTATGAGAGGTGGAAGGATGAATAAATTCTACATAATGTAAGTGAACAAGTTTTTTGGATATGAGATAAGAACATGGTTCATATTGATTAATGTTTTAATCCACTTGCCTCTCATTCTTTCTACTTTTTATGTAGTCTGAGTTTATGAATGGGTTAATCCAATTTAGCTTATTGGGATTCCCAATGTGGTTAGTAATTGACCAGGAGAAGAAAATCCTTATTATTTATGGATTTGGTGATATGTATTTAGGCTTCTCATATTCCTAATATTTTGTGATTTTTTTTTCTTTATTTGTGAGCTAATTTGTGAGCAAGGTGCTTACTTGATTTGAAAATGAAAGGTTGAAACCTTGACATGGAATATTATTAAGTGTGAACTTTGAATTGGACCTCTTTGTCTCTCCTTTTACAATAGTCTTATGGTGTAGGAGAGTAATGAGGGAATAAAGAACATGGATAAAGGGGTACTAATAAACAAATCCTTTGGAGAAGGGTAAAGACTAGTGGGAAGGAGAATATGTGGAGTGGAAGAAGGTTTTAGCTTATAATGGAATAAGAACTAAGAGGTAAGTGGAGTTCATCAAACAATGGAAAATATTTGGAAAGATGATCAGCTCAAAGTGAATCTCTTAGAGACACATCAAATGTCCTCACATGCATCTTGGTCATTTGAAGTGTAGTAGCATAGTCAGGGGCTTAATGGGTCCAATTATCAAATATCTTGAACTTTATAAAGTAAGTGTAGCAATATATAACACACAAATTAGAAATGAAAAACACTAGAGTAATGCAATGACAAACATTCATTTAGGAAAAACATAGAACCATAATCACATTCATGGGGAAAGAGGTCTACTCATTCTTATTATCTAGAACTGTAGATGCATATATAATTTATAGAAATGAAAAAAATCAACATTTTACTCTGGCTCTCAGATTATTCTCTGTGATTCTATATATCTATCTCTTGGCATTAGTTGGTTAGTGAGACTCAAATGACAACAAACCATATTTGTTCTCTTTGCTAGATAAAAATCTAGGTTCATTTCTTCCATTGCCCACATTCCACATTGTCTAACCTCCCACCATTTTGAAGGCTTCGACCAGAGCCTTCCAAACTATAGACCCTTTGGAGGATTTGAATGGCATTCTGAACCAATCAACAATTGAAATATTAGGGAAATATTTTTAATTCATCACTCAAGCCCAAAGGGAATTTCCTTGAGTGAGTCTCCATAGATTTCTTCCTGCCATGGATTTAGTGAAGTGAAATATTTCCTTTAAATTCCATCCACCAAGTTATTTGGGTTTGGCGATTGATGACCATTTTGTTAGATGAATGCCTCCTTTAGCCTTATGGCCAACCCAAAGATATTGGAAATTGAGCTTCCTAATATTAGAGAGCATCATTCAGGAGTAACTGCAATGGGATTCGAATAGATTGGAATAATTTCCAGGACTGCCTTGAGGAGGGTTAGTCTACCGCCCCTAGACAAGAGCTTGTTGACCCAAAATATGATCCTGGCTTCAATTTTCCGAATAAGTCATCCCTAGACAATTTTTATGTAATAGTTTGGTTTTATAAAGAAACCAAGGTACTTGAAACCTATATCCAAGGGTTTTCTAAGGGAAGTAATGTAATTGGATAAGGATTCAATTTCTTCTTTAGTGCATTTGTGAAATATGGAGTAGGATTTTTCCAGATTGATAACCATATCTATTGTGACACAAAACAACTCCATGATCTTTTTGAGGGAAGAAAGATCATTGCGGGATGCTTTTACACAGTAGAATATATCATCCACTAATAGCAGGTGTGATACTATTTCTCTTTCTAAAACCTAGATCCCTCTCAAACTTTCATTAATTCTTGCTTCCTTTCACAACCTACTGAAATCTTCTATGATGATCAGAAAGAGAAAAGGAGAGAGGGGGCATCCCTTCCTGAGCCCTCTTGAAGCTTTGAAAAAACATGACGAGGACCCATTAATAAGAACACCAAACAAGGCAGTTTTTAAACACCCCATGATCCAATTAATAGTTTGCAAATTCATTCCCATCTGCAGGAGGACCAACCAGAGGAATGTACAATTGACTTGGTCATAAGCTTTGGAGAAGTCTAGTTTTAGGATGGCTTAGTTTTGCTTCCTGACTTTTATTGAGTGGAGTACCTCTTGGGATATCTCCATGGCATCATGAATTTGTTTGTTCCTCAAAAAGACAAATTGTTCTTCACCTATGATCTCACTTAATTTGGGTTTTAGTCGTCTCGCTATGACCTTGGAAATTATTTTATATGTGACATTGCAACACAAAATGGGCATGAATTCCTCAAAAGAGGTTCCATCTTGTATTTTTTGAATTAGGTAGAGGAAGGTTGAGTTGATGGAACCGAGTACCTTTCCATTCCTTTGGGATTCTCTTACAATTTGTAGTAGGTTTTCCTTGATCAGGTCATAAAAGGCCTTAAAAAAATCCATTGTGAAACCATCTAGACTTGGGCTCTTCCCATTTTGCATAGAGAATAGGGTTGCTTGAACCTCTTCCTCTGATACAACCTCCTCCAAGACTTGGTTCATTTCCTCTGAGAAAACTAGTGGGAATTTTGAGACTACCTTCATTATTTCCCATATTGGGCATCCGTTAGGGACCTTGAAGAGTGTCTCAAAGTAGTGGGCTCCCACCTCATATTTTTCCTGAAAGGATCCCACCATGTTTCCTTCATTATTTTTTATTTCCCAAATTGAGCTTAAATTTCTCCTAAAATTCAAAAATTTATGGAAATACTTTGTATTATTATCCCACTATCTTTAACCATAGTTCCCTGCTCTTTAGGCACCATGTTTTCTCTTCTTTTTCCAGCCATTCATTGATGATTTCCTCCAAGTCCTTGAGTTCATTCAATTGTGTCTCATTATGAGGGCCCTCATCAATATGTTTGAGAAGAGTTGAAATTTTATCTTCCATCTCTCTTATGTTCTCAAGACTATGCACCTTCTAGGAAGGAACCCATTTTTTGATGGATTTCTTCACTCTTGTCAGATTTGTTTTGAACTGGATCATTAGGGCAACTGGTTCCATACGATTTAGCCTTTTCCAACTGGACTTCACTAGATTCAAAAAATATTGTTCCTCAAGCCATACTTGGCTTACCTTCATCAGAGGAGGGGGAAATTCCATTCTAGAGCTCTAGTGAAGTAGGATAAGTCGATGGTCATAGATACCACCCTCCCCTATGGAGGATTTAATATGGATTCTAGTCTCCAGTAAGGCTTCCAATACCATAAACCTATCCAATCTTTTCACTATTGCCTCCTTTCCGATCCTGAAATTTCTCCATGTAGGGGAGCGCTTTATCGACTCCACATCCACCAAATGAAGTTCCTCAATAAAGTTTGAGAAAAATATCCTCAATCGTTCCTCCTTTGGGTTTTCACCCCATACTTCGCGTAACGAAAAGGAGAAGTTTAAGTCTCCTCCAATAACCAGAAAAGGGTCTCTGATCTAGATTATTTTTGGCATGAAATGAGAGCGGAGATATAATAAATCAATGTACAGAGAGATATAAGATATCCAATAATATAACATATATTTATCAGAGATATAACCATAAACATAGAGATACAATAATACACAATTTCTATTAATGAGCGAAACATACAAGACTGTAAAAATACAGAGTGAAAGACTCGCTAGAATGGTGGCAGCTTAACTCTAAGAAGAGATGTGAGGACTATTCACAGTCGTAAGAAGATGATTACAATCAGGTTCTAAAGGCATTTTTGACATAAATAAAATCCAAAACCCTAGCCCCTAAAGATGAAAAGCCAACAGTTTTGTGGACCCCATTTTAGGTAGTTTGGTGTATCAACTTCTCGGGGGTGTAACTTTGGCATATGATCTCTGTTTGGGGTGCAAGATAGCTCGTTGGAAATTTATCGTCGTGGAGATTCATTTTGGGGGCTCAATATAATCCTTTGGCCATCATTGAGGTGCTCAATCTCAGAAAAACTTCATTCAGGCCCTCAAAATGGCCCCGAAAGTTCAAGAACCAAAAAGTTGCTAAAAATAGTAAATTGCCAGAACATTGTTTTGAGCTAGTTGGACAAGCTGGGTGGCCACCAAGATCCTCCTAGATGAATCCTCTCTCCTTAGGAAGAAATGGTCTCCATTGCGTTGAGTTCCCGGGGGAGAGGGAAACACATCTATTGAAGCTGCATCTTGATGAGTTGCTTGTCTTGCTGGAGGAGTTGTGTTGCTTAGCTTATTGAAGGTTGTCACAAACCTATGGTTGGAAGGGTTGGACCTTTTTAACCAGTATGTCTACATGAGATGACTGTGTGCAGAAGGAATCCTTTTTCTTTTCTTCAATCTTGTCGACCTTTTTCTACTGGACAGAAGGTGCTTGGACTGAGGCCGCAGTGGTTGCGATGCTCTTATGTTCATATTTTGAACAGACTGTGAAGAAGATAATTTTTGTAGTATGAGATACTACCTTGCGACATTGTTTAGGTGGGACATTAGTTGGAACTACCTCTGGTATCTTGTAGATATGACCCCCCAGAGTAATAATGACACTACGGGGTCAAGACTCATAGATAGCATGGCTCTTCCACATATATGGGTGGCTCAAGAGAACATCACAGACATATAGCGGGGAAACATCACATGATACCTCATCCTTGAAGGGTTGGATGTCATATGAAAATCGACACTCTTGGCTTACATGAAGATCGCGTCGCTGGCGAAGCCACCCAATGTTGTATAGTTGTGGGTGTGGTGTTGTTGAAAATACCAACTATTTGACTACCTTTGCTGAGATAAGGTTCTTATGGATTTCTCTATCAACAATGAAATGAAATGGGGTCCCCTTCACCCATATATGTGAATGGATGAGGCGCTCCCCTTCTTCAGGATTTGTTGGTTCTTCTAGTTGAATTGTTGTGGTCGCAACAGTAACGGTGGGGTTTGCATCAATGATCTTTCTTTTCCCATTATTTTATGAATTAGGGTTCGAATCCTTGTCTTTGATCTCGGGCACCAATGACTGTTTTGAGAAACATTCGTTAGTGTTGTGCCAGGGGATTTTCTGGAAATCATACCACTTTCCAGTGTCATTCTTCATCTTCCCGTGACCCTTCTTTTCTTATGGATTGGACTGGTTTTCAGGAGGTTGTTTGTTAGGGCCATCTTTATCATACTTTGGTTGTTACGTATTTGAAGACCTGAAATCCTATTAGTTCCGGTGCCTAAATTTCTACTCATTTTTTAAAACAAAACGATAGGCATCTCCCAGCGATGAGATGTCCAGAAACTCCATTTCAGTTTGGATGTACTTGTGTAGAGCCCCACAGTATTTTAGAACCAAATGCCACTCAGAATATTTGATACCCAACTTGGTGCATAAGGTATGGAAAGTATTAGTGAATTCTAGCACTGCTTGGCCCCTCTCTTGATGCAGCGTGGTCCATCTCATGTACTGGTCATCATAGTTACCAACAGGGTAATATTTTTCCTTGACCGCATCCACAAAAAAATACCAAGTAGGCTCGACCCCATATATTCCAAACTCCTTTGTGGAACTTTTCTCCCAGTAAGTTTCCCAAAAATGTTTGACATGGGGGAGAGATTTAAGGAGTGAGAAGGTGATCTTTTCCCTGCTAGAAAATTTTTGAACAAAGAAATAACCTTCTAGCATATTTAACCATTTTTCTAGGGAATCTGCATCTATCTTTCCTTCAAATACGGGAATATAAAAATTAACTTGTACCTTGAAAGGCGAGGTGACTCCAAAGTAGCTGCTTGATAAAGACGCATTAGTTGTTATCGACAGACGTTGAAGGATGTGGGAAAAATTCTCCATCATTTCGTACCTTTGTTGCATGAGAGCTCTCTCAAGCAACAGATTAATAGAATTGTCTGCTTTGTTGTTTTTCTTTCCTTCATTCATGGAGGGTTTCTTGGGTGTGCGAGAGAAATTTTCATCAAGAGAGACAAGTTCGAGACCCAAATTTTTATACTCGGACCTCATCAGGGAGATACACTGAAAAAACAATCAAGAGTAGCCTGCTTTGATACCACTGATCCAGATTATTTTCAGTACGAAATGAGAGCGGAGATATAATAAATAAATTTACAAAGATATATTAGATATCCAATAATATAACATAGATTTATCAGAGATATAACCATAAACATAGAAATATGCTAATACACAATTTCTATTAATGAGTGAAATGTACAAGACTGTAAAAATATAGAGTGAAAGACTCGCTAGAATGGTGGTAGCTTATCTTTGAGAGGAGATGTGACAGATATTGAAATTCGCAAGAAGGTGATTACAATGAGGCTCTAAAGGCCTTTTTAACATAAATAAAATCCAAAACCCTAACCCTGGAAGATGAAAAAGCAACAGTTTTGTGGACCCTGTTTTGGGTAGTTTGGTTTATTATCTTCCCGGGGGTGTAACTTTGGCATACGATATCTGTTTAGGGCGCACGATAGCTTGTTGGAAAGGTATCATAGAGGAGATACATTTTGGGGGATCAATAAAAGCCTTCAATCATCACTGAGGTAATCAATCCAGAAAAAACTTCATTTAGGAACTCAAAATGGCCTCAGAAGTTCAAGAATAAAAAAAACTGCTAAAAATAGTAAATTTCCAGAAGACTGATTTGAGCTAGTTGGACAAGGTGGGTGGCCACCGATATCCTCTTGGATTAGTCTATGAATGCACCTGCATATTTTAATTCTTCCCAAAAAGGAACCCTATCAACATAGGGTCCATATATATTTAACACCGAAAAAGAACGTTCATTGCCTTTAAACTGTAAATTCACCGATAAGGCCAACCAAAATGAGGAAGAGGAGATGGATTTGAAGTCATGGATCCAACCAGTCAATAAACCTCCTGGAATACCCTCAACATCAATAGAATAAAATGACTCATTTTTTATCCATGGCACAAAAATCTCTCTGGCCTTCTCACCATAACACATCGTCTCTTGGATCATGATAACATTCGGTGTTTGGCTCAAGAGGATCCTTTTGAGGTATAATTTTTTTTAGGGCCAAAAATCCATCTCAAATTGAAGGAGAGAAGAATCATAGAGATGGTGGTTTTAGGTCCCTCCCTGATTTAAGGGCATTGGTTATGGAGGCCTGTTTTCCTTTCTTGATTTCAACTGTGACCCTTTTCTAGGCCTTGTGGAAGTGGGATTTCCTTCCCATTGGATTCGGCAGGGGAGGGTCCATATCTATCCTTCCTTTGGAGGGAATGAATTCCTTCAAATGTATTCCCTTGGAGTGAAGTTCATACCTGGAGGTAGAGGGAGAAGACTGAAGGGACACAGAAGAGGGCATCCCCTCTGCATAAGGCATCCCCTCTACATGTAGATGGACCGAGACCTGGTTAGATGGAAAATGAGAAAGAGAATAGAGGGGGGGAGAAAACACCAAGGAAGGGGTGGGATGAGGGAGAGAGGGAGAGGAAAGGAATGGGGGAGGAGGTGGTTCTTCCCCTTTGGGTTCTATGGGGAGGGAAGGGAAAATTTTCACTTTCAAAGAAAAGGGATCATGAGGGGAGGAAAGGGATTCAATGGGAGAGGGATTTTTTTCCTCCAAGGGGCCTCCCAAGGGGTAAGAGATATCACGAGGAGGTTGTTTAGAGACAGATAAGGTATTTCCTCCCATTGGTCCTTTCAAAATGACATTCAAAGGAAATAAAGAGGGAATAGGTGAAGGGGGAGCCAATTGATTACCTGAGAGTTATATGGGCTGGGACACTTTTTTAGAGCTTGCCCCAATTCGTCTCCGCTTTGTAGAACCACCTCCACATTTCTTCTTTCTACCGAGCCCATGTATGCGAGGCCTGAGTGAACAAAAGTTTATTTTGTCCTCCAGACCTTCCCTAAATTTTGAAATAAAGGTGAAACCCACATACACTAAGCTCGAACATGACCTATCTTGTGGTAGCTATAGGAGTGGAAGGTGAGCTTCTAATAGTCAACCCTTTGATGCCAGACCTTTCCAATATCCACTAACCCTACCCAACTTTCATGGATAGTAACTTCAACTTGAATCCATGCCATCAATTGTCCCGTTTAGAAGCCTAATTGGGTTTGAGGCCCACAAAGGAACCGAGACTATTCCTAATTTCTTCCAAAGCCTCCTTGGACTAGAAGGAAAGGAACAGACCAAGCAAAATTTCCTAGATACGCAATGTATCCACAAGTTCTTGAGTTGGGTCAAAATCCACCGTCTAAGGCTTTAATGTTAAACCAGAGGAGCCCCAGGTCCACTCTTTACTCATCAACGCATTACATTTCTCTGCCAAATTCAACAAGAAAAAATTCCAACCTATGACCAACGTATGAGCTACCATAGTGTAACCTAAAAAAGGTTTCCAATGGAGATTCATCCACCTGGAAAAAACATCCTCCTCCCCAACCATTTTTCCTGTGAATTGACCCACTAAGGTTTTTCCCACTAGGTTTGAAACCTCCACTGCATAACTGTCCTTGCCTACAACCATTTTAACATTGCCTTTACTTTCTCAAATAGATTTCTTAGAAAATTCCCAGCCACCTGGAAATTTCCTAGGGTTCGGTGCTTTTACACTGAGTTCCAACCTGGGTGATTCTCATTGCCAGTGTCCAAGGGAGAAAAGGAAACACTAGCAATAGTAGAGAACCAATAGAAGCACTTATATTTCGTTTAGGAAGGAGATAGAGGACTATCATAAAACTTACCATTGGCACCATTAAGCCTGCAATCTCTAACTCGAATGAGAGTCTGGATGGCACGCAGGAAAATATTTTCGATTTTGACCTACGATGGCTTCAGAAGCTCTTGGAGGGAGGATTGGGTGCCTATATAAATCTTGAGGAACTCCACACATGAGACAAAGGCTCTATCTATCCCTGGGTTGAGGTCATAATTGACCTTAGCATCAAACCGGTCCTCCATCCTCTTGCTTACCCCATCCTTTCCTAACCCAGATGTTGCCACCAATTTTTCGTTGATTGCTAGTGCAAGACTCCAGTGAGAGGACCGAGATCGGATGTGGACAAAAGGCCCCGGAAAGAACCTTCCGCCTATGGGTCGGCCTACATCCCCACACCTGCAGTCCTCTCGCGTGGTCACTTCAGCCCTGAGAACCTTACCACAGGGCCCCCAAGATTTAGCTTTCCTCCCCATTGTTTGTACATATTACTGTAATAAAAACTCACATGATATGTTGAACTATATTAAAAATTCCTCACCATATGTTTCTTGTTGTCCTCTAAAAATGAATTAAAAGTACATCTCTATCTTATATGATCATATTCAACAGTCCATAAATTCACACAACCTCTTTGAAAAATAACTCTACACTTTTTTTCCATAGAAAATTGCACTTATATTAATATATAACGTTTACAATAGGGAACCCAATTCATTGAGATAACATTGATCCTCTCCACCTCCCTCGGAGGTATGAACAATAAATGCCCAAAACCATAAAGCAGTAGAGAAGTTATGCATCAACAAAAAAACCTCCCATAATCTCCGAACAAGAAAAAAACCAAACTTCCTGTAGAAAGACTCAAGCTAGGCACCTGTGATCAAGAAGTGGTTGAAAGTCGATAGTTCAACACTCGATAAATTTACCAAATCTTGACTGTCAAGGTGGGACCTAAGTGTCCATCGACCACCTGGTTGTAAAATACTCTACCCTCATGTAAGTTCATAACACTTTTAGAAAGAGTATCTGCATGTTGATTAAACTCTCTAAAGACATGGGTGAAACAAAGAGTCTTGAAGCCTTTTGCGAGATCTTTAACCCTCTCTTTCCAACCATGTAAATTGAGGATCTGTAGTTTCCCTCTTTGATTCAACCAGTCGATGACGATTCTCGAGTCTCCAAAAAATTGAAGGTCATGTATATGTAATCAGGTTGCTATTGTAAGAAGGACCCAAACTCCCAAAATCTCATCTCTATTGTTTGTACCCGATCCATAGTTTAGAGTACATCTGATTTTAGTATGCTCATCAATCCTGACAACACCTCCAACACCAATTTTCATCCCTCGATCCTGAGCAGCTCCATTAAACCACCCTGTTGTTGTTCCCCCAACGAGCACTAGAGGAAGGTGAGATAGTTGGGTCGGATGGCCTCTTTCCAAGGAATGTCTATACAACCAAGAATCCTATGAAAAAACAGATTTAAAGAGGGCCGACCCGACTCAAATATTACCGAGTTTCTCTCTAGCCATATATTCCAGCAAAAATTAGCTGGTAAATATGGAAAGGATGTATAGTAATTTGACCAATCTATAAACCAAGCATGAAGAGTGGCTCCCCTCCATCTAAAGTTTAAATTGAGTGCTAGAGTCACCTGTAGCCAATTATGCTGAGAGAAGCTACAATGATTCATGATGTGTAATGTCATCTCTGCCTCCTGAGAGAATAGGCCATGAATTCTAGGCCCTGACCAACCCACTCGTTGTAGGTTGTCCCAGGTTAAGACCCTATCTTCCATCAAGAGCCATGTAAACGATTTTAAATTTGTCCCAAGGTCCCAAGTCCAAAGTCTATGATGCCATCAATTGTTGTTGAATAACCAATATTTACTGGCTAATGCTACATATGCATTTTTTGTTGTTATGAAGCTCGATCGGTCACCCCTAGTCCAGATAAGTGTGTCTGGTCTGTCAGTCAGTTTGATGCCTGAAGCCATTAAATATCTGCAGAACATATCCCATTCTACAGCTTGTACACCTATGAACCCCATCACTTCACTTGTTTTCCACTATGCCAAAACAACCCATGTCATGTCTATTCCTCTAGCCTGAAATAAGTAATGTATACCTTCCCGCTTTAGATCTATAATTAGTGAGTGGGATAACCATGAGCCAATATTAAGGCCTAGGATTAGATCCTCACCAATTTGAATTTAGTGCCCAGACGCAGGGTTCCATGCCAACCACTAGGTGATTACCTCCATGGACTTAACCAGGCTTCGCCAAAATATCGAAGCATTGTGGGTTTTCTTCGAATTGGATCTCGACCAGGCCATAATAGAGATATAAGGGAGTTTCTTATCCTTTAACACTTTGTGACAAAGGCCATATTTCATCGAGCAACGCCGCAAAGTATTTGTAGCTAAGGCTCTGTTGAACAAGGGTAAATTCTTGATCCCCCATCCGCCTTGAGATTTTGGTTTGGAAATATTCTCCCAGCTACAAAGATGGATTCGATCCTTTTCCCCACTCCCCGACCACAAGAAATTGAACATCAATTGTGTGATCCTAGTAAGAATCGAGGTCAGAATAATAGTTATCATCAACTAGTAGACTAGCAAAATTTCCAGCACAGACTTGACCAATACATATCGTGCTGCCAAGGAAATCCAATGGTGGCACTAGAGCCCGATACACTTCTCGTACTTGTGGATGAGCCAGTGGAAATATACAATTCTATAACTTATAGGATTGAGAAAAAAACCCAGGTACCTGAAACCTTCCGAAAGATCCACAAACTTGTAGGGAAAGAGTGAACTCAACAACGTTAGCTTGTACTCTGATAAAATAGAAAAATGGAATGTAGACTTGAGAGAATTTATAAGGAGACCGGAAGCTCGACAAAAATTAGATAGTAAGGAATCTATGGCCTTCCATTCACTTAAACGAGCTTTGGTCATAATGAGAACATCGTCCACAAAGAAGAGATTGAGAATCTTTTGGGAGCACGAAATCTTAACACATGTAATGACCCCATATGTCTAAGACTTTTTAAGTAGAAGGCAGAGTCCTTCCATTACTAAAATAAAAACAAGTGGCGATAAAGGGCACCTTTGCCTGAGGCCATGCCCAATCTGGAAAAAAGAGGTAGGTCCACCATTGATCAATACAGATAAAGAAACAATAGTAATGCAGCACATAATCCAGTTTGTAAGCATAAGGACAAAACCAGTATGGAGAAGGATCAACCTAAGAAAATTCCAGTTCAGACAGTCATAAGCCTTCTTCAGGTCAAGTTTTAGAATAAGATCCTTCATCGTTTTCACTTTAATACTGTGGAGGAATTCTTGGGATGTTCCCACAACATCCAGTATGTCTCTACCTTTTAGAAATCCTAGTTTCTCCACAGAGAGTTCCCTAGAGAGGATCAATTTAATCTTGTTTGTTATGACTTTAGCAATAATCTTGTACGCCAAGTTGCACAGTGCAATAGGTCTGAAGTCCCCAAAGGTGGAAGGCCTGCTCACCTTTGGAATGAGGGCTAGAAATGTTGAGTTTAAGGATCTCTCCATAGTGCCCTCCCTCCTTGAATTCTCAATTGCCTCAAGAATGTCATCCCTTACCAGATTGAAGAAGTGGAGGAAGAATTCCACCATCCACTCATCTGATCCAGAACTTTTTTCCTTGGCGAAACCCTTAAGAAATCCCTGGATTTCTTATTTTGTGCAAGGCCCTTCAATGGATAAACAATCTGTCTCCTCAATAAAATGAGGGGAAATTTGAATTGTGCTCACCTGCTCCAGAATCGAATTATGTCCAGTGTCCGAGTAGGACGAGTTAAAACGTCTAACTGCTTCTAATGCCAGTGCCTCATGTCTTGAGTGATAGATGTCATTTTCATCCTTGATTTCCCATATAGCTTTGCGGTTTCACCTATGGTTTGCATAATGGTGAAAAAAGTTTGTTTTTTGGTCACCTTTTTGCAACCAAGTTTCTCTACTTCTTTGTCTCCAACATTCCTCCTCTGCCAAGAGAATCTTACTTCATTTTTGCTCATTAAGTTTGATTTGTAAATCAGATTCCCCTGAATCCAACCTTAGAGCCTTCGTAAGGTAACACTTTCTTAACTTATCCTCTATCAAGTCAAGTTCCAGGTGTGTTTTACTCTTCATCTCAGTGCCCCGTGATTTCACTCTATTTTTCAATACTTTCAATTTCCAGACGAGTCTTTTTTGAGCTAAGGATTCTCCCTCAAATGCATATGATTTCCAAACCTCTGAGACTATTTCATTGAAACCCTCTTCCCCCAACCAACAAGGGTTCAACTTGAAAGGGAAAGTATCCCTTCTTTGGAAATTGTCTAGTTGGAGCAGAATAGGAGCATGGTCTGAGATAAAGGGTAGGGATACCCAAGACTAATATCTCCAAACAACCTTGAGAAAGTCCTCAACCATGTAAATCCTGTCCAATCTTTTAGTAATTGCCTCCTTCCCACGTCTACCATTACGCCAAGTAGGCCCACAGTCAATAGGGGTTATATCAACTAACCCCTTTTCTTGGAATTGTTTTTTAAAATACCATGCCAATGGGTCCAATCGGGCTTTGTCCCTCCACACTTGACCCGCAGACACAATGAAATTTAGGTCACCTGCAAAAAATAAATTTTTAATGTCCAATAATCCACTTTTAACCACCCTATCCCCAAAAAATTTCGGGTATGTACACGACCCGTAGTAGTTAACCAAAGTAACCAGAAAATCAAGTTCAACTAGAATACCTGTCAACAAAATGCCACCACAACTTAAAAAGGAAGAAAGAGAAAATTTAAGCAGATCCCAAGAAACACTGAGACCCCTAGAACGCCCCTCCAAACTAACAACACACACCATCCAGTTTGGTCATAGGGTACTAAAAAAATATCGCGCTTTAAAATATTCCACCAATGCTTCTTGGAAAAAGAGAATATCAAGTAACATGGTCGACAATAATATTTGGAGGGTAGCACACTTGGGAGCCCCTCCAAATCCCCTTAGGTTAAGGGAGAGTAGGATCATTATTTTTCCCTGGCTAGGGATTTAATACCTCTAAGAGCCCCTTGTTTAGACATTTGCGTGTTTGGCTGTGTGGACAGATTTTCCTTGTCCTTAGCTTTTCGACATGCACTTCTGGTCTTTAAAGGAGAGAGGTCACTCCCCAGTCCACTTGACCAGGAAATATATTTAACAGTCATCTCTTGTCGGTTAAGTGTCCCCCCATTAGAAAGACCCTGAGAAACACCCTCCTCACGACTAACCTCAACCCATCCTTGGAAAATGGGTAGGGGAGTAGGTGACTACAAACCACAGTAAGTGGGAACTAGAGTGTCAAGGACAACTCCCAGAGAAATCTCCCCAACCTTCGACATCCTAACCCCCCGAGTATCCCTACCCCACCCCTCTGAAGTGAAAGGACAACCCCTCATGTCATGTCTGCGCTTAGAAGGAGGCATGGTAGTACACCCCAAACCCAGACCAGTAGCATCACACCCCAAGTTAAAATTTCCCCCCATAGCCATGGCTTGGATAGAGTGTAAGGTTGGTGCAGGAGGAAGATCACTATCTAGAAGAGTGGAGAGTTTAAGAGTGTTCTAAAGTAGTCAACGTCGAGAAGAAATAAGGACAAAGTTTTTTTAAATTATCGGCTTCAGTATCTAAAAGCGGTGTAGCACCCGAGTCTTCTACTGTTGTGTTCACTTCCCCACACCAAGGTGAGGTGACCATAGGAGAATCACATTAGGGAGTTTTCTGAAGCATGGAAGACTTGGATTCCTCCTCAAACACATAACCGTGACAATTTTTTCATAGGTGACCCGTTCGTCGACAAAAGGAGCACCTGAAGGGGATGCCCAAGTAGTCCGGCTTCTGACCAATCACTCACTTGCACCATTCAATGTCCAAAGCCTCCAATAGGCCCTTATGAACATCCAGTTCAACCAAATATCTGCCCATCTGCCTATTGTTCCCTTTGAGGGCCTCTTCGTCAATGACAATGAAGTGTCCCAGTTCATTGCCAATAGTTGTTAAATCTTTTGTGTGCCAGAGCTATAATGGAAGCCCCGGTAGTAAAACCCACAGGTGTTTGTGTTGAAAAAAGTCTGAAACTGGGTCAAAGCTCACCCTCCAATGCTTGAGCATGAGGTTTCCTTCCTTAACAATCCAAGTCATGGAAAGAACTTTCTTATAGTACTCCAGAGTCTTCAAGAGGAAGAAAAACCAACCCCTAGTCAGTGTCACCACCTCCAGTGTATACCCCAACATCGGGGCCCAAGTAAGGTGCACCCGGTCCTCTAAAATCAGTCTAGACCGCACTCTATACGAAGTCCTCCCAACCAGATCACGTAGAGCCAAGGAGCAGGTCTCTTCCAAACTAATGTCTCTCCATAAAACCATCCTACACTTCGACTGGTTGGAATTCCACGGTCTCGCCCCGAGCCCCTTCCCTTCACCTGGTCTACAGAGGCTAGCTGAGTTCCTTCGACGTGTGTTCCTTAACTAAGAGTCTGTAAATATAGTTGCCTTGCGAAAAGCTTCACCCCGGATAAGCCTCTGCATTCCTACTCTGTGTGTTGCATTAACCCCTGAGACAACTCCAAGTTCAAGTGGTAAGTTTCGAGCATAAAGCGTCCCTTTACTTTCTTGGCATTTGTTCCGGAGTTCATCATCTGTGACAAATAAACCTTCCTTACTCCACAGTGCCTCGTCCTCCCTGCTCATCAAAGCACTGACCTCAAATTCCATCCAGAACCTCCCTAGGAATCCACCACCCACCTCAAAAGTTGTCACTTCAGTGCTTAGGTGTAAGCACGTCAGCACAATATATGTAGGTTTCTTGGGAAGATGCCAACAACCCACCGCTCCAAGAACCTACCCACCATTAAATCAATTAACACACTGTCCTACCCATATCATGAATAGGTGAGATAAAGAAAATAGATCAAGGGCAGGACCAAAACCTAATGCATCGATAGCTGTGAGGCCTTGAATAACACAAAAAGTTTCAGTTCCCTCTTCCTCCATTCCGCTATGGTTTTCCGCTGACTCAACTAGTTAAATTCCGAAAAATAACTCTACACAATATGTTGCATCACTTATCTTTTTTATGAAACATGAAACGTATTATCTTAAATAACTTATTAATCATTAAAAACACATTGTATCAAATAATTTTATTACCTTAATTTCAAATTTGAATTTTCAATTCCTAACAATTTTTACTTTTAATTTTTTTTATATAAATCAAACTTTTACATTTCAACATCAGCAATAATTCACCTAATTTAATTTTTCACTTGTTTGCCACACAATTACAGTCAACTTCCCTTCATATTCATGAAATGAATCATTTGTTTAAAATGAATCAACCTTCCAATAACAAATTAGATTCATAATAATTCACCTAATTTAATTTTTCAATTTTTTGAAACACCAATTACACTCAACTTCCCTTCATATTCATGAAATGAATCATGTGTTCAAAATGGATCGACCTTCCAATAACAAATTAGATTCATGAGTATGGTCAACACATGGAAAATTAATATGAAATATAAATTTGTGAAAAAAATATAAAATATAATTTATTAAATTTAAGTCAAACTTGCATGTTCCAACCTTATCCGTGGTTCACCAAACACTAGTGAATCACACTCAACTCCCTTTATACTTCATCCCTTTCTTTCTTAACACAATATAATATAACAAGATATAAACTATACAAATTTATTGGATACCAAATCTTTTATATAAATATCGATTATTAATTAAAAATTCAAATATGGATTATTATTATTATTAATTTTTTTAATAATATATTAAAATTGTGAAATGTCTAAAACTATGATTTTGTAATTTTTTAAATAATAATAATATAATTTTAAGGTCATGACTAAGCATTAATTTGATGTATGAGATTTTTTTATTTGTGAGATAAGAGATCTGTACATCGATTTGACTATTAAAGTTTACAAAGATATACATACCCTACTTCTAAATTTGAACTTGTAACATCTTAGAAAAAAAACACATATTCTTAATTTAATTTTTAATTGATAATATTAAATATAAATATTTAGAAAGAAAAATATTCATCATTTAAAACAATTTTTACTTATAAACTTTTATATAATATAAATTAAACTTTTAAACTTTATCATTATCAAATAATTTCTATTTATAATTTTTTTTATAATATAAATCAAATTCTTATACTTCAACATTTTCTATCTAATTTACTTTTTCTAGATTTTACTACAACAATCACACTCAATTTCCAATCATATTTCTCTAAGTGAATCTGTGAACCTATTTATAACAAGTAACATTCATAAATGTCATCAATCCATGCTCTATGAAGAGTTCCAAGTAGTAAATAGAAAAGCACATCCACTTTTTTTCCCAATAGAAAGTTTTCTCAATTATATTAGTGAATGTAATTTGTTTACATCTTCTTGTCCATACAGATGTTCATAACAAACCTAGTCCATAGACCATGCTCATAAAAATAAACTACCACAGCCCCAAAAGAACCATAAAGACACCAGAGATGAAAACCAACACGCATGCTACAAAAGAGATTCAAACAGGGAAAAAACCCCATCAAACACCCGAAAAGAAATAAACCAGAAGTTGCATGCCCCGAAAGGACCTCAAAGTGTTAACCAAAACACCACACGCCCCCAGTGAGGACCTCAAAGCTCTGACCCAAAACCTCTTCTGAAAAGAGGAAGAAAAATGACAAAATGAAACCCTTCCACCAATAAAATCCCAAAGATCTACAAACATGCTTCAGAAAGTGAAGAACCGTAGCATAAAACACCTTGCCAAGGAGGAAGAGGTCAAGAGAGTCCAGAAAAAACCAAAGAGAAAACAAAAACTACCGCCACAACAAATCCTCGAAGCTGCCACTATCACAAACTCCGATGATAGCCACGAGTGCGCACCCAGAGTCGAGCCCTCTAACACCAAACAAAGTTTTCCCTAGAAGAAAGTGGAACCAAAGGGAGAACCCACCAGAAGTCACACTGATGGCTCAACATAAGTTACAGCATGAGTAGACCCGAGACCAGGAAAAAAAACAACAACAAATGGGGAAAATACCTGCCATCGTTGAAAAAACAGCCACCACAGGGAAACGCTCGGCCTCGAAACAGGAGACAGACGCCACAGGGATTAGTTTCCTGAGAACCCACCACCGTCTGCAGAGCCCTCGCTCGCCCTTCTCGTCGCAGAGTGTCGCTCACCCTTGTAGAGGCTCTCTCTTGTACTTACCCTTCTCCTTGGAGTTTTCTAGGATGCAACTAGTGAAACCCTAACTGCAGAGCCCTTTGAGATACAAAATACTCACTTATTCAACTCTTGTGTTTCACTCTCTTCAAGAAAAAAAAAAAGAGCATCCACTCGATAAATGATAAATCTAATATGTGTATAAAATCAATTTTTTATGTTAAAACTTTATTGACAATTCACTAAACAACACTATAACTCCCTTTCATGCTTTATCTATGTAACTCCCTTTCATTCTTTATCTCTTCTTTCAGTTTTATTTCCTTTTCGCTTTCTTTAACTTTTAACTTTTCTCTATGATCACTTCACTTTATTGTTTGTCTCATGTGTGTAGGAATAATGCCCTTCTTTTAGTGAACATCATATGATTTTTTCCTTTTGTTTTGATTTTCCCTTTTTCCTTCACGTGAATGTAGAGTCATTATCATTAACATATTTATTAATAATTTTAAGATTTGTTTAAAAATATTGTCGTAAAAATGAGTAATTTTTTAAGAAACCTAAATATAAATATTAATGTAACTTTGACATGGATTGAATTGAATTTGTTACAAGTACACTTCATCACAAACACTTTTAATTGTGTTTTATAAGATAATATATATTTTTTTATCTTCACCATTATGTGTTCACCATCCTATTAGTTATTGTTTTATTTTTAAGATTGTCTTTTCTACAAAAAGGGGTTTTGTACAGAAAGGGGTTGTTTAGTATTTTTTCTTTGATAGTTATAGGGTTTTTCCGTGAAGTATTATTTAATTTAAAAGTTTTTTTAATCTAAATGTTGGTTTTAGTAACAAGTCCTTGTAGTTATTATTTATATAATGTTAAAAACTATGCATATGCTCTTTTGTATTTTTGGATTGCAAAATTTCACACCTTATTGCTTGCGCTCATGTGATATGAAGGTGTACATTTGTGTATGCAAATGCACATTTTCACCTCTTGGAGGGTAGGAAATGGCGGGTTCAAGATTTGTATCAAAATGGTGGCAGTGATGAGGGTTGAAGGTGTATACTTGTGCATTTGTGTACACAAAATATAGTTATCGACTTAATGAGAACCATGATCTCAAAAAGAGAATTCTAATCCACAAAACCCATATTTTTGTGTCAAAAACACCAAAATCAACCCCCATTCAAAAAGTGGTGCTACAAGTAGCACCCTTTTTTGGGGTGGTTAAAATTGTGACTTGTTTGAAGAACATTGACCCTCAAATAAAAAAGAGATGCTTCCAATAGTACCAAATTTATTTTTGGAGTTAAAATTATAACTTAATTGAAAGTGTGACTTTGACCAATAATACCCTTGCAAATAATATACTTTAAATCATCTCCAAAATCAACTTAAAAAATTATTTATTATTATTTTTTAATTTACATTAAAAAAATAAATAAATTAAAAAAACACAATAAATAAATCAAAAATAAATAAAATAAAGAATAATACATTTTTAAAATAAATAATTTTTATAATGAAAATAAAAAATAAAAAATAAAAAAAAACCACATAAAACTAAAATAAATAAAAATATATATAAAAAAACTTTATAAAACCAATTAAAAAAAAAAAAACACTAAAAATTCTAACCTAAAAACAAAATTAAAAATGATAATAATAATAATTAAAATAATAAAAAAATCTAACCACAAAAATACTAAACTAAAATGATAAAAAATATTTAAAAAACACAAAATATAAAAGAAAACAATTAAAAAAACCTAATTAAAAAAACAAAAAAAACAAAAAACATACTAACCATCAAAAAGTGGGGGTGATTATGGGGGAGGGTGATTCCTAGAATCACCCCGACACCCACACAAGCCCAATATCTTTGTCCCACCGCCTCCCTACCTCCTCAAACATGCTCCCACAAAATGCTAATAGGAAACAACCCTTCTATCCATTTTTGATGTTTTTTGTTTTTTTAATTAGTATTTTTTTATTTTAATTTAAAAAAAAAATAGTATAATTTTTTAAAATTATTTTTATTTATTATTTATTTTTTCAATTATTATTATTGATAATAATGGTTAGTGTTTATTGAGACTAAAATTGGTTTATTAAACCAATCTTATAGTGTTGTTCCATTGTCCCCTTCGCTCACCTCACACCTCTCTCCTTCTGTCCTACCTCCTTGCACATGCTCCCACAAAATGTTAATAAGAAACAACCCTTTTGTCCACTTTTAATGTTTGGTCTCTTTTCTTTTTAATTAGTATTTTCCTATTTTGTATTTTTTAATTTTGTTTTTGTTTTTTTTTTTTAATTATTATTTATTATTATTATTGATGATGATGGTTAATGTTCAATGATACCAAGATTGGTTTATCAAACTAATTTTTATTATTATTTAAATTTTTGTTTTTAAATTTATTTATTTAGATTTAGTTTTCGTTTAATTATTTATTTTGGGTTAGATTTTTTTTAGTGTTTATTTATTTATTTTTAAAATTTTGATTTTTTTA
>ML783798.1:1034380-1062799 GCA_009831015.1 Picea engelmannii
ACTTGATTTTGAAGCAATTTTAGGTAGCCTCTTGTCTTCCATGTTGTTTAACTTGTTCTTATACATTAGGTATCTAGTCATAGCCATGCTCTCAATGGGGGAGAGGCTTGTTTCTAAGAGGAGGATGGGATAGGGCGTATTTCTTTTAATTTTGAGATTATAGGTTATAAAATTCTTTTGTATTTGCTCTATCTTTCTCCAGGATTCACGAGAGACACTACAACCCTAGAATTCACATCCTTAAAGAATAACAGGTGTAACAAGAGTCTCAAAGAGGAGTTTCTTCTTATCCCAACTCCAAAGATCAATTGATTTACAATTGTTTTCAAGCCCATAATAAGATTTTCATCCCCCAATAATCCTTTTCTCAATGCTATAATTCCAATTGAGCTTGTGCCGAATATCAATTCCAAGATATTTGTATGAATTCACTTCCTCCAAGTTGTTGTTTTCATATAAAAATGTATCATAAGGGATCTTATTGGATTTAATAATCATGACCTTAGTCTTATCAGTATTAACAATCATATCCATATTGGAGAAAAAATCCTTGAGAATCCTTAGTTGGTTTTCAAGATCATGGGAACTCCTTGCCATAAGAACGATATCATCAACATAAAGAAGAAGATTGATGACTATACCGGTGAGAGTAGGGCCGACACAACCTACTTTTTCCAAGCATTCTTCTAACTTGTCAATGTATATGCCAAAAAGGGTAGGGGACAAGGGACAATGTATATAAATACTCTTTGGTTAAGGAGTTGTTATTGGGGTATATATTTTATCAAAATTGTCCAACACTTGTATTTGCATTTAACAACATGCTTGCACATACACGATCAAACCCACAAAAGATGAAAATACGTGAGGAATTAAACATTCATTCCAACCAAATTTTTTTAACAATTTTTAACCCTATTTTATTATAATTAATATTTAATGATAATTACATATTTAATTGTGATTTTTATTTTAATTATTTTAATTATTTATATATATCAAATACCCAAAAACATTAATAACAACTAATTATATATAGTAACATTAATATTATTATAGTCACTCGTTCGAAACCCTGAATTACCTTGTGTGTCACATGTGGGGCAGTGTGGACATACATGGAGGTTACAATGGTAGCAGTCGAATAACACAACTACATGTCACAGGAGTACGTGCTCGACTAATTGTCGATTCTGCTAGTCACATTTTTTATTTATTATTATATAAGTTAACATTCTAAAATTAACATATCAACTTCAAAACTAACTCTTTAAAATTAACTTATTATTATTAGATTAAATTGAAAATTAACATTCTAAAATCCCCTCTAAATTAATATAGATAATGACATTGCTTCAAAATCCAGTCATAACCACCTTCGACTCAAGCGAGGATGGCATAAAGATGCCCAATCTTGGCTAAGCTATTGGGGCATAATGGAAGACACCATTTTGCAAAATAAGGATACTATTAAAAATATCATTAAATCAAACTTTAAGGAGAAAATGTGGTGTGATAAAGAGTTAGAGGAAAAAGAAAATTAAGGTATTATAAGGATGCCATCAATCCTAATCTAGAAGATTAAAATCATCTCTTTGTTTTGACAAGTGTAAAGAAAAAAGAAGCCTTGCTAAGATAAGAACAAATTCTCACGAGCTCCATAGCGAAACTAGGCGTTTGTCAATTCCTAAAACGCCCTGGGATGAAAGAGTGTGTCGCCTTTGTGATAGTAAGAAGGTTGAAGATGAAAAGCATTTTCTCATAGATTGTCTAGCCTTACCTAGATTAGATCTCAATTTCAAAATATTTGTCACATTACCAACCTTCCTAAACTTTTAACTCAACAATACTATGGTGATCTTGGAAAGCTTCTTTTAATGTGTTTTGAGCACATAATTTTTTTTTTAAAGAATTGCATGTAATCCCTTACCCTCTTAAAATACGATAGACCAATTCAGTGTTAATAAACATTAATCATCATCATTATCAACAATCACTTAAATCTAATTAAAATATAAGATGTAAGCAAAAATTTCATTTTAAAGTGTTATCCTGAAATTAAAACCCAAAAAGTGGGATTGTCATTTTGACCCAAAAATTTCACATTTCATTACTAAAATTGTCCCTTTGGCACCTCATCTTTGAAATCTCTCCTCTTATATTGGCCACCACTTTTCCTTGAAATTTCACTCGTAATATCTATTACTCACCAATTTTACGAACAATGGAGGGAATATGAGAGAACAATGATTTCAAATTGTAGGCATTTGTTTATTTTATTGCTATTAGGGGAGACCTTTTAAGGATGGGGTGGGTTCACTATAAATTCATATAGAATGTAGAAAAATAAAGTGAATTAAGTTCAAACTTATAATATGGCAATTTTTTTTTTTTTTAAATATTGTAAAATTGGTTATAGAATGTTTTTTTATATATATATGCATATATATTAAAAATGTGTTTCGAGTTTATTTTGTATATATATATATATATAAAAGTATAATAAGTTTTTTTTTTTTCAAGTTTAAATATGAAAATGAAAATTTTGATTACAATTAGATGTAATAGTATTTGTGGACAAACTAAAAATGCAAAAAAGTGGAAGGAAAAAACATGTGCAACAAAAGTTAAGCACATAAAAAAGAAGTACAATGATGAAAGTTAAAGTACATATGAAGCAAAGTGCATGAGAGGTTTAGTATATATAGTATAGACACATGGAAGAGAAGCATACAACAAGAGATTGAGAAGCATTGTAAGTACACATGAAAGTGTGCTATATCAAAGGCAATTGAAGAGACATGCAATGAAGGTGAAGTGTCATGTACAAGATGAGTATGATGATTATGATTGTTATGGTACATGGAAAGAACATGATGTATAAGGATGGATAAAGAATACTAATATAATAGTTACAGTTGTGATGATGATGAATAGTTGAGTTTGATAATAGAATAAATAAGATGTTCTAAAAGAGAATTGGGTTGTTTGTCTAAGTAATTAGTAGAGAGATAGTGAGATCTAGAAAGTCATAGTAGAAAATTGAAGTGCAAGACTATAGTCCTATTATTGAATTCCTCGCAGAACATTAAGGCACAAGACTATAAACTCATTATTCAATGCCTTGTTTTTTTATTTTTTTAACTAACACTAGGAGAATTTATATTATAAAAAGGCTATATCCAAGGTTGATAGTAAGATTACAAAATTGCTAGCCTTAAATTTCGAGTAAAATTGCCAGCTCCTTATTTGTTGAATATAGAAAATACTCATGTCCATAAAAACTACTTCCCATAATTTCTTACACGAGTAAATTTTGACAAATTGCTTGCATAACAAAAGATAGAAGTAAAATATGGCTAAACTAGAGTAAGAGCCTGACTTCTTGTCACCATTGGTTGTACTATTGAAGGAGATATTTTCTTCTTTACAGTTATCGTCCAAGCTTCTTTCACATTTGATGAATTCCTTGATTTTCCTTCCAATCTCGATTTATCTTGATTTGGGGGTTTTGATTGTTCTAAAATCTCATCTTATTCAACCCAATCCACCCAACTCACCTTAGTCTGAGGGCTAAGTGGCAACTCTGCTTCTTAATATGTAGTAGGACGAAAAACAGATTCTTCTTCCACTGTACCTATGGTGCCAAGTCTTGTTGTATTGGAAGGTCTTCTTGTCCATATTTTCCTTCTTTTGTTATACCCTATGGTGCCAAGGAAGATTCATCACTATATTTTCTTTATTTTCCTCTAAAAAGGAATTAAAAATACAACATCTATATCTTATCTTATGTGATCATATTCAACAATATTTTCAATCACACAACCTCCTTGAAGAATATATCTTTTCTACATAATATGGTGCATCACTTTCCTTTTTATAGGGCATGGAGTGTGCCATTTTAGAAAGCCCATTATCCATAACAAACATTGCATCCAATGATCTTGTGAACTTGGTTTCGAGTTTAATTTTCAATTACTAACATCAAACATAAATATTATGGAAACAAATAATCATTTTAAATCATTTTTATTTTTTATTTTTCATAATTGTATTTTAAACATTTTACTTTTTTAATCTTTTTCAAGCACATTTTTTTGACCAATTTTGTCCAAAATCCGATAAAACATTTAGAAGAATTATTGGAATTATAGATATTAATTGTTGAAATTACATAATATAGGTGCAATAGATTTTTTTCAGAATGATGAATCCATTTATACATTCAAAAACACAATTTAAACAATAAAAAATATTATTTCACCAATAACACATACTCAAATTTACTCTTACATTTCAATTTTAACAAATAATTCACTTAATTTGATTTTCCAATATTTTACTACACCAATCACACTCAATTCCCTTTCATATTCATTAATGTTCATATTCATTAATGTTGTACAAAATAAGTCAACCTACAAGTTAGGTTCATGGGTAATGTCAACATCTCTATGATGAATTTTTATTTAATTACTATCAAATAGGGAAAATACTTTTGAATTAATTACTATCAACTATGATTTTTTTTTTATTAATATGAAATATGAATGTGAAAAAAATATAAAATATAAAATTTAATCACGTTCCAACCTTATTCCTTATTCGGTGGTTTACCAAACTATTCTTAATCACACTCAACTCCCTTTCATACTTCATCCCTTTCTTTCTTAACGCAATATAATAAGATATAAACCATACAATTTTGTTGGATAAATCTCTTATATAAATGTAACTTATTAGTGAAAAATCTAAATGAAGTTCTTTCCTCGAAGTATTAGCAGTTGTTTTTTAATAACATATTATGATTGTTTAATTTTGTTTTTAATTTGATTTTTAATTAATAATATTAAATATAAATATTAAAAAAATATTATTCATTTTAAACCATTTTTATTTATTATTTTTTTACAATATAAATCAAACTTTTACACTTCAACCCTATCGAATGATTCAACCTTATCAAATGGTTCATTTAATTTAATTTTTCAATATTTTATCACAACAATTACATTCAATTTTCCTTCATATTTCATTAAGTTTATAATTTTTTTACAATAAAAATCAAACTTTTACACTTCAACCCTATCGAATGATTCAACCTTATCAAATGGTTCATTTAATTTAATTTTTCAATATTTTGTCACAACAATTACATTCAATTTTCCTTCATATTTCATTAAGTGAATCATTTGTTTAAAATGGATCAACCTTCCTTCTAATAACAAGTAACATTAGCAAGTATGATTAGTATATAATGTATGATGAATTACAAATTACAAATAGTAAAGTAGTAAATAGAAAAAAAAAACATTAACTTAAAAAGTTATATATAGAGATGCAATTTTTTTGTTGGTTCACCGAATAACATTGAAACGTTTTTTTTTTTTATCCCTTCTTTTAATTCTACTTTCTTTCTTTCAATTTTTTTTTCAACTTTTCTTTTTGGGTTGCTTCACTTCATTGTTTGTCTATTGTGTGTAATATATTGTAATGGATAATGACATTCTTTTAGTCATTATTATGTGATGTTTTTCTTTGTTTTGATTCTCCTCATGTGCCTATAGAGTCATTAACATCAACACATTTGATTAACAACTTTGGAATTTTTTTTAGAGATCATACAAAAAATGATTTTTGATAGATTTTAATGAATATAAATATAAACACCAATATGGCTTCAACATGGATTGAATTGAATGGTCACTAGCCAGGGAAAACATTCTTCGTCACAAACACCATTAAGTGTGTCTCGTAAGTTAATATTTTTATTTTTTCTCCTTACACTTACTTGTCCCCCATCCTTATTAGTTATTGAGTTCCTTTATGAAGCATTACTTCAAAAGTTTTGTTAATATAAACATTGGTTTCAATTGTAAGTCATCGAATTGATATGATAGTATTTTTTTCTCATTTCGATATTGACATCATTAGTGGTTTTGGTGCCATATATTGTAATTTGACTTTAACTCATAGTTATTATCTATATGATGTTAAAACCTGTTTTAAATTGTTGATTTACAATGACTATGATGTAATACAGATTTTTCTAGGAACATTATCCAATAGTGAGTGATGGCTTGCCCCAAAATGTTGAAATTTTTTCAATACATGAATACCAATTACAAACACTAGTTTTTCTCGCATTATCCAATGTAGTTTGGGCATAATTATGCATATGACCCATGACCCATAATTATGCATATAATTATCAAACCTCTGAGTACTTCCCCATGACCCATGGATGGTATATATATATATATATATATATATATAATGCAAGCGGTCTCAGGGTCAAGTCCCTAACCAACTATATTTTTGATATTGTTGGGCCTCACTCGATGCCCCCACCGGGTTAGGCCCATCAGGGTTGACATTTTACCTTGTTTACCATCCATGGGTCATGGGAAAGTACTCAGAGGTTTTCCTTGGAATATATGTGTGTGTGTGTGTCAAGGAAAAATGTACTTTTTTATTTGATATGAAAGAAAAATACAATTCTCAAGTGCTAGACGCATTGACCAAAACTGGGGGATTTATAAAAACTTCGATTGATGCCAACGATTTTGTCTACAATTGAAAAAATTCAAAGATCATCTCTTTTATAACTACTTACAAACATAAACCCTCTTTTTGATGCCTCAACACCTGCCCCAAGCCTATTGTCTTGGGGAGCCTCCTAAAAATATTTCAACTCAAATATTTTGATCAATGTGCCCATTATCCAGGTTCTGTTGATTTTTAACTATTGATAATTTTCTGATTGAATGGATGACTTATGTTTGATTTCCTGTCGTTTTGAGTTACATCATGTTGCAGTCATGATTGAGTGTGGTAATAGTCTTATCAATTTTATTTCTGTTGCAAGCGACCTTTATTGCACCTGTCATATTCGCATGTGTTTTGCGCCTCTTGGTTCTTTGAATAACCTTAACCATGAAAGTGCCATATATCATTACTTGGGTTAATTAATGTATCCATAAGACATAGGTTGACCTTGAATTGCTTCTCAAAAAATAATTGGTACTCCTGCCAAGTACTCAGTATCAAGTTCTCCAAAAGTCAGTTGGTTGTTTTCACAAGACAATATCTCTTAGCTTTTGATGAATAACCTTAGTTTCAATGGAAAAATTGAAAATCCTATATAACACATATGTCAAAGGAATTGATGAAACTGAATTTGGATAAAGCATTGGCAAGAACAGAGCCCAAACTTTTATTAAAAAATGATTTTGCTTACAATTTAGGGTACTAGTCAAAGTGAGTTTTTCACCTCTGAAAAAAGGCCTACTTATGGAAACATCGACCACACTAAGAGTGGGGGGGGGGGGTGGGTGAATCCGTGTAGGGATATTTTTACTCCTTTAAAAAACACCTTAGTTAGCAATCACCATTTACTCATCATTCATTACATTCATTTATAACAAGTTGTATGTAAACATATATCAACAACAAATATCATCAATAAGCCATCACCACAAGGAACAACAAGAACACAAGATATATGTATAAGTTTATTTTATATTATGGACTACAATCCTTGGGGGTTTTTTCATCAACAACTGAATAGAAAAACAAATCCACAAGACCAACAAATCTCAATGCAAGACTCAACCTCCAAATCTCAGCATCAATTGAGAAGAGGAATCAATCCTCAACAGATACCAATCTTTCAACATGTACGCGACCTGTTTATACTACAACCCACATATGTACACGACCTTCCTATATTGAAGCATGTGTATGTACGCACCCTGGCCCACTGTCAGCCTGCATACACTTTCAGAAACTACGGTTTCTAAAACTTCACAACTTCTTCCTTTCAGACTCTTCCTACCTCTGTCACATCCACTTGTGACCTATCACTACAAACTTCATGTCACTGCCCAATCTGCACCATAGTAAAAAAAAAAACCATATCCAATACTATCCAACAATATATGCATGCTCCTCAACCATACACCATCACAGAACATGGATATCTCTCAATCAGAAAAGAACTGAACTACTCAACCAACCAGCTACCATATTCAAACAACAACACAACCATACAAAGAATGCCTCAAGCATTCACAATACCATGAGAAAATCAAGAAAATATTTATCCATACAAGAACCTATGTAGCAGATCTGAACCTGTAGAATGTTGATCTGGAACTTGCTTCATACTTTAGGAACCTGACACCAGCACTTACTCAAGTATTCCATGTATTTCCCAATTGTACGCGCCCTTTCCTCCTTCAACACGTGTATGCATGTTCCCTGGCTCACTGCATCCCACATATGTACACACTCTGTCTCACTGTAGCCTGCATATGCCTTCAGAAACTAGGGTTTTTGAACCTACAAAAATTTCTTCGTTAATATCTCAGACTTATGGAACTTCTGATGCGACCATGAGTATCTGCAAGGAACATTTCACCAAAATAGATCTTCCATGTTCTCAAGAGATTCACACCCATAAGAGACCCTTGCTCTCTTATTTATACTTCTCCAAGTAGCTTCCTCATCTAACCAACTCTAACCAACTTCTTTCTTTTAGGGGATAACCCACTTTTTCCACTTCTAAACCACTTCTACTTGCAACTAATTTATTTTTAATTGTTTTCTTGTTGCAACCACTTAACCCATGACTAACCACTTTGACTTGTCAACATCTTCTAGGATATTCTAGAATAATTTGACTTCTTTGACCTTCTAGGGGCTTCTAGACAACACATGAGGGTTCTCCAACTTCACAAGGCCATAACTCTCTAACCATGAGGATTTATGTGGCATTTCACATATCATCGGAAATGGCATGATGCACACTATCCATCTAGAATAGTCTCACTTAAAAATTCATGGATCTTCATTACAATATTCCACAATCAATCCTTGGGTTACTTAACCACACATCTAGGATGACTCAACCACTTAACCATTTGGAATTCACAAAGAATATTCTCATGAGGGATTTCACCATAAGGGGACCACTTTGGAGTTCATCCATTTGGTACTTCCTATCAACCATGACAAGACAACAATGACCAACCTTTACATCATCCCGTCTATTCATCAATCTATGACAATACATCACTATGACACCACTTGACATCTTTTACATCAATTATATCTATGAAAACATAGGCCATCAATAAATACATCAATGATACTATGACAAGACATCAACTCTTTGACATCAATAATTAGACATCAATGAAAACATAATGCAACAATATTCCCCTTTGGCATTGATGGCAATACCAACATTGATGTCAACACCAATCATTGATGGAAACATGTAGACATGGCATTGCTCTTCATCAATAGTCATCTTAATCACATCAATGTGACTATTGTTGGCATGTTTACAGGCAGAGTGTGCCTGTCATTGATGGCAAGAACAACAGTGACGATGGTATGTTTACAGGTAAACAAAGAAGCAATGAGGAAATCAACAATGATGGGAAATAGGGAAAGCATAAGTTCAAGAGAAGAAGCGAACAATATGAAAATCAAATCTCAGGAGGAACAACGTGAGTATGCAGAGATACAAGCTCGAAAAGAAGCATAGTCTCAGGAGGAGGAGAAAACAATATGCAAAGATCAAAGCTTAGAAGAGATAGCGCTTTGCACTTTCCAGAAGTGCAGCCAAGGTCCAAGAGAAGGACTCGTAGGAGGAGAAAAGGTTGAGACCTTTGAACACTTAGAAAATCTTCTAATTCAGAGAGGTCAGAAAGATCAGGAGCAAGAATGATAGTGGCCATTGGATCACCAATCCCGAATACCTGATGACCATTAGATCAGTGCCTAGTGACTAGAGGAAGCGCAGAGGAGAAGTACAGATATGATCCATTGGATATGAGCACCGAGGATCAATAGTCGTTGGATCCAGAAATAAATGCATGAAGGTTAAGCCTTTAGACGAGCGCAGGAGAGTGGACTTGTCAAAGTCCCAAAGTCCCTAAGTAAGCAGGGACCATCCATCATCAAGATTGACAAGTGGCACACGATCCTCAACTCCGGAGCAAATCTCTTTGAGTATTTTTCAGTTTGAGACTTGAAAAACCCGAAGTCCGGAGAGCTGGAGAGCCATAGTAAATGACATTTGTTGGATCATTTTGAAGTGGAAGGACAATATAAGTCAGAAAATATGCATTGTAGAAAGATCAAGCCGTCAATCTAAGTTCATGATTGACGGAAAACATTCACTTCGGATCTAAAGACACGAGGAGGTTACACTCTGGAGAGCTTGAGATTTGAAATTCCCAAAATGCGAATTTCCATTAGCCATTAGATCATTCCAAGTGGAAGGACATGATACACCAGAAGAGCTATATCACAGAAATATCAAGCCATCGATCTAAGATTCTGATCAACGAATAGGATTCACTTCGGATATAAAGATACGAGGAAGTTACGCTCCGAAAAGTTTGAGATTGGAAAAACCTGAAGCTCGAAAATATGAAATGAATAAGGACCATCGGATTTGGAGGACATACGAGAACTATTGGATCAGTGTTGTTGGTCAGCAGACCACGTCAGAAGACCACATCAACAGATCACGTCAGCAAGACTACATCAGCAAGGATACATGGCGCAATCAGACAATGACAAGTGTCAAGTTGATTTGGCACTTCAGGTACGTGCAAATCACAAATCTAAGTGACACGTGGCAGTTACTAGGTTCATGAAACGTCATCAAGTGACATCAGTAAGTGACTTCACTCCGAGATTTTTACTTCAGGATTTTTACCACCAACATATTCCCTAAGTCCTGAAGTCCCAAATGTTGAAGTCTCGAAGTGGATATGAGTCGTCTGATCTGAATATCACTTCGGATGCATTATCAATCATTGATCTAGTATAGTGGAAGGACAATGTAAGTGGAAGTGTTAACCGATAGCAAGCAGTTTCCACTACCTATGACTTATTCAGAAGGTGACCACTTTGGAGGAGAATGAAGCAGTGATCAACATAAAGTTCCGAAGTGTCAAAGTCACTTATGATCGTTGATCATGCAGGACGGTACGTGAACTTCGAGTGAAACTACTCCGAGAAAACGCGAAGGAGAAAGGTTTGATATTGCCGAAGGCCGAAGTCCCGGAGTGGAGGATATCCACTGGATTAAAGGGACACACGTCGTTGTATCTTGGACTCTGGGTGAAATTCTCTGGGAGCAAGCGGAGTTTGAGAATCGAAACTCCCGAAGCCCGAAAGGTGAAATCGATCTCATCCGTTGGTTTGGAGTGCCACATGTCACCTAATCGTTGATAATAAGGATCACACATTGACAAAGGAAAGAAGGCAGAGCCGTCGATTGAAGAGGACATATGTCAACAAATCTTCCATTTTGGAATATATCCAGTCAACAACAACGAGGTTTGAGATCTGAAACTCCTGGAGACCAGATCACAAAGTAAATCTCAGTCGTTGATGTAGGAAGGTGAGATCTGGTCCATAGAATTGAGAGGATAGATATGGGCCGTTCGTTCAGGAGCATCGTCAAGATTGTGAGATCGATGATCATGCTCCATTGCGGGGCCAGAACATGATCGGGTCTTAATTTTTCATGAGCGGGCCGCAATTGAAACCACGGTTTTGGAGAAAGGATGCCTGAAGGCTCGTAGTGAATTGCGGGGAGAAAAGCGGGTTGCTCTCAAACTTCCTATGGATGCACCCGCAATCGTGTGGTCACATGAAGCTCATAGCCCAAGGTCATATCATGAAATGGAGGTAGCGCTCACTAGACAGAAATCGAGAAGCACCTTTTTGGATAGACGTTTGGTCACCGCTGATGATCACGTGAGGGAAGGGGATTAGAATCCAAAGAAGCCATAATTGACTAGCTCTAATTAAAAAAGAATATGAAGATTTTTGAATGCCAGAGATGCTAAGGAATCTCAACATAATTCCCACTGATGATGAACACACTGAGTATAACCGCCAGAGAATTCGAAGAGCTTCAGGGTGATCGCCAAAGGAATTGAAGAGTCTCGAGGTAACTACTAGTGGGATGAAGACTCGTCAAATAGATAATTGACAGATGGAAAAGCGTCAAAGACTGTAACTTCCATTGAAGCCAAAGAATCTCAGGATAACATCCCACTAATGAAGAATAGTCTCTGAATGATCTCTAGAGAGAACGAAGAGTTAGGTGCATGATCGGGCATGGACTTGACATGATAAATATACGCAGAATAAAGAAGAGAGGGTTTCTTTTATTGAGTGTGATTTATGTGGGTAGAAGCATGTTGTGTGAAGGATATGAAACACACATAAGAGGCATAACACATAGAATGGAAATAAGACATAGAGCATAAAGTGCAGAAGAAGCAAGGAAAAAAAATGCATATCTGAGAGAGGATGAGAAAGACGAGGTGCGCATACAGAGACAAAGTAGAGGATCAGAAAGCTCAAGAAGATGCGAGTAGGAAGACACCGATGTAGGCAGAGCAGAGCGGTGTAGCAGAAGAGTGATGCAACTGGTAAGGAATTGATAAATACTATATCACTGTGATAAATTTATGAGAAGCAAAGATTTATATTTCAGGGGAGTAGGGAGGTTCTAGGGAGGACTGTTGTCCTCATAGTTTCAAGTGGGTTCTTGAACACAAGGAGTTGTAGCATCCATCTGGTTGCAGCCAGAAAAAGCAGGATGACAGGGTGGTGCAAGGGATAACTATTGTTCTCTGTTATACAGGTTGGTGGCTGTGTAACTGGAAGTTGGTGCTTCCATCCAGTTGGTGCTAGAACACTTAGGCAGTTTGTGCTTCCTTCTAGTGGGTGCTAGAGAAACCAGGGAGTTGGTGCTTCCTTCTAGTGGGTGCTAGAGAAACCAGAGAGTTGGTGATATCAACAATTTGTTGCTTGTAAAACAGAGGTGGTAGCCTCAAAGGGAGCTGGTGCTCCTAAGAATGATAATGTACATAAAATAAAGATTACTTATCATATCAAGAAGAAGAGGTTTTTCCATTTATGGGTTTCCTCAGGAAATATCTGTCTCTGTATATTTCATGTGTGTGATTGATGTTGAATATTCTATTTCTTACTTCCCTGCATTATTGTGATCATCATTGAGTGTTCTGTAAAGAGTTTAAAATGGGCATAATTTTTTAAGCACAGTAATAACTGATTCACCCCCCCTCAGTTGTCCAACAATTGGCATCAGAGCTGGTTCCTTTTATTTAAAGGTTGATCAATAAGATTAAAAATGACAAGTCATGAAGGAACTTCAACCAATAAGGCCCCCCTATTCAATGGAACAAACTTTGGCTTCTGGAAGGTTAGGATGAGAACCTACATAATGGATTTAGGTGTAGATGTCTGGGATGTGGTAGAGACTGGTTATGTAAAGCCAATTGTACTAACTAATAAGGATGCCAAGATAGAATTCTGCTTCAACGCTAAGGCTATGAATTCTATTCTGAGTGGGTTTGCAGAAGCTGAATTTGTAAAAGTTATGCACTTAGAATTTTCCAAAGCAATGTGGGACAAAATCATTAGCAGTTATGAAGGTAATGAGAAGGTAAAGGATGCCAAGCTTCAAACCTACAGATTACAGTTTGAACAACTAAATATGAATGAGGATGAGACAATTAATAAAAAAATTTAAGAGTTGAGGAGCTTGTGACTACCATGAAAGGTCTTGGCGAGAAGATTGAAGATGTATTATTAGTTCAAAGGATCTTAAGATCTCCGCTTGATAGATTCAATCCAAAAGTTTTTGCAATAAAAGAACTGAATGATATTAAGACTCTGTATATTGATCAAATCCTAGGAACTCTAACTCCTTATGAAACTAGGATTAGTAAAGATAAATCTACCATTAGATAAGCATCATTTAGAGAAGATAAGAATGAGGATTCTGAGCTTGATGAAACTGAAGAAAAATTTGTGAGAAGACTAAAGAAAGGATCAAGCAAGTACCAAGGTAAGTTTCCCTTCAAATGTTTTAACTGTGGAAAGATAGGTCACTTTGCATCTAAGTTTCCACACAAGAAGAAGGACCAGAACTCTGAAGGTGAAGAGAAGTACAAATCCAAAATATTTGATCAAAGGAAAAGTTTATGTGTAAACAATGATGACTCTTCAGAAGACACATATAGTGACTCTTCCTATGAAGATAAGGTAAATGACTTCATGCTTATGGAAAACGAGGATTATGATAATAAAAGCACAAGAAGTGATGCTAATGATGAAGAAGTTGTGGTTGACTTGGAAGGAGAGATGATCAACTCTTTGGAAGAGGTTGAAAGACTCAGAATTAAGAATATAAAGAAAAAACAATTGATAATACAGTTCGAGAAAGGAAGTAAAAAACCTGATGAAGACGTTGCCTTGCTAAAAGTGGAATTAGAAGAGGCAAATAAAATAGAGGACATTCTGAAACAACAATTATCAGAGAAGAAGGCAAGATGTGAAGCTCTGGAAGAAGTAGTGAAAACTAGAAAAGAGTTGGAGAAGTTTCAAGCCTTGTATCACTAGAATCTGTTAAGTATGAAAGCCTCAAAAGGATTAACCACCATTCCGAATCAGCAAAGGAATCCAAAGTTAAAAACTGGTTCGGGTTATGAAGAGGGATCAAGTAGTGGTCAACCAAGCAACAAAGAATCCATCAAGTTTGTCAAAACTACAACCAATGACAACATCAAACATGCAGAAACAAAGGAAGATAATCAACCACCAAGGAGGAGTGAAGAAAAAGGTGTCAGAACAGAATATTTAGAACAAATAAATAATACACCCTCTGGTCAAGGAAATCATCAACATGGAAGAAATCGACCTGCTCAAAGAAGATAGCCATTTTCCAGGTACAAAGATTTTTTCTATGGATATTGTTTCTACTGTTCTAACTTTGGCCACAAAGATGTAAATTGTTCCTTAAGATTTAGACATGAGCAATCAAGACACCCAAGGAATAAATATTTTCCACAACAAAGAGTGATACAACCAAGTAACAAACAACAACAAATTTCAAATTTTCAAATTAAGTTTAGAGACATTCAACTCAGGAGGTCAAGAAATAATGAACAACCAATGAGTAGACAACGTTACACCAATCACTTTGACCGATTGAACAATGAGCTCAAATGATATAACTTTCATAACTTTGGTCACAAGGTTTCACATTGCCATCTAAATAATTACAAATCAGATCCAAGGATAAAATCCTTAGGTAGAAATGCCAGCACATGGAAAAAGAAACATAGTGAAAAATGTGGTCTAGTACTTTCAACTCAAAAAAAAAAAGACCCCTGGTATTTAGACAATGGATGTTCCAAGCACATGACTGGAGACAAGGACAAGTCTATGTGTATAAGTAAAAGCATAAGGACAGATAATAATTTTGATATTGAATCCTCCCCTGCAAGAAAAGAAGAAGACTCAGATACAATAAAAGAATGTTTTGTTAGCATTTATCCCATGGAAGAAGTAGAAGAAGAATCATGTCATAAGCTGGAAGTAGAAGTTGTGAATCTTAGAAAGAAGGTTGAGAAGTCAAACACCCAAATCAAGTTCTTGAATAATTCCATGATCCTGGATGAGATCCTGGATAGTGAAAGATCACCAAATGACAAATCCGGTCTTGGATACAACAAGGAAGAAATTAGTACTCCTAAGAAACCTGATGCAAGTCCTTCATTTGTAAAGGGTGAAGACAAATCTGACACATGTCCTTCATTTGTAAAAAGGGAAAGCAGGTATGACTCAGGTTCTTCAGGTTCAAAGAATGAAATCAATACTACAATATTTATAAGATCATATCAAGGAAGACATCCAGAAGCTACCCATACACCTCAAAGTAAGTTTAGACGAGGACACCTTCATGGATGAATCAAAGGGGGTATGAGAGTGTTTGTAATGGTTCTTGTTTTCTCTTATGATGGATATGGTCATTAAATCCTTGGATTGTAGGCATCATGAAAAAAATAAATAAATATGAGCTACAATTGCGCAGTGTTCCAGTAGGACAACATCATCCTTTAGAAACACAGGGGGATTCATTCAGTTATGACAAGAAAAGGTTGATGACGGAATCCCAGTAAGAGAGATGAGCAATATTGAGTATACTATAGAGGACACAACTGAAGTTGGAGATGAACAGGTCCAAGAATCTAGTATTTCATTCCAAGACAAAGCACATCCCCATAAAATACCACTTTTTGAGAGAGCAGGTCACCAATAAGATTTTTCAGGTTCATTACATTCCAACCACAGAACAAATTACAGACATCTTTACGAAACCCCTAGCCAAGATACCATTTAAATATCTCTGTCAGAAGCTGGGTGTCATCTCTTCTCTCACCTAAGATATTCCATCATGTCAGGGGGAGTTTGTGTTGGTTGAATATCTGATAGCTCTGAAAAGTACTGCAACAACTCAGGGGGAGCATGTTTTCTTTGACATTGATGTCAAAGGGAGAGAAAAGGTGTGGTCTGGATGCTACAGTTGGAGGTCTAAGTAGAATAGCGCAGCCCTTCAGGGTTGCCATCAATGCCAAAGGGGGAGATTGTTCACATGTTTACAAGCATAGTGTGCTTATCATTGATGGCAAGAACAACAGTGACGATGGTATGTTTACAAGCAAGAAAAGCAGCAATGAGGAAAGCAACAATGATGGAAAACAGGGAAACGATAAGTTTAGGAGAAGAAGTGAATAGTATGAAAATCAAAGCTCAGGAGGAATAACATGATTATGCAGAGATCAAATTTCAGAAAAAAGTGTAAGATGAGGAGGAGGAGCGAACAATATGCAGAGATCAAATTTTAGAAAAAAGTATAAGATGAGGAGGACGAGAGAACGGTATGCAGATATCAAATATAAGAAGAGATAGCGCTTTGTGCTTTCCAGAAGTGCAACCGAGGTCCAAGAGAAGGACTCGCAGGAGGAGCAAAGGTCGAGACCTTTGAACACTTAGAAAATATTCTAAGTCAGAAAGATCAGAAAGCTCAGGAGGAAGAATGATAGTGTCCATTGGATCACCAATCCCGAATACCCGATGACCATTAGATCAATGCCCAGTGACTAGAGGAAGCGTAGAGGAGAATTACAGATCTGATTCGTTGGATCTGAGAACTGAGGATCAATAGTCATTAGATCCAAAAATAAATGCACGAATAAGCCTTTGGACGACCGTAGGAGAGAAGAATTATCAAAGTCTCAAAATCCAGAAGTAAGCAGGGATTGTCCATCATCAATACTGATAGGTGGCACACGATCCTCAACTCTGAAGAAAATCACTTCTAGGAGTTTTTAGTTTGAGACTTGAAAAACCGAAATTCCGAAGAGCTGGATTAAACGACAATTGTCATATCAGTTTGAAGTGGAAGGACATGATAAGTCAGCAAATCTGCACTACAGAAAGATTGAGCCGTCGATCTAAGTTCATGATCGATGAAAAAAATTCACTTCGGATCTAAAGATGCGAGGAGGTTACACTCTGGAGAGCTTGAGATTTGAAATTCCCGAAATGCGAATTTTCGTCAGCCATTGGATCATTCCAAGTGGAAGGACATGATATGCCATAAGAGATACATCGCAGAAAGATCGAGCCGTATATCTAATATTCTGATCAACGAACATGATTCAATTTGGATATAAAGATACAAGGAGGTTACACTCCGAAACGTTTGATATTGGAAACACCTGAAGCTCGGAAATCCGAAATGAATAAGGACAATCGAATTTGGAGGACATACGAGGACTGTTGGATTAGTGTTGTTGGTGAGCAGACCATATTAGAAGACCACATCAACATATCACGTCAGCAAGGACACATGGCACAATCAGACAATGACAAGTGTCAAGTTGATTTGGCACTTCAGGTACGTGAAAATAAAAAATACGAGTGACATGTGGCAGCTACTAGGCTCATGACACATCATCAAGTGATGTAAGTAAGTGACATCACTCTGGGAGTTTTACTTCGGGATTTTTACCACCAGTAGATTCCCTAAGTCTCGAAGTCCTGAATGTCGAAGTCCCAAAGTGGATATGAGTCGTCTGATCTGAAGATCACTTCAGATGCATTCTCAACCATTGATCTAGTACATTGGAAGGACAATGTAAGTGGGAGTGTTAACCGACAACAAGCAGTTTCCATTGCCTATGACTTATTTAGTAGGTGACCACTCTGGAGGAGAATGAAGCAGTGATCAGCCTAAAGTCCCGAAGTGCCAAAGTCACTTATGATCATTGATCGTGCAGGAGGGTATGTGTCAATATATCGTGAACGTCAGGCGCAAATACTACAGGAAATGCAGAGGATAAAGGTTTGAGATTGCCGAAGGCTGAAGTCCCGGAGTGGAGGATAGTCATTGGAATATTAAAGGGACATGCATCGTTGGATTGTGGACTCCGATTGAAATGCTCCAGGAGTAAGCAGAGTTTGAGAATTGAAACTCTCAAAGCCTGAAAGGAGAAATCAATCTCGTCTGTTGTTTTGGAGGGCCACATGTCACCTGATCGTTGAGACTAAGGATCGCACATGGACAAAGTAAATAAGGAAGAGTCGTCATTTAAGAGGACATATGTCAGCAGATCTTCCATTCCAGAAGATATCCAGTTAGCAGTAATAGGGTTTGAGATATGAAACTCCTGGAGCCCGGATCACGAAGTAAATCTCAGCCGTTGATGTAGGAAGGTGAGATCTGGTCCGCAAACTTGAGAGGATAGATATGAACCTTCCATTCAGGAGCACCATCAAGATCTTGATATCGACAGTCGTGCTCTATTGTGGAGCCAAAACATGCTTGGGTCTTAATTTTTCATGAGCGGGCCACAATTGAAACCACGGTTTTGCAGAAAGGACCCGTGGAGGCTTGTAGTGAATTGTGGGGAGAAAAGCGGGTTTCTCTCAAACTGCCTATGGACGCGCCCGCAATCGTGTGGTCACATGAAGCTCATATCCCAAGGTCATATCGTGAAATGGACCCAACTCTCTCTAGATAGAAATCGGGATGCGTATTTTTGGATAGGTGTTTGGTCACCACCGATGATCACGTGAGGGAAGGGGCTTAGAAGCCAAAGAAGCCATAATTGATTGGTTGTAACTGACAGAGAAGATAAAGAGTTTCGACTGGAAGACAAGCTAAGGAATCTCAGCATAATGCCCACCGATGATGAACACATTGAGTATAACCGCTAGAGAATTCGAAGAGCTTCAGGGTGATCAAAATAGGAATTGAAGAGTCTCGAGGTAACTACTAGTGGGATGAAGAATCATCAAAGAGACAATTGATAGATGGAAAAGCGTCGAAGATTGTAACTTCCAGAGAATCCAAAGAATCTCAGGATAATGACCCATTGATGAAGAACTGTCTTTGAATGATCGCTAGATAGAAAGAAGATTTAGGTGCATGATCGGGCACGGACTTGGCATGATAAATATACGCAAAATAGAGAAGAGAGGGTTTCTCCTTTTGAGTGTTATTTATGCGGGTAGAAGTATGTTTTGTGAAGGAGATGAAATGAACAGAAGAGGCATAGTGCATAGAATGGAAATAATACATAGAGCATAAATCACAGAAGAAGCAAGGAACAAAAATGCATATCTGAGAGAGGAAGAGAAAACCGAGGTGCGCATACAGAGACAGAGCATAAGATTAGAAAGCTCAAGAAGATGCGAGCAGGAAGACACTGATGCAAGTAGAGAAGAGAAGTGTAGAAGAAGAGTGATGAGACTGGTAAGCCATTGATAAATACTGTATCACCGTGATAAGCTTATGAGAAGAAAATATTTATATTTCAGGGTGGTAGGGAGGTGCTAGGGAGGACTGTTGTCCTCAAAGTTTCAAGTGGGTGCTTGAACACAGGGAGTTGTAACTTCCATCTGGTTGCAGCAAAAAAAACCAGAGTGACAGGGTGGTGAAAGGGAGAACTATTGTTATCTTTTATATAGGTTGGTGGCTGTGTAACTGGAAGTTGGTGCTGGAAGACTCAGGGAGTTGGTGCTTCCTTCTAGTGGGTGCTAGAGAAACCAGGGAGTTGGTGCTTCCTTCTTGTGGGTGCCAGAGAAACCAAAGAGTTGGTGCTTTCAACAAGTTGTTGATTGTAAAACATAGGTGGTAGCCTCAAAGGGAGTTGGTGCTCCTAATAATGATAATGTATAGAAAATAAAGATTACTTATCATATCAAGAAGAAGAGGTTTTTCCCTTTATGGGTTTCCTCAGGAAATATCTGTCTCTGTATATTTCATGTGTGTGATTGATGTTGAATATTATATTGCTTACTTCCTTGCATTATTGTGATCATCATTGAGTGTTCTATAAAGAGTTTAAAATGAGAATAATTGTTTAAGCACAGTAACAACTGATTCACCCCCCCCCTCTCAGTTGTCCAACAACTATCTCTCCCCCTTTGACATCAATGGAATGTTAAAATTTTAATTAAAAAGTACCTAGGCAAGTGTTTCTCATCCCTAGGTGCCTAAGGGGTAAGAAAGTGCCTAATGTGGTCCCTAGTAATTTAATTTGTGAGATGCAAATTAAAAGGTGACTTTATGACTTTAGTGAGGGTGAGTGAAGAGACACTCAATCTCAACCACTTTTCTAATCCAATCTCAACCATTGGATTAAGAAATGCCTCACCTACCTCATGAGGTCGATTAGGGTTGGAGGGCGCACCCATTATTGGGTTGTTGGTTCATTGTTGAGAGAGCAAGAGAGATCATTTTTGAGCTTGAGAAGAGGCCATTTTTTCATAGCTAGGGCACACATCCCAAGGCTTTTATCTAGCACATAAATCAAGGAAGCAAGTACAACATTGAATGCAAGTCGTACTGTATGTATTGAGTAGGCCATACAACAAGTAGAGAAGGCACAAAAATCGAGGGAAGGTATAGTTCGAGCAAAGAGGCCGTACTGTACGGATTTTTGAACTCCATATAGTAGGAAAAAAAGGAACGGAAACAGAGGCATAAAAGTATAGTCTGTACAATTGTTATTCAGGCACGAAAATAGAGGTGAAGGTTCTGTGTTATTTTCTGGAAGCTTCTTCACGTTTCCCAAGGAAATTGTATAACATTTATTGCACTATTTGGGGTTGATACTGTTGGCATAAATTTCTAGGTGAACGTACAACATTTTGGAGGCACAGAAATCAAGGAGAAGACCTACAATTAATTGCAGAAAATTATGGAAAGAGTTTTGTGGAGTTTCACTCATTTTCTTGTGTGAATACTTGCCATGGTTACCAAGATAAGCTTATCATTTAAATTTTTGAATATGAACATGTTGTAACAGAATTTATCTGAAGCTCCTAAATAATAAAAATCTCCCTCTCTCACTGGTTTTCCCCTTATTGGTTTTTCCAGGGTTGCTGTTAGACCGAAAATCTCAACGTCAATATTTTCTGAGTTTTATGTGCTGCTGATATTTTATTTCTGCATTATAAATGATGTTCAAAATCCTCATGTTTATGTTCTGAAAATTATTTTTGTGTTGAATTTTATTTGTTGTTATAAAACTGGGTTCGGGCATTAAACATTGGTTGAAAAATCAGCGAGACTGGAACTGGCTTGGGGCCTGAACTTTTACATGGTATTAGAGCTGAGTTAAGAGAAGCATAGATATTTCAGTAAGTCAGAAAGTTGGGACAACAGTCACTTCACAGGGCAGAATTTTGAATTTTTCATTTTCAGTAGAAAAGGGTCAATGGCTACAGGTTTGAGTGTTGAGGACAAACTTGATGGGGCAACAAATTTTGGTGCTTGGAAGGAGAGGATGATCTTGTTGTTGCAAGAAAATGAGTTGTGGAACATTGTGGAAAATATCGCAACTCATTCTATGGTGGTACCTATTGATTCTACTCTTCTTCCAAATTACACTAAGAAGAGTATCAAGGCTAAGAGGATTATTCTAGATGCCATAAAGGACCATTTGATTCCTCACTTGATGGGGAAGGAAAATGCCAATGATATGTGGGAGTCTTTGACTAAATTGTACCAGAGTACTAATGAGAAACGAAAGATGGTTTTGAGGGAAAAACTAAAGAGCATAAAAATGACCAAAGCTGAAAATTTGGTCACATACCTTAACAGATTGACATAGGTGAGAGATGATCTTGGAGCTATGGGGGAGGCCATAATTGACAGTGAGATTGTGAGAACAACATTGAATGGAGTTTCCAAACAATGGGTTGTTTTTGTGGAGGGAATTGTTGCTAGGGAGAAGCTTCCCAACTGGGAACGTCTTTGGGATGACTTTGTTCAGGAGGAGACCTCGAGAGGTTATGTACATGGCAGTCAATCTACAGATCATGAGGAGGAGAATGTGGCTCTTGCTACCACTAGCAAGAAGAACTTAAAAAAGGTTCCAAAGAGAGGAAACAAGCCCAAGGGTGAAGGGAATAAAGACATGAGCAAAGTCAAGTGCTTTTCATGCCATAAGTTTGGGCACTATGTAGGTCAGTGTCCTAACAAGAAGAAATAAACATCAGCTTCAGCAGCGGTGGAAGAGTTTTCCACCAAGTTTGACAAGGAGTTTTCGTTGGTTGTGTGTCTATCCACGAGGACCACTCATTTAGATACTTGGTACATTGACAATGGTTACTCTCACCATATGAAAGGGGTTCATGAGCACTTGACAGACCTCACACATATTGGAGATGTTGAGGTAGTGCTTCGAGATGACCGGGAGGTCAAGGTAGTTGGTTGTGGGACTGTATCATTTTAGAGGAAGTATTTGCCTCCCATGTCTTTGACAGAGGTTCTATATGTTCTGGGCTTGAAGAAGAACTTAGTGTTAGTTTCTGCTATTGAGGAGAGGGGCTATGAGGTCTTGTTCTGTGATGGATAGGTGCTCCTTTACCCAAAGGGGTCTAGTATCACTTCATCCAAAGGGATTGGGACTAGACATGAGAAGTTGTACAAGCTTATGTTCCAGCCAATGAGAGCATTGGTTTATACTACCAACAATAGTGACCTATGTGAGCTATGGCACAGGAGGATGGCACATTTTCACCATGGGGATTTGAGGGTACTGAGGGAGATGGTGACAAGAGTTCCAGATTTCAGTTCAGAGCACCATGATTTGTGCAAGGGGTGTCCTTTGGGAAAGTACACCAAGATTGCTTTTCCGAGCAATGACAGTAGAGAAGCAGGGATTCTTGATCTTATACATTCAGATGTGTGTGGCTCGATGTCTTCGACATCATTGACTGGTTTTATATACTATGTTGTATTCATTGATGACTTCTCATAGAAGTCTTGTATTTTCTTCATGAAGACCAAAGGACAGGTCTTCAGTCAGTTCCAAGAGTTCAAAGCTCTTGTGGAGAACCACATAGGGAAGAAAATCAAAGTTCCGAGGATGGACAATGGGGGTGATTATACCTCCAAGGATTTCATGGACTTCTGTGCAGGAGAGGGCATCAAGAGATATTTGACTATTCCTTACAACCCACAACAGAATGGGGTTGCAGAGAGGAAGAACAGGGCCATTGTTGGGGCTGCGAGAGCCATTCTACATGATCATGGGTTGCCACTATTTCTATGGGTTGAGGCATGCTACACTGTATTTTATTTGTAGAACAGGAGTTCTCACAAGGATGTGGGGAGCATGAATCCCAAGGAGGATTTTTCTAGGAAGAACCTTGAGCTGGGGCACCTTTGGATTTTTGGGTGCATTACTTATTCACATGTTCCTTATGAGAAGAGGACAAAGCTGGAGCCCATGAGAGAGAGAGAGGGATATTTGTTGGGTATAATGAGACTTCAAAGGCTTTCCTTATATACCTTCTTTCCCCGAGGAAGACTGTCTTAAGGAGGGATGTTAGATTTGAGGAGGACAAATCCTTTAGGAAGTCTAGAGGGACAGAGAAGGGCAAGTAGTCTTCACCTCATATTTAGGTGAGTCCACAGAATACTATAGTGACACAGAGTTCAGGGCCACCAATTTTAGAGACGATAGGTCCACAGATGACAGGGCCAAAGGATTTAGGTTCACAATCTACTGGTCCACAAGTTTCAGGATCGAGTACTCCAAAGTATACTTCAATATCACTATATTGAGGAGATGGGGTTAAGCAGGGAGAGTCCCCTCCACGGGACACTACTTCAGAGAGGAGGAAGCCCAAGTGGCTTTAGGATACTTTGAGGGAGGCCCAAGGTTTGATGGGGAGTCCTAGACAAGCATTGAGGAAGAGTAAACCTCTCGAGAGGTTTTGCAGCTACAACACGATGGTGAGTAGTATATGGGAGTTTGAGCCTTCCACTTTTGAGGAGGATTTTGGTAGACAGGTTTGGAGAGATTCCATGATGAAAGAGTACAATTCCATCATGAAGAACGATGTCTGGGAAGTTGTTCCTAGACTTGATGGGAAGTTAGTGGTGACTTCCAGGTGGCTCTATAAACTAAAGAATGCTACAGATGGCAGCATTGATAAGTACAAAGCTCACTTTGTGGCTTGGGGGTTTTCAAGGGTTGAAGGAGTCGACTATGATGAGACCTTTACGCAGGTTGCTAGATATACTTTTATCAGGGAAGTGATCTTCATTGCAGCAGAGATGGGTTGGGAGATCCACCAAATTGATGTGAAGACCACATTTCTGAATGGTCTTATATAGGAGGAGGTATATATTGAGTAGCCATTGGGCTTTGAGGTGCATGAGAGAGAGTCACATGTGTGTAGACTGAAGAAGGAATTGTATGGGATGAAACAAGCTCCCAGAGCTTGGTATTTGAGGATAGATGCCTATTTGCAGCAGTTGGGTTTTAAGAAGAGCGAGGCAGATCCAAACCTATACATTGTGGTTGAAGAGGATCCTCTCATTCTTCTGCTATATGTGGATGATCTATTCATTACAGGGGTAGAGAGAATCATAAGAAACTACAAGGAAAGCCTTGCTTCAGAGTTCAAGATGACTGATATCATACTGATGCATTACCTTTTGGGATTGGAGGTTTGGAAGGAGCCCGGACACATCTTCTTGGGACAGGGGAAGTACATGTGTGACATTCTGAGCAGATTTTAGATGGAGGATTATAGGCCCATGACCACTCCCATGATTACCAACTGGAAAAAGATTCATGCTTCTGAGTCACAGTTGGTGGACTCCACTTTGTATCATTAGTTGATTGGGTCATTGATGTATTTGGTCAATACCAGGCTAGATATTTATTTTGCTATCAACACTCTTAGTTAGTTCATGGTGGAGCCTAGGAGAGTCCACTGGGTGGTAGAAAAACATGTGCTCAAGTATCTTTGTGGTACGGTAGATTATGGTCTGGACTATCAAAGAAGAGATCGAGTTCATTTGGTTGGCTATACAGATTCAGATTGGGCAAGATGTGTCAGTGACAGGAAAAGTACTTCAGGGTGTTGTTTCAGACTGGGCTCAACAGTTGTGTCTTGGTTCAATCGGAAGAAAAATTCAGTGGCTTTGAGTTCTACAGAGGCTGAGTATATGGTAGCCAGTCAGGCCAGTTGTGAGGCCCTTTGGCTTTGCACGTTGCTGGTGGGATTGTTCGATGTGCAGTTGAGGCCTACCATGATTTACTGTGATAATCAGAGTTGCATCAAACTCTTGGAGAATCCAGTTTTTCATGACAGGTCTAAGCATATCGAGATTTTTTATCACTTCATCTATGACTATGTTCAAAGAGGATCCGTGGAGCTACAGTATGTATCTACAGAGGAGCAAGTTGCAGGCATACTCACCAAAGCATTGAGCAGAGGCAAGTTTGTATTTTTCAGGGACAAGCTTGGAGTGGTGAGTAACACTTTCCTCGGTAAGAGGGAGTGCTAAAATTTTAATTAAAAAGTACTTAGGCAAGTGTTTCTCATCCCTAGGTTCCTAAGGGGTGAGAAATTGCCTAATGTGGGCCCTAGTCATTTAATTTTTGAGATGCAAATTAAAAGGTGACTTTATGACTTTAGTGAGGGTGAGTGAAGAGACACTCAATCTCAACCACTCATATAATCCAATCTCAACTGTTGGATTAAGAAACTCCTCACCTACCTCATGAGGTCGATTAGGGTTGGAGGGCGCACCCATTATTGGGTTGTTGGTTCATTGTTGAGAGAGAAAGAGAGAGAGAATTTTCGAGCCTGAGAAGAGGCCAATTTTGCAGAGCTATGACATGCATCCCAAGGTTTCTATATAGCACATAAATCGAGGCAACAAGTACAACATTGAATGCAGGCCGTACTGTATGGATTGAGCAGGTCGTACAACAAGTAGAGTAGGCAAAGAAATCGAGGGAGGTACAGTCCGAGTAGATAGGCCGTACTGTACAGATTTTTGAACTCCATACAACAGGAAAAAATGCACAAAAATCGAGGCTAAAAAGTACAATCCATACTGTACGGATTTCATACAGTCCGTATGACTATTATTTAGGCACAAAAATCGAGGTGAAGGTTCTGTGTTCTTTTCTAGAAGTTTTGACATGTTTCCCAAGGCTATCATACAACATTTATTGCACTGTTTTGGGTTGAGATTGTTGGCACAAATTTCTAGGTGACCTCACATCATTTTGGAGGCATAGAAATCAAGGAGTAGACCTGTAATTAATTGCGGAAAATTATGGAAAGATTTTTGTGGAGTTTCGCTCATTTTCCTGTGTGAAGACTTGACACGATTATCGAGATACGTTTGTCATTTAAATTTTTGAAGATGAACATGCTGTAACATAATTTCTTTGAAGCTACTAAATAATAAAAATCTCCCTCTCTCACTGGTTTTCCCCTTGTGGGTTTTTCCAGGGTCCCTGTTAGACTGAAAATATCTGTGTCAATATTTTTTGAGTTTTATGTGCTGTTGATATTTTATTTTTGCGTTACAAATGATGTTCAGAATCCTCATGTTTCAGTTCTGAAAATTATTTTTCTGTTGATTTTTATTTGTTGTTATAAAACTGGGTTTGTGCATTTAACATTGGCTGAAAAATCAGTGAGATTGAAATTGGGTTGGGGTCTGAAATTTTATATGGAAAAGGGTAGTTATCTCCTTGGGGTTGTTCCCCCTACCTGAACTCTCCTTGGGGCTTCTCTCCCTGTCTAGATTCCTTTGAGCTTCCTCTGAGTAATATCTCCCCTTTTGAACAAGGGATATCATTCTGATGCAATGTTGAAGACATATCGCTCATGCTCCTCCTGTGACCATTGCTCCCCATCGAAACGTGCCTCTCCAATCATCTAAATCTCCAAGAATATATCTCTCTAACCTGCATCTGATGAATCTCTCCTCCTTGAATCATGGGAAGAAGAATAAATCCCCCTATGGGTATGTCTCCCCCTATATTCTCTACAAGATGAATAATATGTTGCTACTGCAATTTTCTTTTGCTACAAATGCTACTACTAAACCAGAACATAGATCAACTGCTTAAGAATGATCTTCTCTTCCTATGACGATCCTTGGACCCATCCATGAATTAGACTCATGACATACCATGAAGCAAAAATATATGTCAACAATGAATAAAGAATCATGAAAAAAGCATCAACCATGTACATCTTGTACCATACCATGTGCCAACCATGGACATCAAAACCATACAATAAGATCTCATCACTGAAGTATATATGCCAAGAAGATGTGCCAAAAATTGTACCAAGCATATATTAGGATCATCAACAAGTGCCTCTATAATTGTACCAATAACATCATCAACATTCCAACCATGTGCCTCAACCAAGTGTTATATCACATATGATATGCCTCTATCATAAACCAAATTCCACAAACCATGTGTCAAGATATGTATCTCAACCATCAAGCATCAAATAATGTACCAACCAAGGACCACAACAAGTATCTGATCATGTATCAAAGTATATGCTAAACAAGTAATACCAATGATGTACTTTAACCAAGTACTATCAACCACAATCATCTTCCATCTACAAGTGCATCAACTAAACATGTATTACTACCTACACCATAGAAAGTGCTTCAACCATGTGTAAATGTGTTGAACCTGCACATAATAGATCTAGCTAGAAAACACTACACACATTTGCAGAGAGAAATTGAGAAAGAAGAAGAAAGATAGAAAGAATGGAAGAATTCTCATTAACCATATTTCACACTCAAAGAGTGAATAATTTACAATATATATAGGATAAATGAGTAACTAATGAGCCATAGTGGTGGTCTAGATTGATTTGGACACACACTAGCAGTTACAAGAGTAAACTGCCACCTAGTCTAGTCTCTCAGGCAGTTATGAGAGTGAACTGGCACCTAGCTGAGTTAACTAGTCAACTAGTCTTTAGTTAACTGACTGAACAAAGAGTAGTGAGTTGGTGATGATCCTAATGTTGGACGGTGACAAAAACAATGCAACATCTAAACTGAACTCAACTAGTCAAACTAAAGTGTCAATTGAAAGAGAATATTCTCCAGGTGGAATATTCTCCCCTAAAATATAGGAGACTAGATAATGACTAATTATGACTAATAAAAAAGTAAAAACCTTAGTAAAA